>WBNH01004927.1:13377-60544 GCA_013401255.1 Urocolius indicus
GCTTCTTCTTAAAAAGTGGTTGTGGAGGTGTCTAATTGGCTCAGCCCCAGACGTGGGTCTGGCTCAAAACTGGGGAGAGTTGCAAACAACTTCTTACAGGAGTCATCTTTACAGCCCCTTCCCCCTTACCAGAAATAGGTATCATGTCAAACCATGACACTTTTTCTTATGAAAATATGTGAAAAAGCATAAAGTTAGCTCCTCCACTCAGAAAAATGTGATACTTTTAGCATTGCTTGTATAACAGAACATGGAGCAATCTGATTAGATTTAGAAAAATGTTTCTGTCAAAAGATCTGTCATTCCATTATCCTGATTTCTTTTAAGAGAAAATTGCTACTATTGGAAGAATTTTTGGATGGCAGATAGGTTTGCTTGGTATCAAATGCATGGATGAGTTTAATGTATGGATGGCAAATACAGTTTGCAGGCCAGAAAGATAACTGTTCATCGCCACTCAGCTTCCCTGCTGATAACAGAAGGTTTTCATAACAAAAACAAGCATCTAGTAAAAGCTGGGCAAGCCCAAGTTATTCTGACTAAGTCTGAAAAAAAAACCCAAACCTTCTTCTGAAAGAAAAACTCAGTGGGTAAACACAGACTACTTCTTATAAAAGAAGCAGCTTCTCTCCTATTTGTTATAGCTCAGCTGTACTTACATTGACAGTGAAGATGCTACTATTCTGAAGCAGAAAAAAACATATTACAACTCCTTTAGAAGACTTAGTCAATAGTAGTTGCCACCATTTCAAGAGGGCCACATTTTTCATAATTCAGCTACTTGGGTACAGTTTAATATACACATCTATGAAAGCATTTAATTTCAGTCATCAACAGCAGTGATGATTTTTCCCTGAAGCAGAAATGTGATGTCTTTTACCATGGAGACTCATCTACTAGAAAGCTAGCAACAGAGAATTGCAAGAGGACCTGTTTCAGTACTGCAGACCACTAAATCACATTAGACAGCAGTCAATTATTTGTTCTAAACTATGGGGAAGTTGCCTCTTACTCCAGGAAAACATAGTTTGATACTGAAAGATCCATTTAGCATTGTATAGGAAGAAAAAATATGTCTTTCACATCTCCTTCAAAGAGGAACACTTTAACTATTGAGTCTTCTTGCACTCCAAAAACAAAGTTTATTGAACTCAGCTTCACTCACTTCCCCACATCACAAATTATTAACCTCTAACTTCTAAATTAGAGAAAATAACTACAGAAATACTTCTGTGTTCCTAACATCACTTTGTTATGAAAGACTCTCAGTAGCACTTCCTTCAGTCAATTATAAAGAGTAAAAACATCAGATGGTATCAGCCTCCCAAGTCCTTGAGTCCTTTCAAAATCCTGATTAAATAACCTTATCCCTTGAAAGCAAGCTTTCTGTGCTCTACAGGTACCTCAGAAACTGCTAAGTTGAAAATCAATACTTGACTATTACCATATACCTAGTTTAGAAAAGACCACAGATAATCCTAGAAATATAAAATACTTGCATACCCTTTTTGAGATAATAAAACTGGAGAGATAAAAGAAAGCAAAACATCTCCTAAATTCTTAACTTGGAACCTTGGAAACCCCACACTGAGAAGCTTTGCTTCCTCATTTTATACACAAAATTCATGTTTGCCAATCTCATGACAGTATTTCTGAAAATCGTCATTGAAAATGCTGTGAGAAGATCATGGCAATAGAAATCTCAGAGAAGAGAAGGAGTGACAAGTGGAGACATAAGGAATTTTAAACAAATAGCACTTATACTGGAAATAATTTTACTGAGCATAGAAGAAAACATACCTTTAAAAAAGGATTTAAAACAAATTAATTGTTAAAAATAGGAGGAGAATGAAATGCAAGAGACTAAGCTATAAGCACATGTGGAGTTCCTAATAGCAAACACAAAAATGTTATAAGAAGTGCTTCTAGAGGAAGGATTACTAAATTTAAGAGACACATGAAAAACTGGCAGGTTTTGTGTGTTAATACTCCATGATTTGAGATTATTTTTCTGTTCTGCTATATTAGATTAACATTCGTACTGCAGTGATGTCATGGTTTGACATGACAGCCTTTTCTGGTAAGCGGGATGGGGCTGTAAAGATGGCACCTGTAAGAAGTTGTTTGCAACTCTCCCCAGCTCTGAGCCAGACCCACGTCTGGGGCTGAGCCAATTAGACACCTCCACGATCACTTTTTAAGAAGAAGCCGGAAGAGGAGGTTGCTTTTCCTCCATCTTTTTCCTGCTTCTTCTTTCTTCTGTCCCTTCTTCTTCTTCTGGCTGGTGGTGGTGCAAGGAGTAGGAACAATGAGAGAAACGGCCATGCGGACTCCAAGGCCAGTGATGAAGGAGAGGAGGAGGTGTACCAGAGCAGAGACTCCCCTGCATTCTATGGAGAGAATTGGAGAAGCTGAGATATTCACCAAGGACTGTGTCCCGAGAGAGGGACCCCGTATCGGTAGAAGAAACTGCAATTGTGATGAAGAATGCATGCCAGAGATATTTACCAAGGACTCTGTCCCGAGAGAGGGAACCCATATCGGCAGAAGCCGCAGCTGCTGGGAGCAACCCATGCCAGAGAAGTTTGCTAAGGACTTTGTGCCGGGGGAGGAACCCCGTGTTGGAGCAGGGGAAGAATGCCAGGAGTCATCCTCTTCTGAGAAGACAGAAGCGGCAGAGCCCATCTGTGAGAGACTGACCACATTCCCCATTCCCTGCCCCCCTGAGCCGCTGAGGGGGGAGGAGGTAGAGATATCGGGAGCAGTGAGCTGGGCCCGGGAAGAAAGGAGGGATGGGGGAGGGAGATCTTAAAGTGCTGGTTGTAATTTTCTCATCATCCTACTCCCTTTTGCTTTTATTCCATTCTGTTTCTTGTAGAATAAACTTTCCTACTTTCCTCTCTAAGTCGAGTACTGGAGTTTGTTTTGACCGGAACCGTAATTGGCAGTAAGCCTTCCCTGTCCTTGTTTTAATCCACAACAACCTTGCTTATCTTTTTCCTCCCATTTTGCTGGGGCCTCTGCCATCCTATTGAGGGTGGGGGTGAACGGGGGCACCGAGCGATAGACTGTCGTGGTGCTGCTGTGCTAGCTGGGCCAAACCACGACAAGTGACTTTAGAAAAATCTTCAAAGAGCAGAAAACCTCAACGATCAAAGAATATAATTTCTCAAGTTTACATGCTACTTCCAAAAATGTGTACCTAGCAAGTTTCAACAACCTGATGACAAAATATTTGTACAAAGTCATATTTAATTAACAGCCCAAAACTGTAATCACCTAGTTATGTTGCACTGGTTCCTTGAAAGGGATTCAGACAGCAGCCAATATGGAGTTACTGGCTGCATCCTAGGAAATGTGATCTCTCAGTCTATTATTTGATTCTCTTAGAAAATTAATTTGTAGAGATCAGTTATTGCACAAAGTACTTGCTGGCTAGTGAAACCACATGGTCTCAAACAGGCAGACATGTGCTTACGTTTAAAAGAATATTCATGCAATTAAAGATTTCATCTGCTAGCTCTTAGAGCCACATGAATCTCATTTGTTTTGGTTCACTTTCAGTTCAGTGATCTCTGCTTTATTCATTTTCTCCCAAGTCTGTTCTGAATTTCAGATATGAACAAATCAAACCAGCTATCCTTCCATCCTGTGTGACTTCATCTCATTCTTCCTTGAAATAATCCTCCTGCCTTCATCTGTGCAGTCTGATTCTAACCACATCTGTCTGCTTAGAACTCTTGAGCTGCTTCTCCTCTGCTGCTATAAGGAGGGCCTCTGTGAATCCCAGGAAAATCTGGGCCAAGCTGAAACTGCATTTTTTAGACTATTTTACTAAAAATGAGATAAGTTCTTCAGAGTTATCTTTTTGCTTTGCCTTTGCAACATCTACCAAAGAAGTTCTGATGGACATGAACAGATGCAGCAGTTGATGCTGAGCCCCCAGCATCTAAAGTATATGATCTTGAAGGTATTTAGTTAAGATTTACTCTGCTCCTCCAAATTGGCCATCCTCACCTCATACATGCTTCAAAACTGTATAAAAGGCAAATTATTTCTTTTGAAGTGCGCTCAGTTAGTATCTGGTCCAGAGCCCCCAGTTCAGTGGTTTCAGAGAAATCGAGCACGGCCACAGATCAAATCATTTTTTCACCTAAAACATGGCAATCTGGTGACTGTCTTCAAAACTACACTACAAAAAGGCTGCTGCCATCTCAGCCTTTCTGACACAATAACAAGAAGTAAGGAAGAAGTCTGAACCAAATTTTAATAGTACAGTGAATCCTACAGCCAGGTGTTTCAGTGGCAGAGGTCACAGGAAAAAAAAAAAAAATAACAGCTACTGATTTCCTCAAAAGAAAAACAGCCTCTTCACTAATTACATAGATCTAGCAGTGAGGCAGCCCACAAAACCTGGTTCTCTACAAAATTATTCAACAAACTGTCTTGTCCTCACAAAACAATGTTCAGGAATGTGTATCTGTTACACTATCACATTAAAGAAAACTTATGAGAACACCTCATCCAACCATGGGGAGTTTTTTTGGCATTTGTAGCACATTAAATTGAAATTGCAATGTTGCTGATAAAATAATCTATGTGATATTTCCCAAACTATATTTTTTAGTTTTCATTTAATGATAAAATCTCAACTTTGGGTTTGATTTTAATTGGCTTTTTTTTTAAATTCAATACAGATTGCCACAATTTCTGAGTGTAGATTATCTTATTTTCCATATTTTATCCTAGAAGCCATGAATGAACCATACTGTTGGGGAGCAATTTTTTTGGTCAAAAGATTCTGATGGTTACACTTCAAAGTAGAGTCACCCTAAAATAGGCTTTTGTAAGGTTGGCTGAACAAAATCATCTGAAATCCTCACAGGGGAAAAATATTGTTCAGAGTAGTATTATTTGTAGTGCGGAGCAGAGCTCATTCCAACACCATGAAACACAGGGCACACAGCTTGGCTTGTTTTTAAGCCTGCAGCAGAGCTGTTATAGGAAACGTGTCTAAATATTCACCACTCAGTCACCAGGAGAGGTCAACCATCTGTTCAAGGTACCTGATACCCTGAGAAAAGGAAAGCAATGAAAGTAAACTAAGTGTGCACTACTGATAGGCTTTTTAACGACTTGAGGTCAGAGGACTTGTCCATTTATATAAGGCAGTCAGCAGAAGAAAAATCCAAATTCTAATGGTAATTCAGAACTCTAATTACCCAGACTGCAATCAATGCCATTCTAAAGGAAGCAGAAAGGCTTTGGTTTCCTGGGTGAGTTTCAACTGTAATTATATACACTCTCTCCTACACTAGCAAACCTGCAGCTGAGGACCACAGCTGGAGGAATGAACATCCTTCATCCCTTGCTGTTAGGGAGACATTCTGCTACAATGTAGCCTGCATAAAACTGGATTAAGACAGTCAGTCAAATAAATAATGTATATTAGAGGAGGAACTGAACTTACTGAACAAACACATCTCCGCTGGAATGATAGTATAGTTTGACTGAACATAAACAAAAACAATCCAGAAAATGGGATACAGCCAAAGCATTGACACAGTTTGGGTTATAGAGTTATTCTGAGAAGGGAAGTCTACACAGTTTGTTGATTCTGATTTTCTAAATGGACCGTAGGCACATACCCTAAAGACATTAGTGTGTGTATTTTCTATACAGCCGATAGAATTTGTTATTTCCTACACATGCTACTTCCTATACACGTGAAAAAATAAATACTAGTAGAGCAGATATTACATTATTGATAAAACAGAGCTCCGTGGGGCAGAGAAGCAATACTAAATCCATGAAGGAGGGAATTTATGTTTGAAGACTCCTAAGAGAAACCGTGCTATTAAAATGGGAATTTAATGAACCAGAATAGGTCCATATAGTATATAATCCAGACCTTCAAGGATGTGAAAAAATAAAGTTTAAAAAAATTATTGACTTACATAAGAAAATACGTATTAACTTTTTTAGTATAAAATCTTTTTTTTCATTTGAGAGAATATATTGTCATTTTTGACAACTTCTTACAACAATCAACATCTTTTCTTTTCCCTCTTCCCTGCATACACATATACATATTTTTCAAGATATTTTTAGCTACTTTAAATATGAATATAGGTTAGCAGAAGAAAAAAAGTAAAAGGTAGAAAAAAGGTTTTGATAACATGGTCTGTGTATATTCCCTGGAAAATCTGATCTGAATTTGTTACTACAACTACATATTTTGTTCTATATGGGAAGGCATTTTACCACCTTGCAACTGTAAAAACAGGCTTTTTATCTTTTCTCATTCAGGGCAGTTCTGAGAAAACCATAACAGACTTTATTTGTGCTTCTACTGAAATCTAAAATGTTTGCTTTACTTCTGAGGGCACTAGAGTTAGAATTTTAACTCCAGGCTATAAAGTATAATGTTGCGTCTTTAACAATGGACTGCATGGGGGAACTCTCAAACCCAGAATACAATTTCTTACCAGCCAGAAGCCCTGACACTAATTTTAGGTTGATTAAAAAGAGCACACTTCTTGTTACTCTATTGTATTATTTTGGAAAATATCCAGTAACCATCTCTATAAAATCTACCTTGCTATACAAGGAACATCACGAATGTACACCATTTTGTTCCCTACAGAAGCTACAGAATGCTATGTCATCTCTCTCACATTTGTTTTCTATTTTCTTGGAACAAAGTGCAGGCTTCTTGCATTGGAAACACATGTTCTTTAATACAGCAAGCTGTTTGGAAAACATTAGCTAGCAGAAAGGAGGAATATCCTTGAGAAGATGTAGTTGAAGTCTTTTAAATACTTTAAATAAATACAGTTATTTCAGGATTTACCAGTGTATTTCTTGCCAGAGTCATTGAAATAATTCTTTCTATCACAAAAAAGAAAATGACATGACCCAAAGGCATATATTTCAGTTTTATACCTGATGGAAGGGAAAGGAAAAAAGAGCCTAAAGGGAAGGTAGAAAATTGATGTATGTGAGAAGGATGTGAACAAGAATGTGAATCTGAAATGTCTTGGAAACAAAAAAAAGATGGAATCATTTAACACTCGAGCTCTGCAAGTTGTTTTCTGGTTTTTACTGTAGTAAATATAGTCAAAGCAAACCATATAAACCACTAATTGGGTCTAAATAGCTCAAGTGTACATTTGCTCATGCAATAGAATTGCCTTTACATGGAATTCCTGTTTATTAAAGGGTTGAAAATTAATGTTTTCTGCTTTTGTCAAATGGAAATATGTTTGAATGGGACTCTGAAAACATCTAAAGGATTCTTGCATTCTGAGATCATCTGACTATTACATTTTGAAGTATTGTGTCTTCATGAACTGTAAGACAAGCACAGGATAAGTGATTGTAGATTATTTACAATATAATAACAACTTAAAGAAAAATTGATCATCATGCTTAGTGATTTCTGTCAGATACCAATGGCACAAATTCTTTGCTGACACGTTTGCCGTGAGCTGCATATTACCACACCTGCTCACACAACTTTATCTGCTTAGACTGATGTCACCACAGTTTTAACCCAAGAAAGATAATAGTCCGAAATGAGAGAACTTAAGCAGTTTTTCACTGCTTAAACACAGAAAAGGAGTACTACCAACCTTTTCTCTCTTTCTCATCAATGCGTCTTCAGCCAGCTGTGAAAGAATTATCTGTCAAAACAAGTGGTCATCTTGAATGCTTATGTAGTGCTTGGCCTTCAGGTGGAAATTGCCAGCAAGTTTGTCAGCTGTGGGCATAATAGAATGCAGAAGAATTCCTTGGGTATAGAAAGTGAATTATCAACATATTCTATTCTAGTCATAAAACTAATAAATCTTCAATTAGGGAAAAAAAAAAAAAGGATTCACCAGAAACCATTAGTCAAGTTTCCCAAGGAGGACATGTGTAACGGTACAATTTTATCCAGTTACATTTCATTTCCTACTACTAAATCATAATTTTCAAACACAGCAATTTATTTATTTGCTTATCATGGAACATCTTTTCAGGTTTGCTTCATCATCCAAAATCAAAAACTGGGAAACTGAGCAACCACTACAATGAAGTAGAAATATGAGAATGACAAGATTCAGGAGACTGAAGATGAAGTGGATGGAAACAGATCTGAGAGGAATACACTCTAAAAGTTAATATACTACACATAATAAAAATAGACAGTTTGTGGTGGAAGGACATCTTTGCCTTAGGCTTTGACTTTTGAGGCTTTTAATTTAAACAGCTCAGAACCAAAAGACCCTATCCCCCACTTCCCAAATTGCAGCTTTTAGAATCACTTTACTTGCTGATAGGACAATTCCTCTTAGTTGCTAGTCTTTCTGAAGCAAGTAGATCTTAAGACATGGTCTTGGAGAGAGGGAGAAGAGGAAGGTAGAAGGCAGGCAGGCAGGCAAGCAAGCAAGAAGGAAGGCCAGAAGGCAGGAAAGAAGGACAACAGGCAACTTGGCTTCAATAAAACACATGAGAACCTAGAGGTAGTAGCAGAAAAAAGCTTCACCATGTAACTGCCACTTCCTACTACAAAACATGCAAAAATACAGAAGTATTTTTGATATTCTAAATGTTGGTTTAGAATGTGTAGCTATATATCAACATATATGAGGCCATCTTTATATTAATTTACAAGAACAATATTACAATAACGTTTCAGACACAGTTGTATCAACTCAAAACAGTACAGCTGCCTTACAGAAGAGAGCTGGCATAGCTGCTGTAGTGCAATGAAGTATAACTACATTACTTTCCAAAAAGGGAATCATGCATGAAGTCAGGTTCAAAGTCTGATCTTACAGAGGCAACATCATGAGTCTTGGGATAGATGGTTATTCTGAGCTAAAAGGATTCCACCAGCACCAAAAATAAGAAAGTACATTCAGAGTCATCCAGGCAAAACACTTGCTACCAATGCCTAGAGACAAAATACAGCAAAAAAATACATTAATGAGACACGTAAGGCAGGATGAGATGGGAAACTTTTTAATGTTGATCTTTCCCTAAGAAAGAATTTTAACAAGAAACACTCAAATGATAGCATTTCCTCTATACAAAAACAAGTAAAATCATTGTGATGCATAATAAGTTTCAAGGTATATGCACTTCAGTTAAAAGTAAGCTAAATGAGAGTGCTGAAATAAGAGATGTGTTTGTGTTGGGTTTTGTTAATCATCAACATAATTACTGTTGCTCCGGAACTATTTGGTTTTGTTTTTTTCACAAAGTAAACATTATTATTATTCTTTGTTTACTAAGGAACCAATTTTCATAAGTAAGAAAATTATAAAATTGTTCAAGTGATACAGTGAAAGAAGAACAATGAGAACTTGTTCCTTCCGATCCTCCTCTTGTCTTTATTCATATATACTCTTACAAAAACAGAATTTTCCATTATTTTCTACTCATATTGGTATCTTCCTTAGCTTCTCTGTTTTGTAAGAAGAGAGTAAAGAAGAAACTCAGCATTCAATATTAACATGCACCGGAACTATGATCCAGGCTTATACAGATTAAAATACCTAAGTCATGTTACAGGTATCCATTCACTATTTTATACACATAGATCATACCATACTAACTATTAAAGAACAGAGTTTTTGCCTTATAGGCAGTAGACAGAATGGAGATATGAGAAACTTGATCTTTTTTCTAGATTTTGTTACTGACACATGAGCTTAGAGGCAACTAATCTGTCTCTGCACCGCTATCAGAAAAATGAAGCAATGATGATTAACCATGTTTGTAAAATATTACATGAATGACAAGCAAAAAGTAATACAGCAACTACAATTCTAATTGTACATTTGATATTGAGGGATTAAGCCCTGAAATTTAGCAAGAACAGTTATAAGATGCACGACTGCTAAAATGAATGGATGCTTCAGACCTGAAACTCCAAAACTGATAGATTTGTTTCTCATTTAATGAAAAATGAAATTCTAGAAACTGAATCTAGCCAGTACCTTTAGTTTTAACAGTTAGTCTTAACTTATTAGAAAGCATACCAGAAATTAAATGAAAAAATATGCTCAGTTTATTCATGTTAAACAGAAGGCTTTCTTATATAAAGGTACCACACTAGTGTCATGGTTTGACATGACAGCCTTTTCTGGTAAGGGGGAAGGGGCTGTAAAGATGGCGCCTGTAAGAAGTTGTTTGCAACTCTCCCCAGCTCTGAGCCAGACCCACTTCTGGGGCTGAGCCAATTAGACGCCTCCACGATCACTTTTTAAGAAGAAGCCGGAAGAGGAGGTTGCTTTTCCTCCATCTTTTTCCTGCTTCTTCTTTCTTCTGTCCCTTCTTCTTCTTCTGGCTGGTGGTGGTGCAAGGAGTAGGAACAATGAGAGAAACAGCCATGCGGACTCCAAGGCCAGTGATGAAAGAGAGGAGGAGGTGTACCAGAGCAGAGACTCCCCTGCATTCTGTGGAGAGAATTGGAGAAGCTGAGATATTCACCAAGGACTGTGTCCCGAGAGAGGGACCCCGTATCGGTAGAAGAAACTGCAATTGTGATGAAGAATGCATGCCAGAGATATTTACCAAGGACTCTGTCCCGAGAGAGGGAACCCATATCGGCAGAAGCCGCAGCTGCTGGGAGCAACCCATGCCAGAGAAGTTTGCTAAGGACTTTGTGCCGGGGGAGGAACCCCGTGTTGGAGCAGGGGAAGAATGCCAGGAGTCATCCTCTTCTGAGAAGACAGAAGCGGCAGAGCCCATCTGTGAGAGACTGACCACATTCCCCATTCCCTGCCCCCCTGAGCCGCTGAGGGGGGAGGAGGTAGAGATATCGGGAGCAGTGAGCTGGGCCCGGGAAGAAAGGAGGGATGGGGGAGGGAGATCTTAAAGTGCTGGTTGTAATTTTCTCATCATCCTACTCCCTTTTGCTTTTATTCCATTCTGTTTCTTGTAGAATAAACTTTCCTACTTTCCTCTCTAAGTCGAGTACTGGAGTTTGTTTTGACCGGAACCGTAATTGGCAGTAAGCCTTCCCTGTCCTTGTTTTAATCCACAACAACCTTGCTTATCTTTTTACTCCCATTTCGCTGGGCCCTCCACCATCCTAATGAAGGTGGGGGTGAATGGGAGCACTGAGCAAGGGACTGTCGTGGTGCTGCTGTGCTAGGTGGGCCAAACCACGACAACTAGTAAAAGTACAAACCACTTCAAACAGCATTTTCTGCCATAACAGTTCCAAGAAAATGTGGTTTTTTTATTTCTTAGAAGTAGAGTTAAAGGAAAGGTATAATCAAAAATCACAACTTTGACATTACAACATAAATGAACATAGTTACATTGGCTTCAGATAAGACACTCTATATCAATAAGGAATACACATTACCAGCCCTGGCTTATAGAACTGCACCTACAAAAGTTTCATGACCAAAAAAAATCTTGTTTTGTAATGCAGAGAGTTTTCTGTGGAAAGTTCAGTCAGGTTGTCCAGTTAACTAACAAAAGAAAATGTTTTTAATAACTATTTGTATGACATTTCTTTTTACAAGTGCAAAATTCATTGCAACTTGTGGTAGCTGAAATGTAGTCCTGATTTCTTTTCATACAGCACAAGTCATTGTTTCTGGGAAAGCTACTTTGACCAGGCAAAGTGTGAGGCTTTCCATAATTTAGCCAGAATACTACAGTCAAGTCTTCAGAATTTTCCTTAGTAAGAAAACTCATAGAAAATATTCTTTATCAGACTACTTAATGATTTCTGCTAGCTTATGGTATATGAGCATTTACCAGCCTGTCTTTCTCCAATATAAACTATTTCACTAAATCTAAGAAAAACAAATTTTATTAGTTAGCACAGTTCCCATATAAGTCATACAATACTCAATAGGTGGTAGATATTGTTTTAGAGGAGCTTTTATTTCCAAATGCACAAAAAATTTGAATTGATTCTTTAAAAGTTAGTGTATTTGTCATTGTTAAAATGAATTACTTTATGATTCACAAAATTCTCCACTCTGTAAGGAAAAGATACTGTCTTTTACCTCTGTTGCAAGTCACATACACGCTACAAACTTGTGTTTGTACAAACATAGCAATTGTCTCACCAAATGCAAAGCTTCTTCTTTAAATGTGTTGCTGTGCTTCACATATTGTAACTAGACTTATCTCCTTCAACTTTAGTAATTTCAGTTTGGTAAATTTGAGTTCAGTTAAAATGTATACTGATTTCTCTATGTGCATAACAAAGTGCTCCCACTATATAATTGTAGATCAATAATTATTTTATGATTATAAACATGCAAGAAAAATTATTTAGGTACCATGGTATGTTGTCATTTCATTTCCTATACCAAACAAAACTTCCAAGCTATTTGTCCACAAAACATACAGGTTAGTTCAGACATAAATGAAAATACACAGTACAAAAATGAATAGAATTTAATCCCTCCTTGCAGAAGAAATACCATGAAGAAATATTACTGATGGTGGCCTCCCATCCCATTTGCAAATAATCAGGCTTTTATAAAATTACATCACTCTTTTTATGTCCATCCTAATATTAAATGATGGCCTTACTAATGTATCATTATAAGTTAATCAGGCATTGCAAATGCTAGTTAACAATTACCTGTTTGGATTTTTTTCCCCCTCTGGGCACAATTCTAGGTAAACCTGTTTGGAATTTGTAAATGGAAGTTATCAAAAATGAAAACATAAATAGAGAGCAAAATGTCTTCTGTCTACAAGCAGAAGTATGCTTGTGCATGGAAAACAAATTAAACTAAACAGAGTCATCATATTTCAAGAACATTAAAGTACAGAAGCATCTTGACAGGTTTAAACAGATTCAGATACTACAGAGGTGGTTTGGGCTGCAATATTAAGTTTATCATGATAAAACTATTTCTTTTTACCACTTAACCACTTGACCTTGAAACACGATTGCTCTCTCTTACTTTTGGGTGTAGATTGAATTGTACATATATTTTGTGCCTAGCACTTAGATGCCTAACTCCTAAATGCCCTGTTTTTAGGTATGGCAAACTTCATCTCTCCTATTCACCTCAAAAAGGTTTGACAGTCAGTAAAGATGGAAATCCTGAAAAGCAGCATACTTATCAGGGTCTGGACTGAGATAACCATAGTAAAGCACTATGGAACAGGGAAGCTGCATCTGAAATGCATCTCCTGCAGCTCCTCAGTACTTTTCTCAGACTTTTAGAAAGTCCCTTCCTCGGCCATAGATTCACAGTAACAAGCATTCTTTCCATTAGACAATCATCTGCAATACAAGCAAAAGGAATTGGATATGTTTATGAAGTGATTCAGAGATTCATATGAATTCATTAAGAGATAAAGAGTCATTCATACACTACAAGGAGTCTACCCAGGTGGCAAGAACTATCATGAAATGCTATGGGATAGCATTATTTTATTGTGCTTGATTTTACTGATGATGTGGAAGGAATCATTACTTTCAGGTAAGTTAACAGCAAGCACATTTAACATCACTATAGATATTTTGTGTGCCTACTTCATATCTCACTGTTTGGTCTCCATCTGGTAATGTTTTGGGTTGGGTTTTTTTTTTGTGGTAGTAGTAGTATCTTCCTTTAAAACGCACTCTTTTAAAAATGTTTCTTTGTTAAAGAACAAACAGGTGAAATACTGGCTTTTTCTCACCTTCTGACAGTGTCTTAAACTTACAGCATATATAATTCAAACATTCCCACGTGAGTCATGAATTCTAGAAGCTCGAATTCATCACTGGAAGTTACATCCATGTGATTCATGTGATAAGTATATGCTTTAGGAAAAAAAAAAAACCACAAAAAAACAAAAACATAATACTGTAAATATGGATAGAACTAAAAACTAAAAGAATTATGTGATACAGTTCATTCTTAAATTCTGCACGTTCCTCTCCATCGACCAACACCCTTCTGCCTTATGACTACTTCCAGCGATAAAACAGAACAGTCTTTTCTTTTCCAGATAACCAATTTTAGGGAGAAAGTGAGATCAAATCTGTTCACTTGTAGAATATACAAAACTCTTGAAGACAATGCTTTTATCAAGAAAAAGATGAGACCTTATGGAATAACATATGTCTTTGATTAGCTGAGACACAAGGAAGACAGCAGGGTAGAGTGAGTGATTTCATGAAAGTTACTCTATAAAACGTAATAATATCAGGAATACTATGAACCATTGTATGGTTCTAGGAAGTAAACACTTGTGCATGCTAATTGCTAGAGAAAGCCTAACTTATTACTGTGACAGCATGCTTTGACTATGACATTCACAGAGGTAAATGATTTTAATTTAGTCTGTCCAGTTGCTTTGTTATTAAACCTGACAAGGAGGAAACAGTGAGCATCACTAGAGAAATCATGGCAATATACATCTGTCACATCATAACATGGCAGGATCATCCAGGGGTGTCATAACTATAATTTCAGAAAACCAAATTCTGCTTATGTGATAACACCCACCTGTATCTCATTAGGTTTCATTTTCAATTTGCTGCCTGTTTGCATCTATTCAGAAATGAGGTATTGCATGTCAATACAGTGTTTCATGCTGTTAATAATCAGCATGAAACGAGGAGCTACAAAGCACGCTGCAGTGGCTACAATAGACAGTACTTTGTGTGGTCTGTGAAGCATAACTACAGTATAATATAATTTGAGAGCATAAGCTTTGTAAAGGTTTAGATGATAGAATTGCTTCTCTCTCATTTTCTAGTTCCACACAAAAGAAGCTGTTACCAGTAGAACAACAAAAACTCAGACATCAGATACATCAGTCCTTCACGAGATGCTCAAAAAATGCAGCAATGAGTGTTTATCTTCTGGATCATAGTAAAGCTCTAGCCTTGCCTCCAGATCTTCAAGGAGGAAATAAGAGTAGATCACAGCATTATTAACTAAATATCTTACTACGGAAAGTACTACATAAATTTATACATTAGCCAGAATAATGGAGAAAAAAAGTTTGCCTTGCACAGGTCCTAATTTTTAGTGGTTTCCAATAGTATCCTACAGAGTATTTCTTCCAATATTGTCCATTTAGAGATTTCTGATTAAGAAATTCCTGCAGCATTTAACATTGCTAAAGTTACTTATCTAAATAAGCTCTGTTGGCTCTCTGGTTCTTCACTGCTATGGATTACATCTGTCTTTCTCAAGTTACATCATTTTTATCAGAAACCCTGAGTTGAAGACACCACTAGATCAGTTTTTTGAGTACTCAGTGCATCCTCAGTGCATGGTGCAGATTATTATGGCATACCCACTTGCAAAGAGATTTCACACAGAAGACACAAATTTAACCCCTATTAGTGATGCACTAGAACAAAATGTTCAAATTCACATAAGTATATTTCATCAACATCATTGTGTAAAGTTAACACAAATGAAAATTCTTTCTTAAGTGGAAACAAGGAGGTGTCTTTATACCCTTTGAGACTCAGAGATGAAATCATAAAAAAGGAAAAGCTCCACTCAGTCTAATTAAGTTCCAAGAAGCCCTTGTTACATTTCAGATGTGTGCAGCAGACAGCAAATAACAGACAGTAAATTACTTCTGTACGGTGACAGTCAACAAAATGAGAAGCTGAGATAAAGTTCAAGTCTGTAGGAATGTGGTCTTCACCCCAACTGATATAGACTCTCCCAACCAGCACTACTTCAGTACAAGTTCCAGAATGCAGCTAAGAAACAAGAAGTCTTCTTTCTCTGCATTTTTGCTTTATTTCTACAACATATTTCCACTCCCTGATTGTTTCCTAACAATATGCTTAGTCTCAGCATATTTACATATGGCTGTTGAAAAATTTCCAGTCATGCATAAATATTTTTAAAATCATTAAATTCAGCTTTATGTATGTAGCATAAGGGAGTTTAGAGTGGAACACAATTATTTTTCTAGAATAAAGCCAATCAGTACTCGATATTGTGAAAAAAAAACAAAAGACATAGGAAGTCACAGTAAATGCAATAAGAAATTCTAAGAGCATGAAGTAGTATTTATATTATTCTGATAACCAAGCTTGGGTGCAATTCTTCTAACTCGGCTCTGAGGTTAAGGAAATGAACACAGCACCTTTGCAAGGAGAGGAGACTGGAGGTTAATATATTCCAAATGGTGGAAACGCAAGATGTTTTCACTGTGGCAATATCCTGCCTTGCATTGTGTTATTCTTAGTTTCTCCTAAAATATGACATGATGGTTAAAGGAAATGACTATTTTTATTGCCAAAGCTTGTGTACAAAGGTAAGATGTGATGAATTAAGCAGCTTCGAAAGAAGTAAAAGGGCTTTTTTTCACTTTAAAAAAAATTGGTTTGATCTTTTTTCAATTTTTATTTATATTTTCCTGATGGCAAAATGTATCTAGTTCCTCTGGGGGAAAAAAATAATAAAGAAAAAAAAAAAGGCAGTAAGTTGAACTTTAAATCCTGTCTACATCTCCAGTTTCATGTAAGACACAAAACATACTGCAGATCAAATTATTTCCATCTTTAATGTTAAATGGAGTTTGGACTTGGCAAACAATTTTATTCTGGTTATGCATGATCAAACAACGTAATAAATTGCTATTATATGCTGTAGTCATTTCTTCAATTATTTTCTTTCTGTGTTTTAAACTTCTGTGTATACATTAATATTTCACATTCTTTTTAACACAGAGCAGACATCCAGAGAATGCAGCAGGATGCTCATTCCCTCTGGCAGTCTGGTAGCTATAAATCATAGCATCATAGAATCATAGAATGGTAGGGTTGGAAGGGAATTTTAGAGATCATCTAGTCCAACTCCCCTGCAGAAGCAGGTCAACCTAGATCAGGTCGCATGGGAACGTGTTCAGGCAGGTCTTTGAAGACCTCCAAGGTAAGAGACTCCACAAGCCCTCTGGGCAGCCTGTGCCAGGGCTCCCTCATATCAAAATAGTTTTTTCTTATGTTTAAATGGAAAAATGACCAAGAAAACAATGACATTCAGTGAGCATACGATACACTAAATTGCATGCTATGTTGCATTTAAGCAAAGACTAGTAGTATGCATCCGTGATGCCCCTTATATCTAAGAGTGAATTTCATTCCAACTTTACTTGCCTCCATTGTTCAATCTCCATTAACAAGCTTTGTTTGCACTTGCATGTTCTGAAAGTCTTTAACAGTTACTCATGAAATGTTTCAGTGGTAGGAAACAACACTTGTTTAATGAATGTTTAAAGAATTTTATTATAAAACACAAAAAGTTTGAGCAAGCATAAGAGTGTATAGTTATATGACTCTCAGACTAATGTTTCTGAATACCAGACTACATGACTTTGTGGTGAAAACATGTTCTTTATCTTGAGTGGTCTAAGGTAAAAACAATCTTATAATAGCAAATAATGTAATAATGTATTTCAGTAGGAACTTCAATAGTGTTTGAAATTTTTAAACTACAGTAAGTCTTACAGTTCCCCACATTCTCCACTTTCCAAACGCTGTGGAGGAGAGACATAAGGAAGAAAATAACACAATACAGCCACTGAGGCACTTTCACACCCCTGAGAAAGGAGCCCAGATCCTAGATTGTAAAAGGATTGTATTTATAAATTTCAGGTTGATGAGAAAAACCAAAGTATTTTTAATCAGCTATAGTGGGCAAAGAAAAGGAAAAAGTCAAAGAATTTTCGACCTGCAGGTTCTGCCTTTGCAAACAACACAAAGATTTCCTCTTACCTACCTGCACTATAAAAGATCTACTAAACAGAATACTGAATTAAACAAATAAACAAGCTTCTCCTAGGACATTTAGAAGGAATGAGTTATCAATATATTTTGCACACTTTTTCGATATATATTTTAAAAGCATTACCTGCCAGATACATATAAACCAATCAAGCAGCTTGCAGTCAAGTGCATTTCCTGCAACAAGGGTACACTCTAAAATCCCATCCTTAGGAAAACACAGAACTCCCTCACATTTAGATCTATCATCTACACACAGAAAGCATGCAGAAATGTACATTTGCAGCAAATTTAGATGCAGTGTTGAATGGACACAAAGAAATGGTCAATAGTGCTCTTTTCAAAGTTCAGATGGGGGAAAAGGACAAAGTAGACAACTGAAGTCAATAAAACTCAAATTTTTAGATTAATAGAATATGTTATGTCCAATATACTGCTTTATTAAATTTTTCATTGTTTATTCATTTGTTATCACAGATTGTAATATGATACTGCACTGGAAAAATAAAAATCTTGGAAGTTTCATTTGGGTTTACAGAAAAGATGATGAGCACAATTAAAGGAGTTTTTTGCACATGTGGAGGGTTTTTCAAACATGTGTTTTTCACGTATTGTTGTTTGATTGTTCTATGTTATGTCACAGCTGACAAATGGTTGAATTAAAACTCTGAGTTGCTTCAGGTGGTGGAAGTTCAAAAGAATCCAGAACTAATCAGAACTGCCTTCAGACATGTGGTGATTTAGCCCAATGTCCACCCAGTCATAATATCTCTTCCCCTCCTAAACTGGACAGGGGATAGAGAGAAATATAAAAAATGGCCTGTGAGTTGAGATAAGGACGGAGAGATCACTCAGCAAGTAGCGTCACAGGCAAAACAGACTCAACTTAGGGAGAAAAAAGGTTTTATTTATTAAACAAACAATAAGAGCAGGTAGATGAGAAATAAAACCATCTTAAACCACCTCCCTCCACCCCTCCATTTCCCGGGACTCCCTTTCTTTCCCCCCCAGTGGTGCAGGGGATGAGGAATTGGGGATTGCAGTCAGTTCATTACAGATGGACTTTGCCGCTGCTGCTTCTCAGAGGGAGACCTCCTCACACTTTCCACTGCTACACTGTGGGGTCCCTCCTCACGGGAGACAGTCCTTCATGAACTTTTCCAGCGTGGGTCCTTCCCATGGGCTGCAGCTTCTCACAAACTGCTCCAGCATGGGCCCTCCCACAGGGCAGCTCCACACACATTGACCGGCGTGGGTCCTTCAGGGATAGACTGCTCCAACCTGCATCCCCTCACAGGATCACAANATGTTATTCACAGAGGCATTACCTCCATCACTAATTGGCCAGGCCTTGGTCAGGTGCAGGCTCCAGCTTAAAATTGACTGGCCCTAACCCTGTCAGCTACAGAGGAAGCTTCTGGCAACTCTTTTTGTTTAAAGAAGCCATCTCTTTAGCCTCCCTGCTCCCAAAAAATCTGGCCCAGGCAAAACCACTACAAGACATTTGCAAACCAAGGAAAAATCCTTTTCTTTTGCAATTACTTACTCCCATGCAAAATATCAACTCATAAAAGAACAAATCTCCTAGCTAATGATGGAAACAGATGTAACATGTACAGCATGCTTACCTTATGTGATGTATTGAGAAAAATAACATCAATGTTGATGTCTTATTAGAATTATTTTAAATGTCAGTAAGTACATATAAATGTTGTACAATGCAGTTCCAGTATAAATTACCTTAGTAACAATTAACATTCTCTCAATTTTCTTCCCAGTGAGAGGAAAGAAGTCATAAACAAATGTTCATTTATCTCATGACAGCTTTACAAGAGCCACTAATCTAATGAATACAATAAATAAATTTATTGTAGCATAAAAGAAACACACTCCCAGTGGAAGATTTTAAACTCCCACCTTCTCCCTTCAGATCCAGTTACATTCAGACCATTCCTAGTACTTTGTATGTCCTTTCTGCTCTGTGTTATGTTTTTATTACTATCTCCAGTATATTCATCTGCACAAAGTTGGCATTACAACAACAAAAACCTAACAAATGTAAACCCTGGCAGAAGTATGTCACAAAGCAGGCTGAATTAAAATGCCTGCCTAAGTCAGGAAAAAAACTCATGGAAGGAATGAAGTGTATTGATTAGATATTTGTAATACTTTAAAACATGATAAAATGTCTTCCCATTCATAGTTTGAACCATCCATGGTCTCCAAAGTGGAAGGGAAGGGAAGGGAAGGGAAGGGAAGGGAAGGGAAGGGAAGGGAAGGGAAGGGAAGGGAATGTTTTGTATCACTTTATGGAACACACTATACTCTGTCACAATGTGCTTTAGGGTTTGAGTTGTTTTGAAAACCACTTTTTTCAATTTGACACTTTCAAGTGAAAATGTGAAACCTAAAACCTGTAGAGATCTCTGTAGAGATGCATTTTAATACAAGTATGTAAATTGTGATAGTATCTTCATTGTATAGGAATTAAAGCTAAATGAGTGACATTAATCACAGAATCACAGAATCTTAAGAGTTGGAAGGGACTTCAAAAAAAGGCTGTTGTCCCTGGTGTTCATGACACTATCCCTAAAGCAGTCAACAAAGACAGATTAACTAGGTTCAGTATATTCTTAATTTAATTAATGAGTATTAACTAGTCTTGACCTTTTGTCTGCTGCAGGAAACTAGGCTTATTCTGGCATTTTGTAGAATAACAACATAATAATAATTATAATTATATATTTTTAAAATTATTATCAAAATCACACAAAAGCTTTACCTCAGTCAAGGTCCAAACATAAGACTTATCAATTAGCCTTCACTACTTGGAAGAGCTACTCAATGTTTTTTAGATCCAGTTGATTGAGGTTTTCATGTAATATTAGATATAAACCTTTTCCCTTAAAATTTGTAATCCTTCACGAACTATTACACCGGATTTGGGTCTGTTTCTTTTTTTGCCTCAAAGCATAAAGTATAGGAAGAACAAAGTGCTTCAGTTACTTTTTCAATTCTATTTGTTGGAAAACTTTTGTACCAAAAGCACCTTTCCCATTGGGATTTTACAGCATAACAATTTCAGACCTGTGGCATATCATACTCTATAACCTCAAATGAGAACAATTTAAGCAGACAAAAAGCAGACTACTATTTGGTAAAGAAAATACAATTCCATTTCAGTACTTTTTTCTCCCTACCCTCTATGCCCCTTCTCTTCTATTTTATATATATAATTCTTATTTTGATTGTCATGCATGAATATATCAAGTTCAAGACAATGTTGACTGGTGTTTCTTGGAAAGGTTTATGATTACAAATATTAAGTTAGAAGAGCTTGTTGATTTGGAATTCCTCCTTAAGATAGATTTTCACAACACACTATTGCTTCTTTGAGAGTTTAGAAAGAACATATTTATCCAACCACACACTTTTTTTGTTGTTGACATTTTCATTGATTGGAGAAACCTACAGGGGCAAAGGGACAAAACCATGCTCACATATTCATATTTCATCTTAGTTGACGTTTCTGGCATTTCGTTATTGGGAATTTCTGGCATACTTTCAACAACAGATCTGTGATGTGGACAAGTCCCTTTAGGCCTGGGTGACTGTTGCTTCTTTTCCCTTTGAACTGAGCAAAAAAGAGATAGATTCTGAAAATAAATAATTCATATAAGGAAATATATGTTTTGGATTAGATAGAGAAAGGCTTAATTTATTTAAAGAGGTCACTAAAAAGTAAAGCTGTAGTTATTGGAAGCAAATCTTCTCATCAATACCTGTCTTCTTCAAGATCTGTAGGACATACAAGGGAAGACTGGAAGGTCTCCTATTGCAGGTGCAATAGAAGCAGTAGAAGTTGCAGATGCTCAGTTGAAGAGGAAAGATATATCTCATCCTTTCAAGAAGGATCAAACATTACAAGCATCAGGAATGAAAACAGAAATGCTGTATTTAAAAAAAAAAAAAAAGAAAAGAAAAAAAAAAAGGAAGTAATATCAATCAAATAGTATTGGATCAACTGCCTATGTCATTATCCTGCCAGTACTGCTAAAAGACTGTAAAACAGAATACTTTCTCAGGAGTTCGCATAAAAAAATATGTCCTTCTTGTGGGTTAGATGAACGTAATACATATTTTAAAGTGCAATTAATAAATCCATGGGGAGACATTTTCTTGGCCTCATTTTTCCTTCTTTCTTCCAAAAGCCACTTACATTTCTTTTACCATTACAAAGTGAAAATTTTTACTTTTGCTAGTGAAAATTTTTACTTTTAGCTAGCACTGGCTACATTTTCTTCCGGAGCTCTTCATTGTGAATGGCTGCTTAGACCCTTAAATGTCTGTGTGATACCTGACACTAAATAATTAAAGAAAAAAAAACATGGATTGCAACTTGCATTAAAACCATTGCATATTTTCATACTTGGCAAAAGATATGATGTCACATAGGTTATTGGTAGTTTCTGTCATTGTCTTGTTAACATTATTTTATTAAAACATTAAGCTTCAGACATTTCTATATAAACTGTTTATAAGATTGTTTTCTCAAAGTTGAACTTTGGAACCTCACCTTATCTTTATACATTAAGAGAGTTTTGGCAAATATATTTATGTTCCCTGAGAACTTGTCATGTCAGAAAAAATACCAAGATTTCTTTTCTTGATGGACAGGCACTTCACTCAACTGATTCTTGATTTTCCCAGGTCAAAAAAATTTAAAAATTGCTGGTTCTCCATAACAGATTCAGATTTCTTAGCACTAGAGGGTAAACATTTTCACAGGCTTGAACACTGTCATCAACTGTGCTTATGCAAGAAAAGAAAGTATGTCCTGGAAACCTTAAGAAATATAGAAAAATGAGAGCACAATTACATTTTGGAAGAAAGGTGTCTGCTTTTAAAGACTTTTTTTTCACAACAGCTATTCTATCTAATCTATCTAAGACAACATATTTCTATCTATTTCTTTTGATATGAAGGAAAAGCAGAAAGTCCAGGAAGATAAGACCATGCACGTAAAACAGGGAATCCTACTCTCAAGAGACCTCAGAGTGGAAGGAAGGCATAGCCACAAGCCAAGTATCCAAGCAACACTTCCATGCAGATCTCATAACACCACTCTGAAAGGAAATGAAGCCATCAGAGAAAGCCAAAAGCTTCCTTCATCACTTTACAAAAATGACCCTGCATCTGCCTCCTCCTGGGAAAACATCTTCACCGCCAAGATAAAGATAGTTTGGAGACAGAAAAGAACAACACAATTAAGCCCACTTTCTTTTGCATGGAATAGTCATACAATACCTGGTCTGGAATGCCAGCAGGACATTGATATGAATGTCAAGCTACTGTATACTGAGAGGAGTAAGTCACATCTGGGCACATGAGCAGGGACAAAAGTGCTGTGACAGTGGAAATTAACAGCTGAAAAAGTTGGCTTTTGCAAGGCTTGGCTCTGCTGAGCTGGCTGATTTGAGAACTGCATTACTAGGCATGGGCAGGTGACGTTAGTCAGAAACATTTTTTTACATACTTTTTTTTTTTTAATCTAGTCTTAACCAAATACACCATTAACATACAGGAAGCTTCTGCAAGAGCAAAGAAATTAAGCCAGTTTAGCACTCTCCTCTTCGCCTCCTTCCCCTCCCTCCTCCCCCCCACCTCCCTGTAACAGATTAGGTTAATAGTACATCTTAACCAGAAATAATCATTTTCAAGTAAACCAAAGCCATAAGAACCTTTTGACTCTTCACTGATGAATCTTAAGCCAACAGTTTGTTGACAATAACTTGAGAGGTAACCATAAAATCTTACTATATCTTGTAGAACCTTACTTAAGGTTGTTTTCTATGTAGGCTGCTTTACTCAAGCATAGATCATATGACTCATTTCTGTTCTTTGATCAAGCAAATCATCTCAAATCTGTTTTACACTGTACCTTCAATTACAGACTCAAACTTTCCTCCTCCAGTCTGTCCCTGATACCTATTTTAAATTCAGTATGATGGAAAACTTCCCTACTTTAAAACTTCAGCTTAAAAATCTCAGGACATCTATGGGGAAAATCATTCAATCACATTTCTTTCCTCTTTTATGGTAAGTTTATTTTCAAATCTGAGCACATCTTCATGAAAAAAAAATGTTTCCAGAGGCCCAGCTTTACATGGTTTTGCTTATAACACCTCTGTTATTCCTGTATCCACAAGATTGAATGCAATGCTCAGGTTTCAAATAGCACACAAGTCAACCATGGGAAAGATGAAGTGGTGTTTAGCAGATAAAAACAAAGAACAAATGGGAGGCTAGATTAGATTATTGCCTGTCAGCAGATCTTATGAAGCAACTGGCTTGCAGCTTTGGTAATGCTAACTACAAACAGCTTGCAATACCAAACCAACACATATATTCAGTGCCAAGATTGGCTGTCAGTTGTATGACTGGCCGTTTCCTGCCAACATAGTCAACATTCTCTCCTCATTTATTAGTGCGTGCCCTGTACTTGCCAACATGGAAAGTGAAAAACTATTAGTCCCTCATCTTTTACTACCTACTGAATCAGGTTGTCTAAATTATTAATAGCAAGGAATGTATACTATTTTCATCTAATTACAAAATAATAATAACATTTTTCCCCCATAATGACTATTGTATTTGTGGGCTATAGGATATGTATGTCCTGGAAGCATATTTTCTGCATCTTTCCTCCTAATTGATTAAAATAGTATTATATGGACATTTTTATTTATTGTAGTCATGTTTATTTTCATAGAAGTAGGGAAATAAGCAAAAAACCTGCCAAATACAATTTCCAGAAAGCAGAATGGCCAGCAGACTAGCAAAGGTAATTATCTTGCCATATTTTCTAGAAAGCATATCTAGTTTCAGTACAATTAATTGTGACATAAAAACCTCAAATCCATTCATCTTGTGATCCATAAATCCTTGATTTCAACATTCTTTCTTATCCCAAAAACAACTTGGTGGGATGATGCAGATAAGAAGAGGTTTTAAAATAACATTTGCAGAATTATTGGTGCTGAAGACTTTTCAGCAACATGCCACTAGTGAACATGAAGACTTTTGACAGGTTTTCTCAGCTTGTCTGACTTCCATCACTGAGACAGACCACCAAACAGCTTTCCCTGGAGTTGCTTAACCTACACTTCCTTGTTCAGATGTTAATTTTAAGGTGTTATTTTTAATTCTAAATACAAACCTAGATTTCTATATACCGAAATCTATGCAATGAGTCTTTTTTTGCATGGCTATGTTTGCGGTGTTGGTTTGGGGTTTTTTTACCTCCATACCTTACAATCCTTCATCCTACTGACTGTTTACCACAATGTCTAAACAAGTGTTCTAGATGATAATTTACCATTTTCAGAGGTTTGCTGTATCCAGACACCCTTTAGCACATTTTCCCAGGAGTCAGAAAGACCATGTCCACCACTGGCTCAAGATCCAGAATCACATACTGTGCATCCAACTATATCTTTGAAGGACAAGTCTAAATACCAGATTTTTCTGTCTGCATGCCAATAGAGTCCTGGTTGATCGTAAACTAAACATGAGCCAGAAACATGAGCTCATGGCCAAGAAAGCCGATAGCATCCTGGGATACATCAAGCCAAGTGCATCTAGCAGGTTGAGGAAGATTCTTCTCTCCATCTCTTCTGCCCTGGTGAGGCTTTATCTGGAGTCTCGTGTCCAGTTCTGGACTCCCCAGTTCAAGAGGGACAGGGAACTTCTGGACAGAGTCCAGTACAGGGCCAGCAAGATGACCAGGGGAATGGAATATCTTCCTTATGAGGAAAGCCTGCGGGAACTGGGGCTGTCTAGTCTGGAGAACTAAAGACTGTGGAGGGATCTCATTAATACTTACAAGTATTTAAATGGTGGGTGTCAAGAGGTCGGGACATCACTTTTTTTCTGTTGTGTCCAGTGACAGGAGAAGGTTTAAAGGAAAGAAGCTGGAACACAGAAAGTTCCATTTAAGAATAAGGAAAAACTATTTTACTGTGAGGGTGAGGGACCTCTGGCACAGGCTGCCCATGGAGGCAGTGGAGTTTCCTTCTCTGCAGATTTTCAAGAGCTGCCTGCATATGTTCCTGTGTGACCTGATGAAAGTGGACCAGCTTTAACAGAGGGGTTGGACTAGATGATCTCGAGAGGTCTCTTCCAAACCCTACCATTCTGTGATTCTGTGAGTTACACTATTTACAGAGACACGCTGAGTAAATTTGGGTAAATCACTCAAGATCTTGATGCTTCAAATTCTATCTGTAAAATGACAAGATGATAACTGCCAACCATATAATATGGACTACAGGGCAGGAACTTCACACACTATTGTGATTAAGATTGTATAATTACTCAGAATAAAAAAAAAAATAAGAAAGCTCTGACTAATAGCATTCAGAAGACAAACTCAAAACTCACAATGCTCTGAACATCAGACATACGGCAGATATACGGCACAAGTTCTGCTCACTGTGTGGGAGTAAAATGGCTTCCTCTGACAGCTGCCTACAAAAACAGCTGAGCAATCAGCAAACTGCTCATTGACAATTCACTGATAAAAAAGGAAAAAAATTCAGAATTTGTTATTTATAATCAGTTCATTCAAGGCCCATGGTTGGAAATATATTTAATGACTTTTTATTAATTAAAAATGTATTTTTCTACCTCAATATTAAGAAATATAGTTTATCTACCATCTAGTCAATTTCGATATCCTTCCTGCTCATTCTTCCCTCCCACTCTAGCACAGATACACTTGAGACTCAATAGCTATTTAATTAAAAAACTGGATTTTTTCACAGAATTCTTGATTTACTCTGCAATGGTTTGGTTCAAGTTTCTTTGTAAAATCCATTTAATCATACCATTCCATCTGGCTTCCACGCATTTGGAGGAATCTGGTTCTTTGTCCTTCAAGAGCAGACTGATGGGCACTCACAATGAACAATTCTCCTGAATACTCTGCAGATGGCATTCTGTTTGGCAGGTGTAACCTGGGAGAGGGGAGAAGGAGAAGAGGGAAAGTCAGTGTCTTCTAGATGCTTTAGAGAGCCTTCCAGTATATGTAGAGATCTACCTAGAAAAATGGTGTATGTGCTGTTCAGCTTATGTAATATTCATTTTTCCTGCTATAACACAGTGGTAGTTCTGTAGCCATTTCACATAGACCACATTTCATCCAATTACAATTATTTTTGCACTGGCAGCAACACAGAAGGTTGACAGCTCAGTAATTTACAGGAGGTGGTGGGCAGTAAAACACCTATTGTAAGTCATGGCAAAAGTTGATTTAAAATCCTAAATTATTCTGTAAACTTCAATCCTGCTTTTTCATTTTTCTTGGGGTAAAAAGTGTCATTGAACTAAAAAAAACACAAAGAGAAAATCAGATTCATAAATTTATCCTTCGGTCTCATTTAGGGACGCAAATAAATTGGGGCTAGGACATGAATCATTTTTTAGAGAATTAAACACAATTGAGACTCTCCAAATCTGTCTTTGGTTTGGATATTGAAAAATCTTCTGAAAGATTGATGTTAGTATTTTTTAAATTAATAAAAGGTCAGTCAATAAAGCTCTGGAAATATTTTGCGAGCCATAGATTGATGGATTTTCTCTGTTTTCTAGCAATTCACAATATCACAATGCCTCAATTCAATTAGGTTGGTTAAAAGGTATTTTTTATCAGCGGGACACATGGAGGCAAGGCTCGTTTATTTGCAGCTATGCGGCCGATTGAGGTAACCTGGGGCTTCCTGGAGAATGGGAAATGGAGGAGAAGCGAGGAGAGCAGCCAAGATCAGGCAGGTCTCGTGAGGGGGATGGTTCTGCTGGGAGGCGGAGACGTAGCAACTGCGGGGGATTCAAGCATTCCCCAGGGAGCACGGGCGACCAGGAGTGCGGCGAACAGGGTGTGATGTGGCACCCAGGTGTGGCGTGGCAGTTTGAGTAGCAGTTTGCACAGACAGGACGAGCAGGGAGGACAGGAAGGGAACAACCCCACAGCCCATGTAGAAAACAGAAGTCAGAGAAGTGCCCCAGCTTCAACCTAGCAAGATGGCGAGCACTCACTAGAGGCCTAAAGCCAAGGCTCAGGTGGACCAAACCCAGGTGAAGGTCAATGCATTCACCCAGACAGAGCCAGTTAGTAGAAACACTTCCATCCAGGCATAGTGCAGGGAGTGTTTAAGATGCTTAGGGACCTATGCTTCTGAGGTAACAATGTGTCATAGGTGCGCTCAAGTTCAGGAACTGCAGCACCTAGTGAAAGAGCTACAGGAAACTGTGAGTAGACTCTGCAGTATTAGAGGTCTCATTCACTGGTCAGAAAATCAAAGCAAAATGTTTACACCCATCATCACATCTCATATTTATTTTGTATCAACTGATATTTGTGAAGCACAGATCTATCCACTATTTGTGGAACATTTTACAGGTGCTTGAAAATTGACAGTTGAATTATATTCTCCTTAATTTCCATTAGAAATTAAATGTTACTGTTTTTTTGGTTTTTTTTTTCCTGTCTGGACCAACTGTGAAGCAAATGATTCATCTTTGCCTCAAATAGATCACTAATACAAATTTCATATATACTGTTGGATACAGAATTGCAGCACTTAGCATAAATATTCTTCATCTCAACAGAAACAGAGATATGGGTTGGCTGAGGCACTGCACAGTGCCTATGAGCTGACTGGAATGCAAAAATACATGAAAGAAGCTGAGCTATAGCTGCTAGCCAAGTATTAAAGTTATTCAGGGCATACGCAATTATTCACAAAGAAAGAACAACATTGGGAAATAACATCTGAGCTTAGGAAGTACAGTGTTTTAGTATTAACAAATATATACCTATGTGAACAAAAAAAAAAAAAAGAGGAAAAAAAGTTAGATGTAGTTTTATTTTCATAAAGATGTATTAACATGTCATTTTAGGTTCATTCAGGCGTATTATGTCTTCCCATGATGAAGGTAGAGCAACTGCAGAATCTAAACACATACTTTTAGCAAGAGGAGAAGCATGTCAGAAAAATAATGTGCACCAATTCTATCCACTGATTCTTGGGTTGTCTCATTACTGTTTTAAAAGCTATATGAGAATATGGTAACTTTAGGGGTTGGCCTGCAATGCCATCATTCACTATTTTCCTTAATAGACTTTCACATCTCCGTGAAACACAACTCATGCTTTTCTCCACAAATCCACCAGTGAACTGAAAGACTAAGATGGAATTCAATACTTCCAACCAAATGTAAGACAACAACAGACACTTGAACTTGGGCTAATCTGTGCTTGGGCTAATAAGTGATACACTGGAGATGTTGTTTGGCCTGAACAATAGCAAGTTTATCGTGCTTCTCTGAAGAGACTCAGGAAGGAGGTGAGAAATATTAATGTGTTTCTACTCTACAGCACAAAAATGGACTCAATGAGTTACTTAGCTGACAGACATCCATACGACTGCAGTTAGATTTTGAACTCATCCCAGCTGAGAACAGTGTACTGCACCACAGTCTGTGGTGTAGACATGACAGGAGTGAGAACTATTAAATGAAAAGGAGTTGGGATGGTTAGTTTTTTGAGAACACAATAATAGAGCAAATGGCAGGAAATTTAAACCAGGGTGGAAGTAGTAGGATTAAAAAAAAAAACCCTGATCAGAGCTAACTGACAGCAGAGAGTTAAACAGCATCTCCATTAAATGTTTCAGACTGTAACCCATGAAAATATGTAGAGATTCATTTTCATGACTGACCTTTATTATTTAGTCACTTTCACAATCACTCCCCACCCATGAATACACCTCTAGTGCAGATATCTGACAGTAACGTCTTAATTAAATACAGAACAGATGGAGCTGCTTTCATTCTCATCACAAAAAAGTTATGTTGATAAGGTTGTCATTTGCACACCATTTTCCTATTATTGAGTATGTTAAAAATTGATAATGAAGACCAATGCAAATGTATATAATAGGATTTGTGCAGGTGAAAAAATATCATGTCACTTCTGCTAATCTCTGTATCTGCCTTAAGGAGTATTTCATGTAAGGCTCCATGCTCTAATATTCCCTCATATCTTATTTTAAATCATGCAGAGCATGTACATCATGTACTTTTATCTTTTACTGTTCTCATTCATATGAACATATGCTTCTTTACATTTTGGCAGTTCTTCAAATGGGATAATTTGAAAAAAGACTTACAGTTAATGACTTTAACCTTCCACAACAAAATACACTGCCTCTTCAAAATTTGGAGTGCTTTCCCTACACACTGACAAACACTTCTGTAAGCCAGACCAGTTATTCATATAGATAACTATTTTTTAATTAAAAAAAAAAAAAACATCCAAAACTGCACACACATGCTTGGAACATAAAAGAACATTATTCTTAACATAAATTACTCTACATAGATAAAAAGCAGCATATAACAGCAGCTTTTGTCTTTACCTTAAACATTAATTCTTTCCAATATATTGGCACCAACCATGAGAAAAAAGAACAACTCTGATACTAGGTCAAAGGGAGACCTATAGTCAATAACCAGTTTATAAGATAAGCATCTCCAAAGTAAAGTTTAGGCAAATTCTGAAGTTCAAAAAGATTGATAGGTGAAACAAAGATGAGAAATATTTTTTTATACTGCATCCAAAAGCACCTGTATCAAACTGAAAATTATACCAGTAGTTGTGTCCCTTGTAACTTCAAGTATTTTTGCACAAACCCACTGAATTCTTGTATGTGCATCTGGAGCAGACAGTGACAGTGATGTTATGGCATGATTTTGTCCTCTATATCTCAAGGAAACTTTAACTTTCCTCCAATATCTTGCAGCTTTCACATAAAACATGATTAGGAGAATTGCACTTAAATAATATAGGTTTTATTTACATTTTTAATGATAATAGTTGGGAATCAAGAGCAACCATAGTCTTTAGTATGAAAACTGGAAGTGAAATGCTTGCTGAAAGGAAGGGAATTTTCAATTTGATTTAGTGAAAATAAATTGAGGCAAATGTATTAGCCAATATCACTGTTTTAATGAATCTAACAAAGAAAGGTTATTCTCCAACACATTTAAGATTTTTATCAGTCTGTTTAATACACAGAACAGTTGATACTTTAGCTCTACTGATCAGGAAAAGCAAAAAAAATAAAACATGCTAATAGGAGCAGTGAGAAACAAAGAAAAGACTGTGTCTCTTACCAAATGTTTGGCCAGAGATTTTTAAGCCGTTGAGATTTTTTAAGCCATTGGCCCTGAGCATCCTTTCTTCCATCAATCACAGTGGATTGGTGGGTAATGTTTAGCACAGATCTCCTCATCATCATCATTACATACATGCTTGCAAGTCCAGATAGCTCTGTCTATTTTTGTTCTTGGAAAGTAAACTGCATTGATATTTTAGGGATCTACAAAACAATGAATTAACTTTGCTCCCACTACTGCTTCCTAGAAGGCCTGCTACTTGTCTGATCTCTTGTACCTCAGACTGCATCTTCTCAAAGAAATCCTTCAGAGTTCATAAGTCAACTTAGAAGCTGTAAGGTTTGGGTGCAGATGAAAGATGCTTATCATGCCACAGCACAATTATCACATTTACAAATCTGTGTAATGATTTTGTCAGTAGATCTTCATCTCTCTAAGTCTGCTTTCACACTTTTCCCCCTGCACTTTGGATGATTTGCTGCAGTCTACAGTTAGAAAAAAAAAAGAGTCCATCTGTCCTCATTTCCTACATGCTTCTATCATGAGATATAAAAATCATGGATGCTTCATAGAGTTTTAAATAAATTAGTTGAAACTGAATCTACTTCACATGCAGCACTTGACAGAGTCACCATTGTATTAACTCCTGGAAAACCACAGTGAGAGCTAGGCCAGGAGCTGTGTGGCTGTAAATGGCAAGATGTAGTAAAGCTCTTCCTCAAGCCTTCTATTCATTCCTGTTTCTAATATAGAGCAACCTGCATTGAATCATCACCTCAAAGAATGTAATCTTTTCTTCACTTTTGTCTTCCTCAGTTTGCCTTTGGAAAATAAATTCAAAACTAGAGCCTGGAATTATAGGGAAGAAAGAAAAATTTTCCTGAACAAAGTGAACACAGAGGTTGCTATCACTATACAGTCAGAAGGCTCATTTGAAGTCTCCCACCCCCTAAGAACTGCCTCTAATATAGGGCCATTTATACTCAAGCCCTTGGAAAGGTACTCATTGTGCACCTCAATACTAAACCTCTGTCTTCTTTAAGAAACTTGACTAATATTTGCACAGTACTTTCCTGAAAAGCTTTTTTCCCTTCATCAGAAAACTTTAATCTTTCTATATTGACTCTTAAACTACAATAGATATGGTATAGAATGAAAATAGACCTAGAATTTGGGTACCTTTGTGTACATATGGTAAAATATTTTACTAACGCATCATTTTAACATAGCGATCTTTTCCTGAAACACTCAAAACTACTATTCTTCAAGTCAAGCTAAAGCCCCAGTATATACCAATAAATGTAAATATTCAGCTCTACGTATAAAAACCACCATACAAGTGCAAGACAAGATTAACATAAGGTAAGACATACATGAACAAAAAGTACAGATGGCAGGAAGACCACAGTAACAAAACAGCATTCCTTGCCACCAGTTTAACTACAGTACTTACACACGGTCCACAACAGACAGGGAAAAGGAGGACAAAAATCAATACAAGAATGTTGCAGATAAAGCTGACAACTTTAAAATCGATCAATCAAGCTAGATAGATATTGTTCAGATTAATATTATTGCATCATTAAAAAGTGGTGGAAACCATCAGGAAAAATCTTCCTGATCTCTCTGAAAAGTCTCAGGAATGCCATTATTTCTGACATGAATAAATAATACTGAAAGTCAGAGCAAATTATTCAAATCTTCCCAAGACTAAGTTATAGAAGTTACAGAACCATTACTCTCCTCAAAAGCATTCAGTCTTCTCAACTTAGTCCTTTGTCAGTGTCATGGTTTGGCCCAGCTAGCACAGCAACACCACGACAGTCTCTCGCTCGGTGCCACAGTTCACCCCCACCCTCATTAGGATGGCAGAGGCCCCAGCAAAATGGGAGGAAAAAGATAAGCAAGGTTGTTGTGGATTAAGACAAGGGCAGGGAGGGCTCTACCTCCTCTCCCCACAACAGCTCAGTGGGTAGGGAATGGGGGATGTGATCAGTCTCTCACAGATGGGCTCTGCCACTTCTGTCTTCTCAGATGAGGGTGAGCATTCTTCCACTGCTCCAACACAGGGTTCCTCCCCTGGGACACAGTCCTTAACAAACTTCTCTGGCGTGGGTTGTTCCCAGCAGCTGCGACTTCAGCCGATATGGGGTCCTTGTCTCAGGACACAGTCCTTGGTGAATATATCTAGCGTGGATTCTTCACCACGGTTGCAGTTTCTGCAGTTACAGGGTCCCTCTCTCGGGACAAGGCCTCTTCTGGGCATAGGTTTGATGAGCTGCTTTGTCGCGGGTTCCTTCCCACAGTTACAGCTGTGGANTAAACTTCCTTTTCCGGCTTCTTCTTTAAAAGTGATCGTGGAGGTGTCTAATTGGCTCAGCCCCAGCAACGGGTCTGGCTCAGTGTTGGGAAGAGTTGCAAACAACATCTTACAGGAGCCATCCTTACAGTCCCTTCCCCCTTACCAGAAAAGGCTGGCATGTCAAACCATGACATTCAGTGATTTTATGTCACTTTACTACTACTGTGAAGCATCAGAACCTCAGAGTACAGCATCCTTATACAACTGAGGAGCAGCTGAAGAGTGTACCATCTGATTAAGAGTGCAAGTAAAACTGCCCAACTTACACATACTATTAATATTCAAATCACAACTATAAGAAGCCAGTCATGAACAGAGTTTACTACTTGAAGGTCAACAAGTCCAAAACACTTCAGGGGACAAATAATTTCACAGAAGAATGGGTTGTTCAGACAGGCATAACAGAATAAATACCCTTACATACTCTTTTGTTTAACCTTTCTAAGCACTTAAGAAACCTCTACAACTCTTCACAACCGTGACAGATTTTATGGGCAAATTTCTTCCAAATTCTTCAGTAATTCTAGATCCTGAGGTCTCTAGATATTTTAAACTATTAGTAATTATAGTAGTTATAGTAGTTATTATAGATTCCAGTTATCCGGTGCTACAGCCAAAATTTTATTGACTTCACTGTCTCAGTGATTCTGTGAAGTATTACCTACTAGTAAATATTCTTTTCTTGTTGTTGTTACAAATACTGAATTAATGGTGCAAAAATCACTATGAGTGGTTCTTTCTGAAGAAAGTGGTTCTTTCTGCCCTGTTTCTGAAATTATGTCTGACAATAACTTCCTAATAGATATTGTATTGGATATTGATTCCAATGATTGGATATTGGTCTTTGAAAATAACCTATGGTCCATGGTATCCTTCCCTCAGTTTTTCAAGAAGTATATCCTGGGTAATGTTACAGAGCGGACAGAACATATTCACTAGTAATCCCCTAGTTACTAGAATAATTCTTCTTTCCTACCTTTTAGCAATGAATTCACTTAGGTATAAAATTATAACCTGCTCACATGAAGACTTTTTTTCTTTTCTTTCTCAACAGATTTACAATTACTTTTCACTTTCTGAGGATGAGCCATCCATGATTTTACTCAGTAGTAAAACTACTTTTGTTTAATAGTTCTCACCTTTAAAAATACAGCTGCAATGTACCTAGTCCTTTGGAAGACATTATGGGTAGTAAGTAGCCATCAGGGAAGAGACTTCCAACTTATGTACAGTTATTTGCATGAATTCAAAACTAAAACACTCTTTTCTGACAATATTACTTTCATAATCAGTAAAAAGACTCATGACAATGTCTCTCCAGAGTGTCACATTAAAGCATCAGGAACCCCTGCACAGAAGCATAAGGATAAGCATGAAGGAATTTATTTCAATGCAAAACCCAAAGTGTTGTTTGAACCTGAGTCCTTGAGAGAGGATGGAAAATGAACATTTAAATGATAGAAACTCAAAATGGTCTCTTTACGAAGGTGAAGACAAATGAACATTATTTATTTAGATTGTAAAGGATAGACATATAGGGAAAATACTTTCAAACTAAAAAATAAGCTTAAACATTAATGATCTAGGTCTAGCTATATTCAGAATGAAAGCTACAAGCTAAGATAAGTGTACAACATAAGCAATGCCATAGAAGTAGGAATACAAAATTAATGACATTAAATTAAAATCAGATGGAAAGAAACCATATCACTACATGTTTATGCTGTATCATGTATTCGAAGACCTTTGACAACTTTAAGGAAAAAATATGCTGTAGTAAAGATCAAATCACAAATAAAAAATAGAAGGGGATTGAAAAAGGGTATTGCAAATGATCAATAAAAGCATCCTAAGACACAAAAGCAATCAGTTATCCAAAGGCAATTTAGAAGTGTTTTCCTTCATCAACAAGACCACAAAAATCATAAAAGCATGAAAGATCTACCGTAAACACAGGAAAACAAATATGGGAGCCTTAAAGATCATAGTAGATAACTTTGATAGAAATTAATTGTTGGCTGATATTAACAAATATATATATAGAGAGAGCAGCTTTTTCAGTGTAATACTTGCACTTCTCACACCTCTAGTGCTTGTACACGTTTTTGTTCTCTACTGATTTGTATTTTTAATATAGGATTTTTTATAACATTTCAGCTTCTTATAACATTTCAGCTATCAAGAATATCATTAATGCTCAGACTGAGCAATGATTTTTCTTGAGCATTTTCACCTCCACAGAGAAGGAAGAAGTTAATTGATCATACTTTTATTTTATAGTGACAGGTTATTTGATTAAAACTCAGAAAGATTCTTGGTTCAAACTGTGATTGAAATTTTTTCCTATTAAATGTTGCATTGTGGAGTTGAATAGTTTCTTGTAATTTATACTCACCTTTTTCTCAGAAGAATTTCAAACTTGTCATTAAAATAGCACAGCTAGGATCGATTCCCTATGAGTCAAGTGACTGCTTATTCTTATATTCTTAAATGCTTCAAGAAAGACATGATGATAATCAGACTCAATCCCATTCAGATAACAACTGGGCTTTTAAAGGGGACTAAAATATAAGACGGATACACTTGTTACCTTTATAATAATATTGAAGAAGACATGGAGTTTCACATTAGAAAATCATCCTACAGGCAGGAGTTTCTTCTAGAGGATCAGAATTAATAGGGAAAAGCTAGGTAAGTTGCATAGACTATTTGTAAAAACAGAGAGATCAGACAATTTTTAATTCCTGCATTGCTTATCTGTATCATAAACCTTTATTCACTTCAAATATGAACAAATTATGTCTTTTATTTTGTCTTGTAAAACTAAATACATAGTAATGAAAATGAATGTTCATGGAGAAAAATAACTATCTAAAGAAAATAAAAGAACAAGAGAGGAAATAAACTTTAAGCTAAATTATATGAGGATAAAATCTGTCCTCTCATAAACATCCAATAGAGTCCCCGCACAAAAACATTCTGATAATGATCCATCAGGTGTTAACATGCATGAGGAAATCCTACTGAATATGATTCCTACATGAAAATCACTTATATCTCTGAAGAGAAAATAATAATAAAAATAATAATTAAAAAAAACAACAAAACAGTACAGAACTGAAGTGTAATGCTTAAACACAGAGAAAAAAAAAGTAATAATAATGATAACAACAACAACAATAATAATAATCATCATCATCATCTTTACTATGAGTATTGGGTCAACATTTCCAAACAGCTCTTTAGCAAGTGCCAAAGAACTGAAGCAGACTGAGCAAATAAAAATGTAGAGAAAGATAAACACTGCTAACTTGACTAACTCCATCTGCAGAGAGAATACTGACAGATCTGACAGATTATGAGCAGACAATAGGTCTGTATCCAGTTCACCTCTTCAGCCCTAATTAATAGGCTTCAGATGCTTCTCATTTGAAGGAAAGGCTGCAGGAACTGGGGCTACTTGGTCTAGAAAAGAGGAGACTGAGGGCAGATCTTATTAACATTTACAAATATCTAAATGGTGGATGTGAGGAGGTTGAGGCATCCCTTTTTTCTACTGTGGCTAGCAACAAGACAAGGGGTAACGGGATGAAGCTGGAACACAAAAAGTTCCATTTAAATATAAGAAAAAACTCTTTTACTGTGAGGGTGACGGAGCAGTGGCACAGGCTGCCCAGAGGAGTTGTGGAGTCTTCTTCTTTAGAAGTCTTCAAGACCTGTCTGGACATGTTCCTATGTGACCTGATCTAGATGAACTTGCTTCTGCATGAGGGTTGGACTAGATGATATCTAAAGGTCTCTTCCAACCCTACCATTCTATGATTCTATGATTACAGCCCTTGAGATTCTGTGATTTTCTTTTGAAATAGTGAGTGTACTTGTTATGCATTCCAGGACTTTTTATATGTTACCTATTCACAATAATTTTTGCCATAGTGAATTATCTTCTATACAAGTAATTTTCCTTTGTGCTTTTTAAAGCCTGCTGTTCTCTCAGTTTTCCAGTAAACATTATTTTCTCTGTATTACTTTACATGTTGTAATTGTTTTGTTATCTGTGAAAGAAAGGTAGGTTCAGTTTACTTCTTTCATCACTGCCAGAATGTCAGTGAATGAACTGTATTTCTTCTCATTACCATGGCTTTGTTCTGCCGTGTTTTAATGATAATTGTCCTTGTCAACTTCTTGTAACTTAGCTGTGAAACCTTGAGAGAGAGGTGGTGATGGAAGAGATTAATTAGGCAGACTATTTTGCAAAATGAGTTAGTAAGGAAATGTTTTTATTTCACATCATTGAATAACAGGGTCAGAATTGATTATGTAAACATAGCAGCAAACACGGAGGAAAAGCTAAGCTACTTTGCTGCAACAAGATACAGTAAGAGGACAGCTGAGAAATTTTGCATTGTTTAGTCCTGGTGTAATTTTGGCCAAATTAAGACAAAAGAAATTTTCCAGGTATTTGTCTTTCTTTAAACATTTCTTTTTTGCTCTCTGAGCACTTTGCCTTGGTCCCTTCCAGCCTATTCTCGTTATATTTTTACCCTTATCAGATGACATTTTTTAGCCATATTTTTTATGAAATCCTTTCTAAAAGGAGTGAAAATACCCAGGGTCACATGATTGAAATTAAGGGCTGTATTGTGATACTGGAGGCTCACTAATGGTGTCAAAAACAGCTTCTAGGATCTAGCAGCCACCTATTTTTGGTCAGTCCAGTTAACATTTGAAATACAATCACTGTTTCTGCAAGAAAACTAGTGTGATGTGATGTGATGAAATGAAAATACAGGTAAGAAAAAGATACTTTTAACAAGAAGATCTTCTGTGTGGGTATGTACATGTTGTTTTCTGAATTCTGTAATATTTGGTCCAGCTGCTGTTTTCGTAACATCTTCCACAAAATACAGGCTTCACCACTTCTCATTTGATGTTACTCGAGTCCTGGGAATCTTCCAAAGGAAACTAAACTTTGGTCAAGACCTGGAAGTTTGTATAGAAGGTTGTTTATCTTAGGGGAATTTGAATGAAAAACTTGACATACCATCAAGACAACTGAGGTTACCAGGTGAAAATTAAGGATGTTTTTACTATAGAACAGAATTAGTGATGGAAGAGTTCCAACATGGTGGAGTCAGTCCTGAAAAATGCCTGAGACAGCAACAGGAAAGCCTTCTCCAGGGACAGTGGATATGTGTTGCTCTGGTCCTTTGTCTCCAATTAGCCTTGTGATGGGCCTATCCCACGTTTGAGGCATAACACTGCACTTAACACATAACACGTAGATATATCTTCTCCATGTCAATTTTTAATAAAAAACAGCTTAGTGTATTTCTCAGGGCATCTGATTGCTGAAGTCCAGCTGTCATTTCAACACCTATAAATGTTCTGGAACTGATACAGGAGATGAATGTTAGCAGAACTGCAGAGCAAATGTAAGATGACATGTTCTTGGAGGCTCAGGGCACAACAATGGTTTTTTTAAGGATTCATCATAGGCATTTGGTAGAGCATAAGAATGTGCTTTTGAATATTTAAAAATTCTAGTGACCATAGCTGTAGGCCTGTCACCTAAGGATATTTCCAAATCTACATCCATTAAAGCAGATCAGAGCAGCCACTCTCAGAATAGGGTAGCTGCCTAGTTTATATGGAGAGGTGTGGAAATTCCCAGCACATTGTTTCAGTGCACTTCTTTTATGGAAGGTATGCTCAAACAGAAATCTTTGATGATTATATTAATCTGTTGAAACTTTGTAGTTACACATTCATCCATCTCCGCAAAAATCAGGTTAAAAAGTTAACCCATTGATTTTTGGAGGCTGTTTATGTGCCTCACAGAAAATGTAGGGAAGGAAAGAAAGCTCTCGGTGCTGATACATAGCTGCAAATTGTACTCATTTATTTTGGAGATGTGGTCTCTGGCTTGTGTTCTCTTTGCCATGAATAAGATTAATATGTTCAAGTGTCTTCATAATTGTAAAAGACCTATTAGTTAGATACACAAAGTCCCACAAAATCACAGAAATGAGAATGAATCCCTGCCATTAAAATGTTTTTGTATAGACAAATTGTAACTAACTGTTTCAAAAGGACATGCGTGTTACTAAATACATATTACAAACATTGAGATAAATCACAGTGCTTGACTATTGTTAAAAAAATGCACAAAAACCCCTTAGAAAGATAGGGGGCTATATTAGAGAAAACAGATTATTTCTCTGTATATAGTTGTGTTTTAAGATTCAAAATGGCTACAATTATTTTACACATCCACTGATGAAGGAAATGTTTTCTTCATCTGCATCTAAAAGCAACGGAGTGATTGCTAATGATTATATATCTAGATATTGGCCACAGGAAAAAAAGAAATGGTTCAAATGAGAAGCATCTGAAGTTTATGTTTATGGTGTTTATGGATGACCCAGGGAACTACAGGCTGGTCAGCCTCACCTCCATCCCTGGAAAAGTGATGGAACAGCTCATCTTGAATGTTATCACTGAATATATGAATAACAGAGCTCAGAGAGTGGTGATCAAATTGAGTTGGATGCCTGAGGCCAGTGGAGTTTCACAGGGATTGGTTCTGGGCCCAGTCTTGGTCAACATCTTCATCAACGAAGTATGTGACCTACTCTAAGTGATCTTGCTCTGTCAGGGGGGTTAGACTAGATGATCTTTCGAGGTCCCTTCCAACCCTTAAGATTCTGTGATTCTGTGATTTATATAGCTGGAAGAAAGGGTTCAAACTTAAAGTGAATTATTTCATCCATCTTTGAAACAAACAGGCTTTCTGAGTAAGACATCAATTTTAACTTCTTTTGGCTTGCTGGCATAAAATTATTAGGAATAGTATCTCATGTATATCTGTTTATGAACAATAAACATGATATGAACAGGTTTAACTTTGTATTTCTGTTGCTTTTTTAAGCCTTATTGGAAAATTCTCAACTATAAAACAATCCTCAGCCTTTACTTTCCACACTAACAGTGAGTGGACATACTTCTCACAATATCGTTGTCCTTTTAGAGTTGGAATGACCTGTTTCTGAAGAGGTAAGAGAGGAGAACCATTTACTGTCTATCTGATTAACCAGATATTTTACAGAGAATAAATTTCATCAGGTGAAAAAAATGGAATAAATTCAAGACTTCTTATCTTACTTTTTCCTTCTTTTTTTCTTCATCAACATCTCTGACTTCATCCACAAACAAGCATATTTCAACCCTGCAATGTGAACATAAACTGTTTTGATACTGTCACAATAACATAAAAGTTACATGTGTGGAATCAGCCTGGCGAAAATAAAAGGCAATGCCACATAGAGCAATGCCTGACATGTTGTGTACATCACTCTATTAGTCCCAAGGAGACTGTATCTTTAAAAAAGATAACAATTCAGTTTCAGCACATTGTCTGGTTCCTGTCTCCTTCCACATTACGTATGTCAGTTCTGTAACTATTGCTTGAGCTAATCTAAAAGAAATAACCTACCTATTCAGGAGAAGTCTGAATATTTCACTTAAGATTATATTTCTTCCTTTCCATGTCAGGAGTGATAAGCAAAACTCAATACCCTAAGCAGAGAAATGATAATTCAAAGAGAAACAAAATACTCTTGACATTTTAACAATAACAAGTTATTAATATAATTCACTTCAGTTGAAAGAAAGTGGAATAAATTTACAATGCAACTGAATAAAGGTTAAGTGTATTTTGTGTTTTGCTCTGCATTAAACATAAATATCTGTCATATCAAATCCTGCAGTAGCTGTAAGCACACTCTTAAAATCTATGTTTCTAGTAGAAAGAAAAGCAATTTGAAATGCTCTTTTTACATATGACAAAATCTAAATCAGGTAAATCTTGTATAAAACAACTCAAGAAAAACTAATGTAGTTAATCCTGGCAAAGTTGCCTACACGCTGAGAACATAACAATCTCCTTAATAAAATTGATGCTATTAAGATATAGCCCTCTTGCAGCAGCTTACTTAGGACCAGTTTTCTAAAATGAAGAAATGTAAAGCAGACTGACATCTTCCTTTCCTGCTTGCCTCATGCTACCCTTTCCATACTCCCCTCTATGAAAACTGTATATTTTTATGTAAGAAAATATTTAATCAAGAAAATAGTCACTAAAGATTTATTCACAATATATTTTTAAAAGTATGTGCAGCAGTTACCTATTGTATGATAAAACCACAATATGAAAAATAAACACAATGAGTAAAAAAATAAATGTAATTCCCATCCTTTTTCATTTACAAAGGCAGTCTGTCTGATGGAAGTATTGTCTTTTCTACATTTGGAGTTTGGATTCTATGTTTCTCTATGTTTGGATCAAAGTCATCAGGACTTTGTCCACTTTTGTCAGTGGTCTCTTGGCTCTTTCCTAGTCACTTCTAAGCTAGAATTTGAAATGCCAGGTTTTTTCTATAAAACTTATGTCAAATGATAGTCTGCCAAAGGTAGGGGAAGCAATGGGCTGTAGACTAGCTTCTCCCTTCATGTTCCTTTTAAATTGGCCACCAATAATATAAGATTTTGGTTCTAATGCTAAGAGATGTCACCTGTCATCACTAACAAGTTTCATTATTTTGAAAAAAAAAAACCAAAACAAACAAACAAAAAAAATCCCACCAGAAAATAACAAATGCTCTAGCTTTGGGGAATTTTACAACATTCAGGATTTGGAAATGAAAAAGCCTGCTCAGGATGCATATTCTAGACAGTAAAGTAATACAGTCAAGGACCAAACTTCTACTTCCTGCTGTTTGCTTTACAATGATCAGGAATATGTACAAAATTGCCTACATGGATACCAGCTCCCATTCATAGTTGGTTTCCTTATGCTCTAATCAGCCACTAAGAAATGAGTGAGTGTAACAGAAAAAAGGATATTTATCAGGAACATTTCTGAATCTCTAGCATGCTTTCCTTCAAAAGGTCAAAAAGTGAAGCCCTTTGCAGATGTGGTGTGGAAAAGATGCTCTATAGAAGGCGAGAACCCTCAGAGTCAGAACAAGAATGGAGACATGAAAGACAGTGTGTACAGTGTTCTTTAACTGAAAGTATTCAAATGGAGAAAGTTGACGAAGGAAATAAACGACAGGGATTAACACATAAGGACACAAAGCCAGGTGGGGGGAAAGCTAATGAGAAGTTCAGCTGCAAATCTATGCAGTATAAAAGTATTCAAAGGTAATTAGGAAAAAGTGTTTATTCTGTGAATGGAGCATGAAACTTAGCTTTGGACTGTGTTCTTTGCATTTGAAAGACTATTCCAAGATTAATAACAGATACACATGTTTAATTACTCTAGTGCTATGAGCAAATACATCTGTACAAGTCAAAGGTTACATTTAAGAAAGTAAAGAATGTATCCATATCTCACTAAGAGAAGATATATTTTGTGTGCTGCAGCTCTGAGCAAAGCAGAGACTTGTAACATTCCGATATTTGCAAGGTTTTAAGTCATCAGTTCTGTTCAGAAAACATCTGCAGAAGCCAGCTACACGTGAACAATGCCAAAGAGGAAGGAGAAGACAAGCCAACAAATTTTTCCTTTTAAATCTAAGATGACAGGCTCAAAGACTGCTGAACAGGTTTCTTTTGCTGGGATCTACAGTGAGTGTAAAAGAGAGAGTGGAATAAATACAGAATGTGAATGGAAAGTATACATATAAGGAAAGGAACCTCGATGTGAAATGCAATGAGGCAATTAAAATAGATGGCAACTTAGATAAATATTTTGCATTTCGTCCTCTGCTTTTACAGCTCTCTCTCAGGTGAAAAACAAAGACTGAAAGTAAATGTAACTCACCTATCACATGACAGCCTCCCAATAAGAGCAACAGCTTTCCTGGATGAATGGCACAGAAGAAGTTGTACAGTAGGAAGTATGAAAGAGTAGGAAGTGTGAAAAGTTCTGCTTACCTATTCCTTGCTCTTCAGGGACACCTCCATAGGAAATGTCCACCATATCCATTTGCTGACCTCAAGGTGAGTATTGGGCTCTGGATTTAGTAAAAGTCATATGACTTAAAAAATAACCAGACACGAACAGATATTAATCAGTTTCAATTGAGGTAGTATACTTTCTTTTGGCTTTGCCTATGAGGAGAATGAAAGATATATACAGCAAGGCAACAGTCCAAGTCTTGCCATAAAGGTTAAGGCGATGATCTCTATTTCCCTCCTACTCAGCTAGGAACTCTGGCCTTTAGACTACTTAGCTATGCTTCAGTCATCCTGTGAAGCCATTTTCAACTCCATTAAACATTTTTGGCTTAAAAATTATTTAAAAAAAAGAAGAAGAAGAAGCTTTAGGAACAATGTATTTCTTTAAAAATCTGTAAATTAAAAGCTCCAATTAACATGTAAGTCTTTAGTTATAACAAAACAATAAGTAGAGCTCTACCATAGTTTCTTATTCTATGGAAACCGAGGTCTGCCAAGAACTGTGAAAGTTAAGCAATTACTTAGTAAAGATATCTTAAAGAATTTTTTTCTTGAAAGAAATATTTTTAAAACTATTGCAAAAACACATTACTAAAAATGTATTTGCATTTTGTAGAATTTTCCAGTTGTTTATGTACTTAAGTCTTCTAGAAATACCTTCTGCTCTAGCAGGTGGGTTGGACTAGATGATGTCTCAAGGTCCTTTCCAATCATTACACTCAATTCAAGGCATGTTTTGAGGAAAGCACAACAGTATGTCATTCTAAAATCACTGAAGGTAAAGGTTTTGCTGAGTGGGAGAAAGAGAGTGAGAATCACTATTCCTAATTAGTGACAGGAAAGAGAACCAAAAGAGACATTCTGACCCTGAAAAATGCTAATGTTTCTTGTTTCTTTGCCAATGAAACCAGTTAAAAGTTCTGAATTAAGCCTATGATACCAAAGAAGTAACATTGGGTTTATAAATATTTTGATTGATACAATTAAAATTGACAGTAACAACAAAAAAACCACCCTGATAACTAGAAGAGAAAGGCTACTACTAACTCCTAAGAGAATTAGGAATATGGAAAATGCTGTTTTGTCATTTTTGACACTTTCCTTATACAGAAACAATAGGGATGAGAGAATACAGAAAAATCATGTTCACACTTTCATAAACTGAATTTATATCTAAATATTACACTTCCCAGTTTAGACTTTTCCATTCTGATGTTTTATGGAGTGACAAGGGATGGAAACTTACAGGTCTTGAAACCATATTTATGTGAAAACTTTGCAAAGCTAGTCATTCAAGCTCAGATATACAAAACTTCCTTTCAGAAATTAAACAGAGGACACTATTTTTTCTATAAATATTGTAATTGATGTTTAACAGTTTGAAAATACTTGATCATGTTAATGATATTCTTTTGAGGTTACTAGAAGAATCTTGCCAGCTATCTGTGCCTTACATAAGGATTGAATTGGTGATATTAAGTTATACTACGGAGAGTGAGCACAGAACAAAAATCAAATCTGTTTTGTATTGTAGCTCTTTGTAAACCAAACTGTGAATGCTAAAATCTTGTCACTCATTCAAATCATTAAAAGCCCAGACAATTGTACTGAAAGCTTTTCATAATGCAGTAAAGATGTTCTACATGCCCCACTATTAACCAAGGAGAGCACATTGCCAATAATGACTAACACTAACACTAACTGGAGTTATGCATTAACGTCATCAGGTACAGTGTCAACTTGCTAGCAGTCAGCCTGCATAGGTTCACCCAGGAAGCATTCAACAAAAACACCACAATCAGTGGACGATGGCACTTTCAGTAATAGGGTTTTTTTGCAAGTTTCTGGAGAGAGCAATTTTGTGTAAAGCAGAAAACAAGAAAGAGAGTTGCAGTAATTAAAATTAATTTCACATTTTTTCCTTTTCCTTTTCAACTTCATACTCTATTTTTTCTTCCTCATTCACTTCACATCTATTTAAGTTTCCCTGAAACAGATATTTCCTATATTCAGTTAATGCTACAAAAACTCCATAATCTGCAAATAGTCCATTAAAACTGGAGTAAAGTAAAAATGGGGCAATTAGTTGTTTATACTGAACTTAACAGCAACACTGTTTAAGAGAGAAAAAAAATCCACATAAAATTTCACAAACTAAACAATTTGCATACCAAATTAAATTGTATGGTGTATTTCCAATATTGAAAGTAATGTACCTCATGAAACATCAGGTATGTCTGAACATTTTCCCAGAGATAACATACACCAAAACAGTCCTGGAAGTCAAATTTTACTACATCACTGTTAATTACATGTACAAATGGAAGGATAATTAATGCTAATAATCTTGTTTTATACTTGAAGAAGAAAAATGCTTCTTAACCAACAGAGAACTTATAAAATTATAAAATATTATTCATTTAAACTAATGAATATGATCTGACATATTATCATTTTTTCTTTCACTTCATAATTACTTTATCGTACTACATATTTAGGTTCTTGTTTCTACAGACATTCACACAGTAAAAGATGGATTAGTTGATCACAAATTGTATTTTTTGGAAGTAGATAATTTTTTTTAATTCATAACTATTCACACTCAGGTAACAGGTTATTATGCATGGATCTGACAAAGTTTTTGTTTCTGTTGTTGCTATATTTATATTTTGTGGGTGTTTCAGACACAAAAACTGAACTTGTACAAAAATGCATGAGGTGGTCTAAAGAGAGAAACTTCTCTTCACATTGTTTTTTGAAGTTAATAGATATTACTCACAACTTTAGCACTTTCAATTCAACCTTTTTTACGGAATTGGCTATTATTTATTTTCTACCCTTTATACTACTCCACCTAAGGTTAGCAATCTCTGCCCACATAATTGCTTCCAATTGCTTCCAATCCTAATGAGTTCATTACTGCATGTACCACAATCATTCAACCATGTTTTTATCCAATTCCCAAGATTTTTCAAAGTGCAGAAAAATACATTTTTTACAATTCCATTAAAATGCTTAAAGTGTATTGTATGAAAGAAGTTGTGCACAGGTTGAGAAGACTGCTACAGTATCACAATCCATCAGGAACAAGATAAAGAAAGAAAAGGCAAAAAGGAAGGGAGGAGGGAGGACCTTCTATATTAACTGAAAACTAAGCAAATCTCCAGGACATTTTGAGAAATTCATAAACTAATTCTACAGGCTCTTGTTAGAAGCTTTTATATTAACAAGTTCAAAATTGACCAAGTTTTGCAGCCCTACTTGAACAAACTCCATGGGTCTTCTTTTCTCTGATGGCTTGAACACTACAACTTATCAAAATCCTAGAGGACATACTCCCTTAAGAGTACAAAATTAATCTACAAGAGCAAAAATAACTAAAAAAAAATCAACACTTTTAAAAGGACCTTCCTTTTGTTTATAATGTATTAACTAGCAGTAAAGCGCTCAAACTCTGGAAAAGTCAGAGAAGATCTGTTTTTCCACTTTCTAAAACCAGCCTCAGTATTATAGAATTTAATAAGTTGAAGCCACCAGTCCAAGCAACTTTATTAGCACATTTTGGTCAAGTTCCAAATAAAAATCAAGACACCTCATTCTTCTTTACTCCTCCTAGACAGTCATTTTGGAACCTGTCAGTGACAGGCACTGTAGCCATCCTTCAGCCCTAGTTAAGCACTGTTAGTTATATGGATTTAAAATATAACCTATTCAAAAGCCATGTGTTGAAAAATTCTTTCAAAGCATTTGCTGCTAATTAAATATCAGCTCTTTCACAGTGAGTATATTATTATATTATATTATATTATATTATATTATATTATATTATATTATATTATATTATATTATATTACATTATATTACATTACATTACATTA
>WBNH01004929.1:0-115488 GCA_013401255.1 Urocolius indicus
GGGGGCTGGACTAGATGATCCTCTGAGGTGATCCTTCAAACCTTCTGTGTGTATGTGATTCTGTGTGTGTGTGAATCCAAGTACAGATTTTGCTTTCTCTATGATTCTCATCATCTTGAGTTAAAGCCTCTCCAACATTGTACTCCCCACACAGCTGCTGTTATTGAATGAACAGGTGAGTGTTAAAATCAGATGTTCTCCTAATTTCCGCTCTAGCCCCAGATGACTAGTGGGGGACAGGGGCCGAGCTGTGGAAAATCCCTGCCTCTTGCATAGAAATCAAAAGCAGATGGATTTTTTGTGTCTAAACCCCAAGCTTCCTGAAAATGTTTTGCACTAGAAGAGAGAAAAGATACCAGAAATCAAAGGGGAAAGGAAAGAGGGAGAATCAATGATACAATGGAAAGAAGGGGCGCAAACTTCCTGCCATGTCTCTGTGAAGGGGTTGTTACCTCATTTGTTATGCTGCCTTGCCTTCAAAAAGTCCAGCTCCAAATCATTTCACAACTCTGGGAAACCCCATTGGGTGTAAACAACAGCCTCAGCACCCTTGAGTGTAGCTTTGCACTCAAAGATGAAGCTTTGGAGCAAACCAGGTCTCCTAGCACGTGCGAGGGCGAGTGCCAGCCTGGCACAGCTCTGACAGATCTTTGCAAGCCTTCCTTGCCTGTCACACTCCTGGTTATGGCCATACTCATGGCTGATGGCCTCCGGGACCTGACCCCGGAGGAGCTGTGGGCTGGCTTTCTGCTAGGCCTGGATGAAGGGTCCAAGCAAAGGCCTCCAGGAGGGAGAGAGCTGCAGAGAGCCTTCCTGGGATGGCAGAGAACAAATAATGTGAGAGGGATGCAGTGACTTGAAGGCACACATCTCCCCAGAGAAGGGTTGGACCAGCCTCCAGGCAGGCACCATGAAGTGGCTGCCAGGCTGGGGCTGGAGCTGGCTGTGGTTGTGCTGTGGTTAGTGGCCATAATTCACGTGCCATGAAAGAGACCCTCCATGATGAGTGTTTGCACATGGGTGCCCCAGGAGGTGTTCTCTGTGTCCCCTGGCTGAGGCCCTGGCAGCAAGGACACAGCAGCTCCTGTTCACCCTGGGATGGACGGATACCTGGGCTGCAGGACCCTTCACTTGCTCCCTGCCAAGCCCAGGGAAAAGTGGCTTTATGCAAATGTGGGCACAGCAGCAAAAAAAGCCCAGACCCAGCTTTGAAAACAAATCTTACACCCCAAATGCCACACCACATTTCATCTAACTGCTGGGTTCGGTAAAAGGCAAAATCTCTTAAACGAGACAGATGCAAACTGGGGCGGATGGGGTTCTCTACACTGCCTGGGGTGTACTGGGGGGTCCCTTTTCATCTCAGCCAGTGTTGCAGAGGCAGGAAGCAGGGTCCCACCAGCTGGGAAGGAGCTTCCCCAGCCCTGCCCGAAAGGGGCAGTTGTTGATGTGCACACGGGTGGAGGGTGCAGGGGCCCTGCACACGGGTGGAGCTGGTTGCACTCCTGTAGCACAGCACCTGCTGCACGCAGGGCAGGAGCATGTTTTGCACAAAAGAAGAACCCACTTCCTTTCTTCTGCATTGCAAAAAGAAAAATAAAATCAGACAGAGAGCATTGTTTTCCCTCCTCCTCATTCCCAAGTCCCTGGACACGCTGGTCAGCCAGACCTTTGGACTCCTCTGCCTGTTTGCAGGGCTGGTGATGCTGCTTGGAGCATCTCCCTCCTCAGGACTTGCTGTGTGCCTGCCCCTTGGGAAGGACCTCAATCTCCATTCAGGGGCTGAATTCCCACAGACTCCCTCCTCTGTCGAAGCTCCCCTTTGTCACAGCAATGCCTTCCTGCTCACATGGGCTCCTGTGAGCAGCCCTCTGTCCCCCTCCCTCCCATCTCCCTGTCCCCAGGGTTGATGTTAGCAACGGGGCTGACACCTCTGGGTTATCCGTGCCTAATTCCCTCGCTGGGATCTGCAGCCCTGTTGTTAGCACCCACCTGAACGCGGAGCCCAAGGGACCTACAGGAGGGATTGTACTGTGCGGGAAGACAAAGTCCAGGGTGTGAATTTGCATCACAAAACGCCCCTGGGGTCACCTCGGAGCACTGGTGGTAGTGACTGGCCCGAGGCATTGCAGTCCTCATCTGAAAGGCAACGGTATTTTTGGCCAACCTCATCCGGGATTTATTTCCTTGGCCATGTTAATCCCTGGTGATAAACTTTTCCTCTGAGGAGAGTGTAATGCGAGGCAGATGGGAGCCTTTCATAGGTAGTGTCAGCTCTTCCACCATCAGTGCCACTGTCAGCTCTGACTTCAGGGCGTGCAGTGCGTTATGCAGGCAAAAGGACAGTCCTGGATGCGTTGCCTGGTGTGGGCTCAGGATGTCTGGAGGAACAGTTGTGTTATATTCATCAAGGTATTTTCATGGTCATGACAAAACATCCCAAGAACATTTGAGCCTCACAGTTCTTTAGCTGAACTCTTGACTGATGAGCAGATTGACGATCCCCATCTTGGGAATATTTTGAATAATTCACTCAGCAGCTATTCCCTCAGCAGCAGACGTTTCCCTTCATGCAATATAAACCCCTGAGAGACCAAAGTATCTCCATTAACAGATGGTTCCTAGCAAATTCTCACTATTACTCTTGCCAGATACCTCAAACTTGTAGTAACTCATGGCAACACCATTCACTGCGTAATTTCTCTACGAGTGACTCACCCTCCACGAGTACACAGATTAGCACTGACTTTAATGCCACGATGTTGTAAAACATTATCAGCATTATGCAATTAAAGATTTAGTTGAGCTTTACTGGCTTGGAGGGAAATTTAAGTCTAGCCTAAACTGTAACCTTAACGTTGATATTTCCTGGCCTCAGAAATTTTCAGTGGCACCCTGAATGCCCCGTGATGGGAATTTCCTACTTTACCAGGAGTTTTGGGGAAAGGACAAAAAAAAAAAAAAGCAAATGAGCAAGATCATCATCACTAAGAAGAAGAAGAAGAAAAAAAAACTCCCTAAAACCACTAAAAAGAGCATAAAATCCTCTTGGGATTTGAAAGCCCCAGTGGTCTCCAGTAAATAGCCGCCATGGGGAAGACCGTCCTGCTGGCGATAGGACAGGCTGCAATTCTGCAAACAGTTTGGGAAGTGCCCAGGAGGGAAGTGCTCTCTCTCTGCTGTGAGACATGCCCTGGCCCCACCAGCAACCCGGCTCATGTGGCCCCTGGGGTAAATCAGAGCCTTTCACTGCCTGGCACCCTGCATGGATAGAGCCTGCCCCAAGAGAGAGCTGAGGCAGAGACAAGGAGCTTTGCCCGTTCAGCCTCCATGCAATATATCACCCTAATAATGAAAATATTTCCCCACTAAAGGCAAATTTGTCTCATTCCACTCAGGTTAACCTCTGCCTTAAGGGGCTGTGTGTGCCTGGTGGTCTCTCCACGAGAGGCAAACTTGGGCTTCAGCACAGCCCGGGGAGCCATGTGCAGCGTGGCTTGCGCTGGCCGCGGGCACCATCAGCTCCGTGGGAGATTCGTCCCGACTTTATGGGGAAAGGTGGCACGGTCCGATGGTGCTGCTGCTGTGGCCATACGTATGTAGCCAGGGCTGAACCCTCTGGAGCTCACGTGAACCAGAGTCGAGGCCGTTTTCATTGCCCGGTTGCATTTTGCATCCTCGTAGAAAATTTTCAGAGTAAAACCCGAAGTCAGTTCCGATATGAGGAGCGATTGCTAAGCAGGTACAGTCATTTATTTTCTCCAGCACAGAAACTACTGAGAATAACTCCTTCTGCCTCTCACACACCGAGAACAAAAAAAAAAACAAACCAACCCAAACCACCCAGAAAGAAAACACATTTTTTACTAACCCTAAACGAACAAAAAAAAACCACCCCAAACCAACCCGAATTCCAGACTTCGCTGTGCTTCTTTTAACGTGAGCGAATCCCGAGAGGTGGGTGGGGGTGTGCGTGTGTGTGTGTGTGTGTGTGTGGGTGTGTGTGTGTGTCCCAGCTGGCCCTCCCCAGCACCAGGCGGGAGGAGGAGAAGGAGGTGGAGGAGGTAGAGGAGGAGGAGGAGGCGGGACCGGCAGCCCCGGGTCGGAGCCCCTGAATCCTCTTTCGTGCGTGTCGGGTGTCCGTGTGAGCATCTCAGCTCATCCCCGTCGTCGGGGACAGGAGGCAGCGCGGAGCCCGCCGAGCGGAGCCCAGCGGCGGCGGTGAGAGGCGGCAGCGGCGGTAAGCGGCGGGGTCGGACCCACGGGACGGGACGGGACGGGACGGGACGGGACGGGACGGGCGTCCCGGGCGATGTGGCAGCCCCAGCGGTGGAGACAGGCAGCCGCTGCCCATGGCCCCGCGGACTAAAGAGGGACGAGCGGCGGGAGGGAGTGTGAAGCCACGGGGTTTGGTGCAGGGGTGCTCTCCGCTTGGGATGGGGATGGGGTGCGGGATTTGGTGGAGAAAGCTGGGGTGCTTTTTTTTTTCCCTCTCTTTGAATTTCTTCAAGTGTTGTTTCCCCTCTGGTGCCAGATGGAGGATGGCAAAGGTGCTCCTTGTCCCCTCTGCCTGCCAGCACTCCCAGCCCCAACTCTTTCTGGGCATTTGCTCAACGAAAGTTCCTCATTCCTCTCACAGTGACGAGTAAACGACATCGCTGCCACCAGACAAGTTTGGGACCTTGTTTGTGTGACAGGTGTCTCTCCGTCCCAGCCCCCCTTCCCCCATCCTTTCTGGTACTGATGGGACTTGTGGAAAAAAAAACAAAACCAACCTCCTCAAAAATAAGAGGAGCTGGCCACAAGCAGACAATGAGTCACACGGCCTGTGCTGAGATACTCACACCGAAATCACAAGAGATGCGTTTTTTCAAATGACTCGAGCTGTGTGCTGCCAGGGAGTGGGTGACAGGGAGCAGGGGACAGGCCTGTCAGTCAATGATGGGGGCTGGCTCTCTGAGTGCCGCTCTCATTATCAATAAGCTGCAACTTTCATGTCTGTTCTTATTCCAAAGGAGAAGGCAGGCACTGCGGAAATGGCTGTGGCAGAGGTCCTGTTCCCGCCTGCCAACCTCACCTCCAGCAACCAGAGCAGCTGCAACGTGCACAGCCACCACTTCTCTGCCAAAGTCACCTTCTCCCTCTTCTACACTGCCCTGCTGGTGTTTGGTGCCTGCGGGAATATCCTGGCCCTCTGCATCACCTTCCAGCGCAGGAAGAAGAAATTCAACTCCACTGACCTCTACCTGGTGAACCTGGCCCTCTCCGACGCCCTCTTCACCCTGGCACTGCCAGGCAGGATCGCCTACTACATCCTGGAGTCTGACTGGCCCTTCGGGGACTGGTTCTGCCGGGTCACGGCCTTCATCTTCTACATGAACACCTACGTGGGCATCTACTTCATGACTTGCGTAAGTGTGGACCGTTACATTGCCGTGGTGCGCACCAGGCACCCCGGCAGGATCCGGAAGGTCAGCCGTGCCAGGGGCATCTGCGTCCTCATCTGGTCCCTGGTGTTCCTGCAGACAGCACCGCTGCTCCTGCGGCCCATGACGCGCAGGATGGGCGACAAGCTGACGTGCATGGAGTACTTCAACTTTGAGGAGATTCCCAAGCTGCCTTACCTGCTCCTGGGGGCCTGCGTGCTCGGTTTCTTTCTGCCCGTGGGCATCATCTTGGTATGCTATGTGAGGATCAACCTCAAGCTCTGCCAGACGGCCAAGGAGAACCCGCTGACGGTGAAGAACGGGCATCACCGCCGGGCCTTCACCGTCATCCTCGTGGTGCTGCTGGCCGTCCTGGTCTGCTTCAGCCCCTACCACCTCAACATCATCCAGTTCATGGTCAGGAAGATCCTCTACCAGCCATCCTGCCGCGAGCAGCAAGCCTTCAAAATGTCCCTTCAAGTCACCGTGGCATTCATGAACCTCAACTGCTGCATCGACCCCATCATCTACTTCTTCGCCTTCCGGGGCTACAAGCGCAAGCTGCTCCGTATCTTCAGGAACAGCGGCTCGATGGGCACCTCCTCCACTGCCAAGACCCCCTCTGAGAGCAACAGCAACAGCCAGCCACCTGGCTCTGTCTCTGTCTAGCAGCACAACCCCCCTCCCTTTTGCTCTGGCCTGCAGCTCATGGACCACCCCCAATGGCAGGGGCCTGGGCCGGACTGCAGAGCAGGACCAGCATCTCTGATACACACTTCATGGCTGTCCTGCCCAGAGCCAGGGGCTCTCGCAGCCAGGACACAACCCTGCCTGGCTCCACATCCCTGGCTCTGAGCTCAGCACTGCCTGACTCACTGTCCTGGTGCACTGAGAGGTCTGTTTTCATCCCACCCCCAGGGATGGTGTCTTGTGGAACATCTGTCTGGAAAACACAGCCAGGGGTTTCCCAGCACTGTACAGTGATGCCCCTTACCCTGCCTGTCCTGCATTCCCTGCGGGGCCGGTGCCTGCTGCTAACTGCCATGGCCAGCTCTGCTGCTCTGCCTCCTTTCCCTGAGCTGCCCCTGAGTACTGGGGCAGCATCCCCGCAGGCCTCAGGGGCTGGCAGCCAGCATGCAGCACACGGTCTTGGGCATTTCGGGAAAAACCTGACATGTTACTTTCATGCAGAAAGTCACCTGCTGTTCCTTCCCTGCATCGATAAACAGCAACTCCAGTCTTCCCCTACCCAGCGTCTCACTCTTGCACCTGGAGCTACCTGGGGTGAACAGTAAGCACGGGGTATGTGGCAGCTGCCAGAAAAGCCCTCTTTCAAGGGAGAGGAGCAAGGAGGGGAATTTGCAGAGCTGCGGGGAAAGCTGCTGCCGGCAATTGCCACTCAAGCAGCAGCTCCTTCCCCAGGATGCTCCTCCTCCCAGCCGACGGCTTGTGGTTGCCCAGGGCTCACTGCCAGGAAGGGGATGCCGGGGCTGGGCTGGCTCACAGCTCAGCGGTAAGGCTGCAAACCCACACTGGGGGTGCTAGCTGGAGACACACCTTCCTACCCCTCCTTACCTTGAAGGGAGCAGACGAAAGAGGACAAGCGGATGAGGACTTGTGTGACCTTGAGTGGCCTTTGCTTGAACCTGAATCCGAGAGCCTCGCTAAGGGCAGGTTCCGTGTGACTATTGCCAGAGCAAGAGGAGCCCCGAGGCACTGACTTTCAGTCCACATTTGAGCCCATGTGACGAGGAAAGAGTTGGCAGGAGCAGGGGCCTCCTCGGCTCTTTTCAAAAACCACACGTAGGATTCCACAGTTCCCGGGATGGCTGGTCTGCTGTTTGAGGTTGGAAGGGACAGAGACAAGAAGAGGGGGGAAAAAAAGAAGAAAGCAGCTTTATTTTGCTGAAAAATAAAACCTGAAGAAGTTTCTCAAATGGACACTTTTGATGATTAATACAAATCAGTCTTTAAGGTAATAACCTTTCCTCACCACTAGAAAGTTAATAATCATCACGTGCAGCCCTTCATCCTTTTAAATGCACATGAATGAGCTGTTTGATGATAGTTTTACTTATAGTATTATTATGGAGGTCTAAAATAATTCAATTGGGAAAGGGACTCTAGTAGGTGCTGTCAGGAGGCTATGTGAGCCCTCCCCATAGTGGGTCTAACCTTAGTGGCTGGCCTTCCCCTAAAAAAAATGTTGTCAATGGACAAGGAGGAGCTGGTATACAATAATACAAGGATATCCTCTAGTAGGTTTAAACACCCTGAAGGAGCCTGGCTTACGCTGGTAGTTGCTGAACAGTTACTCTACCCTATTAACTTGTCAAAGGATTGTTGTCTGGAAAGGACCTCTCCACATCACCTCAGCCAACAGCCTGCTCACAGCAGGACTGTGGCTGGCACGCTGTCAGGTAGGCTACGGCTTCTCTTAGCTGAGGCTTGGATAGTCCAGGCCAGGAGGCTCCTCCTGCCAAGGTGAGAGTTCCTGTGCTGTGTCACACTCCAGATGACAACATCTTTCCCACTGCCCAGCCTGAACCTCTCTATCCACAGCTGGTGGCTCTTGCCCCTCACATCACCTACTCATGCGATGAAGAACACGGCTCTGTCGTGTTTGTAACCCAAATTCCCGTATGACTGCGGTGAGGGCTGCCAGGAGAACAGTGGTTCCAGCCAGCCTCCCCATTAACACTGGAGCACACATCGGCAATGGTGGCTGACCCTCCTTCTCAAGACCAAGGTGCAGAGACGTTTTGCCAGGCTGAAGCCTGTAGCCGGAGCAAAGACAAAAAACCTGTGACGAAGCCTGCTCAGGAAAAAGGCGGAGTATAAACAAAGCCTTGTTTGCTCTTTGTTTGGCTTTGTTTTTCTCCGACGTGTTTTATCAACAAAGGTATCCCCACCTTTCATCCCCTTGCCACCAGTGAGAGCCTTCAGAGAAAAAACTGGTGTAGGTAGTGGCACGTGGACTGCTGCAAATCGCCGGCAGGCAGGAGGGGTCTGACCTTTAGGAAAACTACCTAAAGGACCGTGTCTCGCCCCAAGCAGCTCGAGGGGGAGCTGAGCACTTTGTCTGGAGGCACGGGGACAGCTTCGTACCCGCTTCACGCTCCCAACCTAATCCGAGGAGCAGCTCGCACCCAGCCGACGCCCGGCACGCGCCCTGTGTTTCCCGCTCACTCGCTCGCCCCCTGCCCCTCTCCAAGGGGGACAACCCTCAGAACCAATACTCCTCGCTCCTTTCCCTGCGGGGCGCCCGGCGGGGCAGGGGCAGCCCCGCGCCCGGCCCGGCCCGGCCCGCTACCGCCACCCCGCGGCCGCGCAGCGCCCGCAGGGACAGCAAGAGACAGGGGTTTGAAACCTGCACTCGGGGCTTAAAGCACGCCCGCGACTCTGAAAACTAAAAAAAAAAAACCCAACACAATAACGGGCTGGGCCGATGCTCCCTCCCACTCCTCACCCCACCCGCGCCTGCTGCCGGGATGCGGGATGGGTGGGAAGCGGGTGGCACGCACACGCCGGGTCGCTGGCATCTCCCCCCCCGCCCCATCCCTTTCTATCCCTCCCATGTAGGGATGGGATATTACTCCACAGTAATACCACTGGTATTTCTTGCTAAGATCAGGACTGCAGCCTGTTGCCATATCCCCTTCTAAAGAGGGGTTAAATCGCGTTTTGGTCTAAGGGCAGTTGAGTATGCTTTTTGTGGTCACAACAACACTACCAATACCTGCGTATAGTCAGACTGTATACTTACGTGGTACAAACTGAGATCTTGGCAAACCCATGCTGTAACCTTCGAAGCACAAACGGCTTTGTGAGCCAAACCCCTCTGACACAGAGTATTTCAGGGTTTTCCCGAACTTCTGCCAAAGGGAGATTAGCTCATGCCATCCAACGGAGCGAAGAAAGCAGATAGGATCTCTGCAGATCACCTGCTTTACGGGCTGTATCCTGATGCCAAACAGGCACATGGAACTCAAACAGCACTGCTGGTTTGTTTTCCCTTAGTAGTGGTTCCCAACATTATGCTTTCAGCTAAAAGCATAAATTTCCAGGAGAAGCACTGGAGGACAAGAACACTGGATTGCAGTTACACAATAGCTATTTGTGAATAAACTCCCTGTGCCTCTTCAATCTGTGCTTTAAATGGTACTGAATTGAAGCTATTGAATGTTGTGACACATATCACTGTATGCAAATATTATCATGTTAAAGTGCACATATGTACTCAAAATAAAAGCTTCTCACAGCCAAGTAACCTGGTGTGATTGTTTGGGCCAGGTGCACTTAGGGCTGGACTTGATAATCTTAAAGGTCTCCTCCAGCTGGAACGATTCTATTATTCCATGTGGGCAACTGTTCTCTCAGAGATGCACACCTGCCTCTCCCCCTGGCAAGCAAAGCAAATGCTCAGAAGCAGCGAGGGGCAAGCACAAGCTCTCAATCCACCTCCTTTACACAGGAGACTAGTTTCCCCAGGAAGGCTGAGTGCCTTCATGGCACAGAGACTTATAATTAACCTTCGGTGGGAAGAGCAGCAGGACCTGCGAGCAGCTGTGACCTTTCTGGAGCAGGTCTCTCTACAGTTGGGATGAGGTGCCCAAAGAAGAGCTGGGCTGGCAGGGTTTGCTTCACCTTTATGTGTAATCACAGACGTGATTACAAAATTTTCTCTCTTGCTATACGTACCAACTCAGGCAAATCTGATCAAATAAAATGGAAGGATTCTCTGATTATACACCCCTGAAAAAAGTGTGGGTTTTCACAAAAAAATTAGCCACAACATTGTGCATTTGCATTTCCCACACAGAATCTCTGTGAATTCTTTTGAAACTGGACTAAGCACAACGTAACATTTCACCCTCCTTCTCCCAGAAGGTCTTTCCCCTCTGTTCTCTGCATCTTCTACTTTGTCCCTTTTCCCTAAAACTCTGTCTGTGCTCAGTTCCACCTCCCTCATCTCTCTCAAGTCCTCTCCTTTGCTAGTCTTAACTGACATTTTACGGTCCCTACTCATCTCCAGTCAAATGGCCAAATCCTTTCCTTTGAAAACTCTGCCTTAGAAAAAAATGAAACAGATGAATTGTTAAGATTCTCACCAGCTGCACTCACTCATCAGGTTCCTCTGGTCCCATCATCCATTCCTTGTCTTATATGTGGACTAAAAACTATAGGAAGCACATGCCTTCTCTCCGTTTCAATTACGAGTGGATTCTCTATGGTCAAAGCGTCCCTTTATATATGGAAACAGAAATGTTACACTAGAAGTTAAACCAAATCCAGTATGTTTTAAGTAAGCACATATTTATACATATATATTATGCATATGTGTGCACATAAACACATTTAGTGTTTGTGTGTTCACACAACTCTCCTAGTGAAACTGTATTTATACTAATGTATATAAAATGCTTACTACTATGGTTACCCAGTTAAAGAAAGCTAATCTCAGGTAGGTTTTTCTTGTAGAAGAACACACACAAGAAATTACTTGTGCTTCTGTATCAAAAAACTCTATTAGTTCAAATAAACACAGTGCATTTATTTATCCTCAGACATGCAGTTCCCCTACAACACGGGAGCTGTAGCTCTGAGTGTTTTCAAATTTGCTTGCCTTTTTAATTGCATATGTAGTCCAAATACACACGTTTGAGATGGGAGGCTTTGAATAGACTTTTAATTCTCTTTGACAAACTCTTAGCTCCAGTTAAATTCATCAAACCAATATAGAAATGTTCTCATCCACCCTCTGTATACATACATTATGCATACACACATGCCTATGCATATGCATACATATATACACACACACACACACACACAAACAAAACAGCCAAAAATGCTGCCCTTTGCCCAGCACCTTGCAATACATTTTGCTGGCTTGTTCTGTTTCAGACAGAAATGACAAGACCTTTTCTCCATCGGCTGTTCACGAGGGCACCGACAAGCACCAGACAGCGCTGGCTGGCACATGAACCAGCTGCAACAGTCCACGTGCTCAACTACGTAGCAGATAACCTTTAAAACTTGTTTTGAGAGAGGAAAATGGTTTTGGTAGGTATGGAGCCCAATTATCCTGCTTCTTAGCAAAAAGTTAAGGCTTGAGAACCTGGTGGCTTATCAGGCAGATTTCCACAAACACAAACCTCACCGTGGGTGTATTTCAAAGTATCACATAACTGTCAAGGAAAGTCCCCAGCAAATTACTCTGGTGTTGTCTCAAAACACAACATTCCCAGTCTAGCAGAGACATTTTAACTACCTTTATTTCAAAATACCCAATCTTGGCTGTACTAAAACCAGTGTGAATTTCCTAGGGACTTAAAACCTTCTCCATAAAAAAAGTATTCTGCATTCTCTCACTGCCTAAAATATGTCATGGTGTCACATACAAAATAGAAACCGTGTGATGAAATACTAAAAACTGTACTGGACAAGAACAACATGCTCCTCACATTCCCAGAAATGGTCCATGAAAGTTTCACCATGAAGTGGAAACTGATTTGTTTTCCCTTTCTAACACGTGAGTCTTTCTTCTACGGTTCTGGCACGAAACAGAAAGTGTGTTCAATGGCATCCGAGACCCTTCTTTTTATCACTTCTGTTTCTTTTAACTTTCAAGTTGGAAATCACAGCCCTGGAAGCATTTTGAGCACAAACTGTTCTCACAGATGTCAAGGAAAGTTTTTTAACTGGTATCACCGAGACCTGAATTTTACCCCTGATGTTTTCACTTGCGTTTTGTGAAATGCCCAGCAAAATAGGGTTTTCCACAGCAACTGTGGCCTTTGGATACCTCCTGTACAGATAACATTGAGAAATAATTTAGACTCAGAGAAGATCCAGTTACATGTCCCAGATGCCACTCAACATGTTATTAAATTCCAAGGAATAAACGTTTTTTGTGCTTGTCCATAGAACAGGACAATGCCTGAAAGGGCACAGGTCTTATTTAATTTACCTTGGGCTAAGTGGAGCTTTATTTTCTACAGACAAGATTTCTGAAGTAAGTCACTAGTCTTTGATTGCTGCTTTTGCCAAGGTATTTGTGAAGGAGGAATCTACATGTTTCAAAATTAAAACCTGTACTTTTGTTTCAAAACATGTAAGTTGTTTGCATATACAAGTTATTGTAGGGAGCTTTTTTTGCCTTATATTTGGCCTTTAATTTGTAAGACAGCGGGTTTCAGGAGTTGTCTGGGTACAGAAATGGCCGTAGTGTGATCACGACAGCAAACCAAACCCTGAAGGAAGTTGGTCAAAACCAGGAAAACACACAGTCCTGAATTTCAAAACCCCCTTCTTTCAGCTGGAAAATACTAAAAAATACATACAGGATGTTGACTTTATTAAAACTTATGTCACATGCCCAAAGCTGTACAAATTTGATGTCATTTCTGGATAAGGATGTGTATGCCTGAAGGACTTTTTTCAGTTGTATTGAGCAACTGAAAAAGAAGAAAGGCATCCATCTCTCTCTCTCTCCCCCTAAATATCATTCAGCAATTTCCTGCTAATTTTTCAGGCCAAGTGAGACTGTGCAGGTCTGTGCTTTGGTACACATCTGTGTGTCTGGATTTCAAAAACATTCTTCTCCCCCCTGTATTTTCACCTCCTCCCCTTTGCACTGCTCTCGCCTTTGTACTCCTCTGTTATGCTTCTGATGACCTATGTCTTATTCTACATGTATGTATGTATTAAATATGCCTGTGTGTATATAAAGAGACACATATACACACGATATACAAACACAAGTACATACAGAAACATACATTAAATGCTTGAAATACATATGTAGATTGGTTTCATGGAGTCACACTTCGGAATCTTGTATTACTTCAGCTTTACAGAGACGTCTACCTCTCTCCACCTGAAACTCCTCAAGTGCCAACACTGAGCACTTCTGAGAGTCAAGCCAAGCAAGCTTATTTAGCAATCTAAGCTTCAAAACCAGTACTGTATGACCTTGGCATTACTGTCCTGTAACCTCCTGTGTTAGCCTGAATCACCCTTAAGGTGAATATTCCAGTCTGTGATCAACAGTTAAGTTGCTTCAGCCAGTGAGAGGATTCAGCAAATGCAGGGTCATCCCCATCTTGGACAGTAGAAAACTAGAACTATATATAGAAAAGTTAGCTTTTTATCATTTGCTTTTAAGACAGTATGTAGCCAGCTCAACAAATAGTACCAGCACATAAGACACTGAGCACATGTCCATTGTTAGTCTCACTTAGACATGGAAGTCATTCATATCATTTCAGTTCTGATCTCACTGTTATCATTCCGTTCATCTTTATTGCTTCCAGTGAGTATACTCATAACCTGTACCTGAGCAGCATTCACTCAGTTTGTAAAAACTGAAATTTACAGTGGTCACTTACCATCACCTGCAACAAGCACAGGATTTTTCTCTCGCCCTATCTGTGTGTTATGTGCTGAATGACAACTTCTATTTAAAAAGGAATTCAAGAAATAAAATATTACAGGCATTAATAAAACTTTCCAAAGAATGACATAATAGTCCATAACTCTTTATTGAGTTGAAAATGAAGTGATCTTTAAACTTCTTGCTCCTGTAATCAAAAATCAAGTACTGTAAAACTAAACATGTAAGCTAGAGGAATTAAGACTGGTAAATTAAGAAAATGTGATTTTTTTCTCTTGCAGGTAAATCTAGTTGTTGTGGTTGTTGGAGCTTCTTTTCCTAGTCGTTAAGTCTGATACAAGGATTTGCAAGAAAAAACCCACCTAGTTTATTTGAAAAATAAATGTAGGTCATATCCAGTAATAAGTAGAAACTAAACTTTGAGAAGGACAATCGGTCTAGAAACCACCAAGTAATCCGAAAGCTTGGTAACAGTTCAGGTCATTCATTAATATCACGTTGAATCACCAGTCACGAGGAGCCAGCTTCTCTTCTCTGACGCTCTTGCGGGGAGGTCCCTGGTGAGTCTGTCCAGCAGGTGGCTTTGATCCTCTTTCAGACGTGTTAGGAACCCATCAAGCAAAGTTCCTTCACACAGAAAACCATCAGTGCTGCAGCAGAAAATTAGTGGCAACATTTAAGTCATTATTTGAAGCCCTCAGAGCTTCTAGAGCATCTCCCCTGGAAAATCCCATTTCCATAAGTCGTGCAACCTGGAAAAGAAATAAACAAAGCACTACCTTAAAAACAGTTTTATTCTCACCGTGTGCACATTCACAGCATCACTTTTCCACTGATCAGGCCACCCAAAAGCTCACCTTCCCTGAGAATAAGTAGTCATGGCTGTGCACCATCACACAGACGTATCTGGAACGGCATGTTTGAAAACACTGTCATAGAGATGACTCTTTCTGATACTTTATTCAAAACCAAACGTTTGCTGAAAATGCCACGCCTGTATTTTCCTAGCTGGTCCAGTTTTGAACAAAAAATAACATAGAAAGTACAGCATCACACCCGACAACTACAATCTGACCTTGGAGCTTGCTGCTCTTGACAAAAACAGGACCTCAAGAACTCAACACTGACTGAAATACTGATTTTTATGGCAGATGTGAAAACCTGTTCACACATTTTTAGCTCTACTTTCCTTGAAAAGACTTCTCCAGAGGGCATTTTAAAAAATCAAAATTAGTCATTTCAGGTGGTTTTAAAATAAGCCTGATAGACCTAAAACAGAGGCAGCACAGTACTTTAATGGGCTCAGTAAAATTCTTGGAAGGATTTTACATACCCTCAAAACAGTCTAAGTCAGTGACATTTGATGGAAGAACTACCTGGAAAATGGCACGTGAAGACAGGGATTTGTGGTAATCGATAATCACTTGATCACCACCCTATAATATCACATACTCAACTCCCAACCTTTTTGCTCTGTGCTAACATCAAATTACCACATGTAAAAACAAATGTATGCATAACCAAATTCCATTTCTGGTTCAATTCCAATCTTAAGTACATTGAAAATGTACAATTCTCAATGTAGGTATCACTGAAAGTCACAATATAATTCATTATTTTTTTAATCTTCCAGAGAGGGGAAATACAAGGCGGGGGAGGGAGAGACTGTGGCCACAAGCAGCGTAAACCACTCCTCACTCTGTTCTAAACAGCCTTGTGACTAGACACCACAGGCCCTGAACCTGCAAGTCCTGGGCTACAGGAGCTGTCAGAGCTGCTGCTGTTCCTCCCCTGCTTGTATGGAGCCTGCAGCAGCAGAATGAAGCTAAGCAGGAACACAGCAGCAGCTGTTTACATGTCAAGAAAACTCTTCCCAGGGGGCAAGTATGTGCTAGTACTGAAAGTACTTCAAGTACCTTTTAAAAGAAAAGTGCCACTAAAAGCAACCTCTCCTTCCTCTAAGACATCTCCAGAACTTTCTGCTTTTCAATCTTCTCTGCTTTGGCACCTTACTGAGAAACATACCAAGTGAGCCCACAGGTGTAGGTCCTCCTTTTCTTAATCTAAATGCACCGTTACAAAGTGCTTGAGCATAGCTACCTGAGTTGCTGGCATATCAAATAGGTTACTGATCGTTTTTGTGCCTTTCCCCCTTTTTCCCCACCTACAACCCAGTGTCAGTTTCTCACCATCTTGCAGAGAGAGAAATGAAACGTTACTTTCGACATCTCTGCAACAACAGCATAACTTCAAACTGGATTGCATAACCCACAACATTCTGAAGTTTCCTCTGTCTGATTTTTCATCTAAGATTGTGTATCTGCATGAGAAAAAGGGCAGGCAGTGGAATAAAAGCTAACAACAGAAATACCTTTCAGAAGAAAGGTTTCTACTGCAGTTGCCATGAATTCTAACCTTAGGATGTGGTGGATGGAATTGCAGTGTTCCCATATATTCCCTGTGAGCATCACAGGGAACAGATTGTAACAATAAAAAGCTCTTTCTTATCTGAGTTATTTTAACCACAGCAACTGAATCCAGCTCCAGGAAACAGAGATGAATGCTGGTAACGGTAATTTAAGGTGCTAAAAAACCCACAAGAAATGCAGAGATTTTTGTACCAAAACCATTGCAAATGGTTGCAGTTTTTAATCTGAAGAACAGAAGAAAACCTTGCATTTCTGCCATTCTAAGACAACTTGTGCAGTTATCAGTGCAGTCCTGAGAAATCAAAGATGCTTGGATGACTTCTTTCTCTGCAGGGTAGTTGGACAGCATTGCATTTGCTAGCAATCAGGTGAGCTCTACAACTGCAATGCATGAGAAAATATGAGAGCACATTGCTCATAAATCTGTGCCTGAAGACTCTGGATAAGAATCCAGCATAAATCAGAGTAATAACTACTAAATTACTTCCAGCCCAATAGTAAAAGTTCCCATAAGCAGAACTTGTCAATAAAACAAAACAAATCAACCCAGCAGGGAAATATCTTGGTCTGCTCCACACTTGGCACTGAGCAGGCCTTTCAGGCAGGCCAAAACAAAGTTTCTGGGGTTTGTCTCAGAATATGTTCTTTGGTGTAGGGTTTTTATTTTACTTTTCTTTTTATTGGTTGATATTTTATTTCCTCTCCTTTCTGGATGTAGCAAGTTTGCAGTCAAAACCACCAGTGCAGTTAAAAGTTTTGAACATTTCGAACACGACCTAAGGTTGAATCAAAACTAGGAATCAGATCATAGCAAAGATTTCTGTTTGGGACAAGGTCATTTTTACCCGGCTAAAAATGACAGTGTGGTGTTAGTAAGTGTTGATTTATCTCCCTAAAAAAAAGAGAAAGAAAAACTCACTGTTGCAACCTAGTCTTGTTCAAGGGTAGCAGAACCCTTACGACTATAACGGAGACAATCGCAGATAGGCTACAACCTGGAGAACTTGATTGCATGCACTAAATCCTGACTACAGAAATAAGACTAATCTTAAATTCTTAAATTTTCCAGTAAATCATCCTCCCTTTTGAGACTAAAAGTGTGGAAGTCTAAATCTATACAGTAAATCTAAATCTATACCTGACAGAAAAGACGCAAACTTCTCTGTGGCATCAGTATATGAAATCAGACAACCTCATTACTGAAGGAAACTCGCAAGTTGTAGATAAAGTGTGTGTTGCGGTCCACAGCTGGCATAACATTTGAAAAACTACATGATTGAATTGGAAGCTTAAGCTGGAGATCTCTAGTGAAGGAAAATTTGCATGTCTACACTACAAATCTGTTTGTCATTCTTTCTTCTTTGAAACACTTACCACATTTGAATATTCCCCACTAGTGAAACTATCTCACGTTTAAATGCAAAAGGTTACACATAAAAGCAGATCATTAACTCTGGTTTAGATGGTAATGACAATTTGCAGTCTCTGTGTTGTGACCATGATCTGATACTCTAATTTGTGCTGTGATGGGGAATGCTTAAGAAACTCTGCCAACAGATGGTAAAAACAATAGTGCAGTTAACTCCTAAGCATTTTTTAACAGTATTTTAAGATAGCAGAAAGTTTACCTGCTCTTCAGAAACCTCAGAAGGTGGAGGTGTGTCTTGTTCAGATGGGCGCCGATCTTGATAATTCGCATTATGTCTATGACGTAAAGGAGGAAACAGTCTATTCCAGTTAATCATCCCACCCTGAAACCAGACACTGCCGTCAGTCTTTGCAAAAAGAATTACAGATATTTTTTAAACAAAAAGATCATCCGTCACACATAATACAAAAAGCAAACGTTTGAGTAAAATAATTTATTTAAAACAACAAAAAAAGGGTATAGTTTCTCATGAAGACAAAATTGGGACTGGTAATTGCTTTACAAGCTATTAGAAGTAAACACCGTAAACTAAGGAAAGTTACTAAAATGATGTTTCACATTAACTGTGAAAGATTTGGTTTGCTACAGTGCTAGATTTCTGAGGCCAAAGGACTGTTCTTTTTACTGACAGGGATTTGCCTGGCCAGAGATGTAACAGCAGGTCCTGCAAGCACATTGCAAGACTGCCACTGGAGTTAACCAGGGGAAAAGAGTGCAAGGAAGAAGTGGGGGGACAAAGCAAAAACGGATTCTCAGTGCATCAGTAAAATCACATCAAGAAACTCTGAACAAGCTCAACCTTCAGGATATCTGGGATTTCCAAGCAAATGATTATTTTTGTGACATCAATGTGACTGATACAGATACACAGACCACCTCGCCTACCTTCTATGTATTAACTACCACTGCAACATCTGGCCGTGTTCCAGTGCCAAAACACTTTGCAACTACTTAGCAATACACTGTGGTAATGTACGTATGGTGTAAATCACAGGACTGAAACTTTTAACAACCAACCTTTAAGTCTTGTGACAGTGAGGCATTTAGAATATAAAGTACAAATAATAAAGTACAAGCTTTGTAATTGCCCATAAATAATTAAACCTCATTTTATTAGTTTAAACAAACATTTTTAAAGGTATTTTGTATCACACCAAAACCACAGGCCCTGTAAAAAGGGCAGAAGAGTAAATCTCCAATTTCTCTTTTCTATATGATTTGTTAAAACTCTTTTACAGTTCATCTTGTCCTTTTCCTCCTCCCCTGCTCCCTCTGTTACTATAGAGAAGATCCCCCTCCCTTTCTGTATATATAGGACATGGACTTCCTTCCTCTAGTTGCTCTATTTTAGTTCTATAATGTCATTTCTCAGAAGATCTTCCTCTTAAGAGGTTTTTTCTTTTCTTCTCTCAGTGAAGGCTTTTCCTGCCTTTATGTACCCCATGAGCATTAAATGTTCTCTGCTCAGTCGAATCAGCAGCAGTTAAACCTGCTCCTAGACCGAAACAAAACAAAACAAAAAAGTTATTAAGTTCTCCTGCTCTTTCTTTTGTTTTCTTCCTTTCTCTCCAGAGGAGACCCAACCAGCCCAGACACCGCAGGGGGCAGTGCAATCGCGTGCTTAAAAAGCATTTGGGGAGTCACGAGATTTGAAACGCCAGCTTGTGGAGTGTTCCAGTCCCTTTGACACTAGGGTGCATTTTTCCCTTGTAAAGATGTGCAGTTGCTAGGAGCCATCACTGCTTTTCAAGACATAGTTTCCACTGTTAGTGATTATGAATTTAAAAAATGATTATGTATCTCTATTTCACATAAGAGTCATGAGGTTTTTAACCAAAGGATTTTGTATAAGCCTTGCGTTAGCCAAACAGTGTAGCACAGTAAAAAGGAGAATTGATTTGTAGTTTAAACCCAGAGACGGACCTCAGACTTTCTACTGACACCACTGCACTACGGTCTTGGAAAATCACATGTCCTGTACTTCCCCATCTAGAAATTCCCCTAAGTCAGAATTAAGTTGAATTTTAATTCATTACCTTTGAATTTCAGAAAGTCTTAATTATTAAGCTCTATAGATGAGCACAGACACCTCACTACTCCTGCAGTGTTCACTGCGCTGAACTGCTGCTTCACCTGTTTTCTTTCTTTTGAAAAGACCTGAGGAGGAGAAACAACACTTCCACCTGTCATTCATATTAAATTGAAACAAGACACATTCCTTTGAAGTACCAGAAGTCATACAGAATAATGTATATTTCATATAAAATCTACAATAAGTTTACAATTGATTTAGCAGTATTCCAGTGTATCTGAAGACTGAAAGCAACATCCCTTTCCAGATGTGCCCTCAACTTCACTACAGAGCTGTCTACTCCAGCTTGGTTCTGCAGCCTTCCCGTCCTGTGCACTGTCACCTAATACTACAAAGAGACTTGTCTCCTTTCTTACTCTAAACTTACAATACATTTTAAATGAACATACACAGAATTCATTACTTTATGTAAAACAAAGGAACTATTTAGTTTTGAAGGTTTACAGCCAGTATCTCGATAAAACTACAGATGTGGACTGACATATTCAGAAGAGTTTCATGTGAAGACTGCTAACTCATTCCTGAAATAGCAGTCTAGACAAATTAAATAACATCAGTAAGATCTTTTTTCAGTTGTCCTCCAAATAGATTGATTACCTTGGGAAATTGTGACTAAGGAGATAAGATAATCCAACATACAACAGCACTAAGTGTTAAACACCGAAACTCTTAATTGGTATGTGAATACTGATGTCTAGGATCAATTCCCAATATTACAGTCCACTTCTCATCTGTGTACTACTGCACCAAAATCAGGTACATTAGGCTTCTTTATCTTAACTGAAAGAAAATTGTTTCCCCTCACTGACTTGCCTCTAATTGTATGATGGATGTGCACAAAGTCAGGCCCAAAAGAGCAGAGATTCAGGGAACTGCAGCAGGAACTATGGGGCTGGTACCGTGGCCAATCCCACAGAGCAAAGGTAGGGAAAAATCAGGAAGTGCAGCTAATGTCTCAGATCTACAGAAGATGGAGATCAAGGCTATGGATTTCCAGTGTGACTATGTAAAGCCTTCTAGGCAAGGTCCCTTCCAACCCCTACCATTCTACGATTCTATGGTTCTATGATCAGTGAATTTTAATTTGACTCAAAGCAAACTGCAAAAAACATTCTCAATTAAGAAAATTTCACAAATACAGCTAAAAATTGTGCAAATTATTCAGATCAATACCCCACCTTATCTCAGAAATTATTTTGTGGACCTCCCCTTCATAATTTCACAGTGATTTCTGTATTACAGTGGGTTTTGACCATACTAACACACTTTGCAAGAAGTCTGGAAGATTTCACATGAGTTTACCCACTCTGATTAATTTATTAAGTGATACTTCTAAACCATCCGAGAGTCCCTACTGGGGAAGCAGCAAAGGGTATTTGTATGTTTCACAGTATACTCAACCCTGGCACCAGCACCCATCAGCAGAGACGAGCTCACACCCAGCTTCTCACCCCCCACAGAAGGCTGGTATCACATAACAGAGCTCTCTGGAGTGGTCCGAAACAGGCAGAAAAACAGATGACATTTAAGCAGTGAAGATGATCAGGAGTCCAGTATGTAAACTCCTTTCCTGATTAGCACCTTCAGTGACAAGTATCTGACAGTAATGAAGTCCACACAGTTCTTTTGTGATTCTCATTTGTGGATTATAAAAAAAAGAATTAAATTGGATACTGAATAGTTTGAGGGCTGGGCTCAGAACTAGGTAAGGTGGTACTTAAATCTAATCGTGGTCTTTTGTCCCTGGATTGACCTAAACCATGACACGATGCTGCAAGATTTATCACAGCAAAAGGGATTTTTTGGGAGCATATTTAATTCCTCCATTGCTTTGCTTGTGCTACAGGATGATAGGCCCAAAGGGGCCTTTTCTGCTTGTGGTGTGAAAACACTACTAATCATAGAATCTTAGATTGGAAGAGACCTTGAAAGATCATCTAGTCCAATTCTCTCTGCCAGAGTAGGACCACCTAGAGTAGGTGACACCGGAACTCATCCAGGTGGGTTTGGAATGTCTCCAGAGAAGGAGACTCAACAACCCATCTAGGCAGCCTGTTCCAGTGCTCCCTCACCCTCACAGTGAATTTTTCTTTATGTTTCTTTGGAACCTCTTAAGTTCTAGCTTGTATCAATTGCCCCTTGTCCTATCATTGGACACTGTTGAGAAGAGCCTGGCTTTATCCTCCTGACACCCGCCCTTTATGTATTGTAAACATTAATGAGGTCACCCCTCAGTCTCCTACAAGCTGAAGAGCCCCAGCTCCCTCAGCCTTTCATCATAAGGGAGATGCTCCACTCCCTTCATTGTCTTGATGGCCCTGTGCTGAACTCTCTCCAGCAGCTCCCTGTCCTTCTTGACCTGAGGGCCCCAGAACTGGACACAATATTCCAGATGCAGTCTCATGAGAGCAGAGGGCAAGGAGAACCTCTCTTGACCTACTCACCACAGACCTTCTAAGAGGCTGAAGGTTCCCATCAACTGGTATGCATGAGACCCTGCAGTGGGATCCTATGAAGATCTAGTCTCTGTTGACAGCTGTCATGCTCGTTTTCACAGCACTAATCAGAAGCTCTGTCCTAAAAGCCCTGACTGCTGCACTACTAGAAAGAGACAAGCACTGAAAAATTTAGTCTAGAGACTTTGTGTACAAATTGGTGGCTGGGCCCTTATTTCTGCCTGCAACACAGTCTTCCACATGTCATCAAGAAGAACAATTGGTTTTCCTTGGTTTAGCAGTGGGAAGACTGAGTGAAATGGTTGACTGTAAAGTCTTTGCTGCTGGCTGATAGGACTTAAACATAACAAGGAGACCATTTTATTGGTCTCTGATAAATCACTACTAGAAGTGGATTAGGAGAACGCTGGTGATGTTGGAACTGCTGTAACAGGAAGAAAACAAACCAGTGACAAGTTTAAATGACTGAAGAATGAGATTTAAGAATATACTGGGTTAAGGGAATAGGAAAATGGCAAGCTCTTCATCGCAGATAATGACATATTGATGACTTATTTTTGGATAGCTGCCAGGGCTTTACGTACTGAAGCTGGCCCTTATGAGGTCACATCCTTGCTGTCTTTATTTTATTTTTTTTTATGGTGTCTGGGACAATACTGTTTACAAGGAAAGGAGTATCCTCGTTTCCTACAGAATAAGGAAAAGATATCTACAGCTAGCAAATGTTTCAGATTGTACAGCCTGCTGAAACCTCAGTTACGACATTCTTTTCATGTAACCTCCTTCCTCTCTTTTTGAAAGGCAGATATACCCATTTCCTATATACATACCTGCCATGGCATATTTTGTAAAAGCACTTCTTATCCAGAGCTTGACAATTAAAATGTTTTACTAGGAACAACTAACAAGTATCAACTTAAGTAGCTGTCACATCTGCACATATCCCAATTAGATTAATTTCAAAAGAAAAGAAAGGAGATGCTTTATAAAAGTCCCCTTGAAAATGCTGTATGTGGTTAAGGTATTTTGATAATGTTATCTTCATATATATGGTTAATGCCAACTCGCCATCTGTTTGCACAAACAGGAAGCACCTCCTGATATCTGTCCTCTTCACCTTTTCTTAACATAACAACCGCAGTGACAAAAAAAGAAAAAAAAGAAAAGAGAAATTGCTTTGCATTTAGTCTTTTAAAGTATCATTTTTAAGGTTTTGCTGCTCTGCGGAGGAGCCATTACTTGGTACAGACATAGATAATGTCTTACTGCTTTCATATAAAGCTTCATTTAAAAAATGTGTACTGAAAGCAAGAAACACTTATTTAACTTTCAGACATAAATTTGCCACACGTTATTGACTCCAAGTACATACACTGATGATATAAACAAAGAAAAAGCATAGCCATGAATGACAAAACAATACCTGCTGCCCTGAGTACTGCCTAAGAAAGATCAATGGCAATGGTGACATTTCCAGCAGACCAAATGTCTAGCCTGCCTTTTTTTTTTTTGTGAGGATAAAACTGTTCTGGTTTTTAGCACTTGATTGGGGTTTTTTTTATTGTTTTTGTTTTGTTTGTTTTGACTTCAATTACTTATTTATATTGAAACGGGGTCGAATTCTGAACATATCATTCTTAGTGATGGAAACGATTTTTCACCAAGGAAAGCACTGCATCAACTTCTAACGATATTCCAGTCTTCTCTGGAATTTTATCTTACAGACAAGTCTCTTTAGCCAACAAGCTCTGTCTCCAGTTCTTAGTTGCTGCATCCTGAACTTTGATGCCTGCATCGTCCCAGAGGAGCTCATGTATCACAGAAGTTCAGAAATCCACATGTGGTCTTCTCTGAAGCCTGATCAGCTACTTCCTTTGAAATCTAAGAGGAACACCTTAATCTGGACTCTGAAGCTGTCTGAGTGTCAGAGGATGGGATTGCAGCACAGGCACAAATGCCTTCATAGTAGCAGAAGGCAGAAATGGCAACAAGCAAGCAATAGCTGCTCCTTGGGGGTGAGGCAGGAATGGCTGCTTCTGCTGCTGCATTCAAGGGAGGTGCAGAGAGTTGTGGATGCTTCCTCACATACCCATGCACAGCCAAGCACTTGGCCTTGCAGGCCACTGCTTCTCACACAGGATGGGAAGTGCTGTTATTTTACTCAGACACACAGGAGGCTGGCAGTACGTGAAGGACTGCACAGGTACTCCCAAAAACTGGTGGTTAGCTCAGAACACTGAGTCAGACGACTCTGTGTTTCAACTGTTATGAGTAAGGGTAAACACCTATTCTGTACCAGACTGTGTATGACGGTACCATTCAATTTTCTTTAATGCTGGGATGCAGTCATTCAGCCGAGAATGACGGATCACTATGCCAAGAAGAAAGATATTTCATATCTTTATGAGTTGAAAGATGGCATTTTTGAGAACTGATGATCTTCATTCATCAGTCGTTTCTGGTGAGGGAGAAGGGGCTGTAAAGATGGCTTCTGTAAGAAGTTGCTCAAAACTCTCCCCAGCTCTGAGCCAGACCCACTTCCGGCTTCTGATTTGTTTGCGTTTCGTTAAAGACCCTGAATCAGGGGCAGAGACTTATTTTGCTAAAGACCCTGGATCAGGGGCAGTGATTATCTTCATTATTAAGAACAGTTTACTAGAAAGAAAGTTCAAACAAGTTAAAGACCTCGTAGGGGCAGTGACTCACTTCATTAAAGATCCTGTATCAGGGACAGTGACTATGACTGGAGGAGGCCGTGTCCCATATGAGGGACCCCATATTCACAGAAGCTATAACTGTGGGGACGAACCCATGCCAAAGCTCATTAAAATTATGCCCAGAGGAGGCCATGTCCCATGGGAGGGACCCTGTATCTGCTGAAGCTGTAACTGTGGGGAAGAACCCATGCCAGAGATATTCATCAAGGACCACGTCCTGTGTGAGGGACCCTATATCAGCAGAAGCTGCAGCTGCTGGGAACAACCCAAACCAGAGAAGTTCGTGAAGGGGGAGAGACCCTGTATCGGAGCAGGGGAAGAATGCCAGATGTCATCCTCATCTGAGAAGAGAGAAGCAGTAGAGCCCATCTGTGAGAGATTGACCACATTCCCCATTCCTTGCTCCCTTGAGCCATTGAGGGGGAAGGAGGTAGAGATATCGGGAGCAGTGAGCTGGGTCCGTGGAGAAAGTAAGGATGGCGGGGAGGGAGATCTTCAGTGTTGGTTGTAATTTTCTCAATCATCCTATTCCCTTTCTGCTTTTTGTTCTGTTCTGTTTCTTGTAAGTAGTAAACCAAACTTTCCTTACTTTCCTAAGTCAAGTACTGGAGTCTCATTTGCCCGGAACCGTAATTGGCAGTGAGCGCTCCCTGCCCTTGTCTCAATTCACAACAACCTTGCTTATCTTTTTCCTCCCATTTCGCTGGGGCCTCTGTCATCCTAATGAGGGTGGGGGTGAATGGGGGCACCAAGCGAGAGACTGTCAGGGTGATTCTATGCTAGCTGGGCCAAACCACGACAACAACATTAAAAAGTGCTGAGCAGGACTTCCAGACTTTGTTTCTAGTAATAAATGGGAATTTGGATCTTTTCTGTATGGTAGAGACAGGTCTTCAATCACCTTTTCAAAGCACTTTCTTTTCTTTTTCCAAACTTTCTGGCTTCCTTTGCTTTTGTTAAATCTTCCTTATCCAAACTAGGCTCTCGTTGGCATTGTAACATCACAGACATGGTCACAGCTACATCAGTTGAAAATTGCATCCATATCATACTATGAGGCTTGTCGCTTTTTCCCTACAGTAATGTCAGGTGTATCTTGAAAAGTAAGTTCCCATTATTAAGAATTAATCTGAGTGCCTTGTGAGAAGGGAAAGTGCCAATCACAATCACTAGCTGGATTTTGAAGGAATTACATGATTTGGAGCTGTTCTTATGTTTCACATTCAACACTTGCTGAGTGAGATAATCAGGTGTGGGTGGGTCCATTGTGTCAAGGGTTGAAGGCGAGTCTACCGGCATGAACACAAAGTCTGTATTTGAGGAAATACTTAGTTCCATTTTAGGTATTTTACACCAGAGACAATTCTAATCCTTACTACATGGCTCTTTGAATACTGACTGGTGACACTGAACTATTATTAAAGCATGATGATTAGATGGATAATCATTCACCTCCTGTGCACATATCTTTTCAAAGAGTCCTAAGTAGAGGCTGAATCAAAAGTGAGAAATCATAGTTACAAAAGGTTTTGATTTGACAGGCTGAGACAACAAACACTAGGCACAAAGAAAACTCAAACCCAATTTCTCCAGCATACTTGTGTAAACACGTACTTGATTATATAAAGGAATAGTCTATGGTGACATACTGGAAAAAAATAGATTAGTATCCCAATTTGGGATGTAAAGATTAAAATTCTGTCTTAGCTGTCAAATAGGAGGGGCTCCCATTTGTTGACATCCCAAAGTCAACAAACAAGGTGTCATACTTGCCACGGGGTTTTGACAAAACTTTTGTATCTATTATGCCTCTTATGCATTAAGGAACAATGGATGAAATTGGCCTGCAGTTGTTAATATCAGAGTTCTAATCAGAAAACTTGAACACTAAGATAGACCACTTACTATCTGAACTACACGCTGCTTTTTCACTGCTTGTGATGGAAGGTGACATTGCGAAGAAGAAATGGCCCATCAAGACTCTCTGCGCAGACTGGAAGGACAACAGAAGCAACTGGAATCCAATAACTGACCACAACCCAAACTGGATGCCTTATTTGCCTCATGTTCAAAACTATAAATGTCTGAGGAGATTTATATGCCAGGAGCTTTACAATGGGCAATTGCCTCAATTTAAATTGTCAGAGGAAGAGAATACAGAACAATCATTTAGGAGAATAAACATACTGTATTCCTCAAAACAGTTATTTCCTTTGAGATAAGACAGCATTTTGCTTTAGGAAGTTGTCCAACTCCTGTATCAACCACTGTTTCTCTATGGAAACTGATTGCAAATATTAAACCAAATTCAAAGACTAGAGCTCAAAAGCCCCATCAGACAGAAAGAGAATGCTGTAATTTTTTGTAATTCCAGTTGAAGAAAAAAATGTAAGTTCGATGTGTGAGCAGGATACTACCAAGGAGCAGGAGTCCAGAGCCTTGTGACTGGGGCAACTGGCTGTTAGGCACATTCAGCTCATTCTTGTAGTACTGCTAGTGTCACTCAGCTTGTGGAATTGCCAATTTCCATGAAAAAGACAGAAAATTAAGTGGTAGTCTGTAGAGGAGGTAGCCATAGATTGATTGTTATCTGGATCAGCATCCTGGAAATTCAACATTTGTAATTTCACACCTAGAATCCATGAAAAAAGTTATTGAGAAGAAGAACCCAGAAATATCTAAATAGCAGTGAGTTATCAACTGCTGCAGATGTTATTAAAATGAAACAGTAAAAATCAAAAGAGTTCACACATGCCAGCATCAGCAGCGTAAGCAGTTTTCATTCTCAATAACCTTTAAGAGTAAAGCTCCTCTTTTGAAACAAAACCAGGCTTACTCTCAACACACAAAAAAAAAAACATTAAACAATTAACAGAGAACAATCAAGATCTGAAAATGCTAGAAGAGTGACAAAAAGCAAAGGATGAGTTAAAGACTCATTGAGATCTGAAGGAAAAGGCACTGTTTTCTCTACAAAAATGGAAGCTATCTGTGATTTCAAAAAAGGCTTGGGGTGCACCCACACACATACATTGGTATGCAGAGGAAGGGAAGAATGACGGAATACAGAGGTTAAAGTTAGCCACCATGATTATTGCTGCAGCATACATGTTTCATGCATAGGCTGAAATAAACCCATTAATCACTTATTAGCAGAATTCTTAAAAATATATAAAAAATCTTGTACACAAACATCTCAGGGGACTGAGCTCAAGTAACCTTTTTGTCCTATTGATACCCTACATTTATCACAGAATCTCAAGGGCTGGAAGGGACCTCAAAAGATCATCTAGTCCAACCCTCTGCCAGAGCAGGACCACCTAGAGTAGGTCACACAGGAACTCAGTCAGGTGGGTTTTGAATGTCCTCAGAGAATGAGACTTCACAATCCATCTGGGCAGCCTGTTCCAGTGCTCCCTCCCTCACCCTCTGTGAAGAAATTCTTTCTTGTATTTCTTTGAAACTGCTTATGTTCCAGCTTGTACCCACTACCCCTTGTCCTTGTCTTTGAAGTTTATGGCAAGGTTGTTCAAGGCAATTTCTATTCAATTATGTCGCAAGATACTAAACTGAGGGGAGTGGCTGACACACCAGAAGCTGTGCTGCCATTCCATGAGACCTCACAGGCTGGAGAGTTGGGCAGAGAGAAATCTAATGAAATTCAAGAAGGACAAGTGCAGAGTCTTGCATCTGTGAAATAATAACTCCATGTACTGGTACAGGCTGGGGAACAAACTGTTAGAGAGTAGTGTAGGGGAAAGGGACCTGGGGGTCCTGGTGAACAGCAGGATGAGCATGAGCCAGCAATGTGCTCTCGTGGCCAAGAAGGCCAATGGCATCCTGGGGTGTATTAGCAGGGGTGTGGGTAGAAGGTCGAGAGAGATTCTCCTCTTCCTCTACTCTGCCCTCATGAGACCACATCTGGAATATTGTGTCCAGTTCTGAGCCCCTCAAGAAGGACAGGGAGCTGCTGGAGAGAGTTCAGCACAAGGCCACAAAGATGATGAAGGGAGGGGAGCATCTCCCTTATGATGAAAGGCTGAGGGAGCTGGGGCTCTTTAGCATGGCAAAGAGGAGACTGAGGGGTGATCTCATTAATGTTTACAAAAACATAAAGTGTGGGTGTCAGGAGGATGGAGCCAGGCTCTTCTCAGTCATGTCCAATGATAGGAGACAAGGGGCAATGGGTACAAGTTGGAACATAAGAGGTTCCAAAGAAATACAAGGGAGAATTTCTTCCCTGTGAGGGTGAGGAAGCACTGGAACAGGCTGCACAGATGGGTTGTGGAGTCTCCTTCCCTGGAGACATTCAAAACCCACCTGGACCCTTAAGATTCTGGGAAAATCCCAAAGAAGTAGCCACAGGTAACAGACTACTTGGAATGTAAACCTAATTAGAGAAAAATACTCTGTATAACACTTGGCTGAACATGTCACCCATTTATTCAGGTAAAGCAGTCTGGTAGATTCCTTCCTGACACTGATACATGCATCTGTGGTACAACACAAATAAGATGCTTCCATCTAAGTCCTGGCTTTGAGAGAAAGAGTTTATACAGACCTGGCAACGTATACAAGTTGGTGAAGGTCTTCAGGGTTCAGATTGTCTATTTGAAAGACTACTTGTACTAAAACTTGGTAAGTTATGCAAGTACCGAAGACTTCATCAGACTGGTATCTCTCAGTGGCAGTGAAAGAGATAAAGAATATGCCTATATCTGGTTCTTACATTTCTTTGAGAAAGCACAAAGGGACTTTCTGGGAGCATATTCACTGAGGGATTTTTTTCTAACATCATGGATGAAGGTAGGAGGAATTCTTGTGCCAGGATAGTCTTTGCTCCATTAATCTATTTTTTTTCAAGGGCAGGAGTATACTGCTTAGATATAACCAGAAGGTAAATCAGCAATCTAGACTCGCAGTCCTTAATTGGCAATATGTGAAACTTGTACATTTTTCAGGATATGAGACTCCCCATAACAATAGAGACGCTCAGTGTGCCTACTAACAGAACATCTCTCATGTGTCCCAGGAGAAAGAAATCTGAGAAACAAACAATTGGAGGAAATCACATTGTTACAGAAGCCTGGTCTTTGCAAGCAGTAGAATCTCATAGAGAGATGAGTGTGACATGAATGAAAGGAGAGTCTGGCCTCAGCAAAAAGTAGAACAGAAGGGAAAAGATAAAATAAGCTTAAAGTGAAGGTCAGGGCAAAAAGAGGCAGTGAAATGAAGATTTTCATAGATGGCTGTAGGCTTATCACATGGTCTGAAGTAAACCGGTGAAGTTCTTTTTTGAGCTAAGAAGAGACATCAAGAAGGTGGCAATACAGTGTCTTCAGCACGCTCAGAATGAATGGATAAATGTTCTGTGGATACAGAAAGCATTTTTTCAAGATAAAAGGATGGAGGTTCATACCATGCCCCTCCCAAATTGGCACAGGGATGAGCACTCAAAGGAGAAGTGGTATTTAGGTGCCAACAGAATGTGCTGACCACCTTTTCTGCAACTCTCAACCAGCTTCCACATATCCATCTTTAGTGACAACAATGTTATCAGTAACATCTAGGCATGGACGCCTTCCTTATCTGTTTGTAATTTAGTTATCTGCCAGCCTCCCTCCAAGTTTCTCAATAGGAAGTGAAAGTTAAGTTGACACCCTGCTACCACACTCGTACCCAGATGCAGCAGTCGCTTCCCTTTTCCCACCAGGGCTTTCATCTGGGTTACAGTTAAGATAAACTTCAGAAAAATGCTTGGAAATGAAAGAGATCAAGAAACAGAAAAGTCAGGAGAGGAAAAAGAAAATGTTCACAGGTATTACAGTATCAAAAGGATTAAACAGCACCCAAAGACCTCAACTACATCTTCTCTGAACAAGAGAAAGACAAGAGGCTCTCATCCCTAAAATCTTGAGCTTCACGATGCGTCAGCAAATGATTACTGGTGGTGAGACGTGATGGGAGAGAGCTTCTCCCAAACCAAAGAAGAATTTTGTACAGAAGTAAACACAAAGTATAAGAAACAATGAAGACCAAGGGGAAAAGACAATGAAAACGTGAGTTGAAAATGGCATAGTAGGGAATAAAAATGTGAAAGGATATGAAGGGGAAAAAAAGAGATCAGCTAATGGGAAAAGAAAAATAAGATAAATTGTTTAAATTTGAAAAGAAGATGGACAAAATGCATCCAAGAGTGCTGAGAGAGCTGGTTGATGTGGTTGCTAAGCCTCTCTCCATCATTTTTGAACAATCATGGAGGAGAGGTGAGGTGTCTGAGGACTGAAGAAAGATGTCACTCCAGGCTTCCAAAAGGACAGGAAGGATGACATGGGAAACTACAGGCCAGTCAGCCTCATCTCCATCCCTGGAAAGGTGATGGAACAACTCAACCTGAATGCTATCACTGAACATATGAAGGAAAAGATGGTTATCAGGCAAGTCAACATGGATTCAGCAAGAGGAAATCCTGTTTGACCAACCTGATAGCCTTCTATGAGTGCATAACCAACTGGCTAGATAAGGGGAGAGCAGCAGATGTCATCTACCTTGACTTCAGCAAGGCTTTTGACACTGTCTCCCATAACATCCTCATCAGAAAGCTCAGGCAGTGTGGCTTGGATGAGTGGACAGTGAGGTGGATCGAGAGCTGGCTGAATGACAGAGCCCAGAGGGTGGTGATCAATGGCACAGAACTGAGTTGGAGGCCTGTGGCCAGTGGAGTTACACAGGGATCGGTTCTGGGGCCAGTCTTGTTCAACATCTTCATCAGCAACCTGGATGAGGGAAGAGAGTGTACTCTCAGCAAGTTCCCTGATGACACCAAACTGGGAAGACTGGCTGATTCCCCAGCAGGCTGTGCTGACATTCAGTGGGATCTCAACCGGCTTAAGAGTTGCGCAGAGAGGAACCTCATGAGGTTCAACAAGTGCAGCGTCCTGCATCTGGGAAGGAACAACCCCATGCACCAGTACAGGCTGGGGGTTGACCTGCTGGAGAGCAGCTCTGCAGAGAGAGACCTGGGAGTCCTGGCTGATAATAAACTAAACATGAGCCAGCAATGTGCCCTCGTGGTCAAAAATGCCAATGGCATCCTGGGATGCATCAAGAAGAGTGTGGCCAGCAGGTTGAGGGAGGTTCTGCTTGCCCTCTGTTCTGCCCTGGTGAGGCCTCATCTGGAGTCTTGTGTCCATTTCTGGGCTCCTCAGCTCAAGAGAGACAAAGAATCTGGAGGGAGTCCAGCAGTGCAGGGCTACCAAGATGATCAGGGGACAGGAGCATCTTCCTTATGAGGAAAGACTGCGGGAACTGGTGCTGTTCAGTCTGGAGGAGACTGAAGGGGATCTTATTAATATTTACAAATATCTAAAGGGTGGGTGTCAGGAGGCTAGGGTATCCCTTTTTTCTACTGTATCTAGTGACAGGACAATGGGTAATGGAAAGAAGCTGGAACACAAAAAGTTGCATTTAAACATAAGAAAAAGCTGTTTCATTGTGAGGGGCACGGAGCCCTGGCACAGGCTGCCCAGAGGGGTTGTGGAATCTCCTTCCTTGCAGGTCTTCAAAACCTGCCTGGACATGTTCCTATGTGACCTGATCTAGGTGGACCCGCTTTAGCAGGGGGGTTGGACTAGATGATCTCTAAAGGTCCTTCCAACCCCTACCATTCTGTGATTCTATCAAAATATGGAAAAGAACTAAGAAATGTACATTTTAAAAGTAATGAGAGAAGAGCAAGTATCTTTTGAGGGAATGAAAATATTCATGCATTGGGAACAGATTTTATTCTAATGCCTCAAAAGATGCATGAAGGTGATGCTTATTAATTCTCCTTTTGTGACGGGTTCATCATCTCTCAGGATTATCCGTGAAAGAAAAAAAAGAGCAGTTTTCAATATCCATGCTACTGTGTGTTTAAGGGCTGTATCCACAGCAACTGGAAACCAAGACAAAAAAAAAAATCAGTCACCATGTAACCACACACCCTTGAGAAACTAGCAACGTAAGGTAAGTTTTTCAGTTTCTAACAACATATTCAGATACAACGTTTAAGGGCTAAAATGAGGTAAATCAAGTAATGAATTTGGTAATTTATGTTTGAATTCTACCACATAACCTGCTCATTGAAGTTATGGGTGTCTGGCAACCCAGCACTCGCATGCACAGATCTGTGCTTCAGGCAAGAGGAAGATTGGGACAGGTAAAGCTTAAAGAGTTGCCAGCAAAGAAATTGGTTGCCTTGGGCTTTTTTTTTTTTTTTTTTTTTTTGTAGAAAGCATCCAGAATGATTTCTGCTTTGGATATAAGAGATCAGTGAACATCAGAAAAAAAATAATTAAATTATATACCATTATCTTGGAGGTTCAGTAAAAACAAGAGAAGTGTTTTTTTCCCATTTTCTTTCCCTATATTGTTTTTGTCAGTTTAAGAAACAGGCTTCCTTATAGCCAGAACAGTTTGTCACATTGCACTGACAATGGAGCACCATTAAAACCTGCTGTCACGTTCTTATGTTCTCCTTCTGTAATGCTACCAGTATACAGGGAAAATGTATCATCTCATCTCAAACAGATGAACTGAATAGTAAAGGAGTAGGAAGAATAAGCAGAGCACCTTCTCAAGGGGCAGTTAAACACCATTGTTGCACTATGGCACTGAGGAAAGTTGAAGTTAACTTCCTTAGACAAAGAAAACAGAGAGCAAGAGAGAAAATGTTTCTCTCACCAATGGAACGTTACTACAGACAGAGTTTTGGAGTCCAGAAATCTGTATAACATTCTCCTGAATATAATTCAAAGTCAAATTTGATGACTAATATATAATTCACGGCTTTTAGCATTTTCAGTTCCTCCTCTCCCCTGTCCCCCAAAGAAACAGATTGACATTCTTTAGCAGCTTCACTTTACACTGGCAAAATTATCATCTAAATTCCCTCTGTAATGTGATCTATTCAGCCACACTGTCTTCAAATTATACCTTTCCAAGACTGTAAAGGCAAAAGAACTCCCCAAATACAGCAATCCAGAAAATGGCTTTCAATTTTTAAAGATTATTTTGAGATTGAAATTAGCCTGCTCTTTATTTTTACCACTACATCTCAACGTTTGTGAATCATGCTTTTCATGATTTACTTGATCGCCAGCAAATTCTGTGAGTCATTAAAAAAATTAAATAAAGGCTGGTCAAAAGTTTTCATGACTCTTTTCTGAGGAGTCTTTCTGAAACATTCATACATTGATCTCATCACCTTCTGATCACTGTTTTCACAGATGAGCATCAACAGTTAACTAAGTTCCGTGCTGAAACTGAAGGCAAAACACAAAGGTAACTTGAAACTATTTCATCAGCTTGTAAAGGGCAGCATCTTATTGATGTTCAAGCAATGTTCATTTATTTTACCTGAACACCTGTACCTTTTCAAAGAACCCTATTTGAAGTCAAACATGAAAAGACATTTTCCTACTTTCATTGTTCATAGTATAAGGAAAGGAAAAGACGAGAAGAAAATGTTATCAACTCTCCTTTTATCATTTACTGTTCTGAACTTATTAACTACTGTTTGCAATTAAAGATATAAAGACTGTACTTCATAGCTAGAAATGGCTTCTTCATCCTAGTTGAAGACACTCAGCTGCTCTTTTCCCAGCGGCCTGCAGCCCAAGCAACACACACTTTCAATTCATTTTCTATTGCAGGGACAATGTTCAAGACCTGAGTAATTTCCACTTCCATTCTTACGTTAAAACTGATTAACGTTCTCATGGGAATAGAGAAAAATAGATTAGGATCTTTCCACCCGAGGAACAATTTAATCAGAATGAAATGTTAAGAAATCAGGAAAACAGAATTATCTTATCGTGGACTGGAAACAAAGGTTCACACTCCAGTTGCTGGCGAAAGCTTTATACCATCGCACCTCTAATTCTGGAAACATATTAAATTGGTAGCATAGCTACATCTATTTGCAATACGCTACCTCAAACACAACGAGAATTTCTATATCAGCACCGAGCTGATTTTCAGGCAGAGGAAACTCAGTAAAGATTTGAAATTGCTAGGCTGTAATTAAATTATGGGCAATATATGTCCACATAAGAGCAATGCAAGGTCTATGTTATCTGCTAGGTTTGAGAGAGTAGTAACATGTATGTTTAAGATACAGGAAAAAGATGAGACATCATCTGCCTTGTTTTACTGCCTCACAACACAAAGTATGTGAATATCTGCATTTGCTGGTTTGATAAAACAAAAGCATAAAACTTGGCAAACAGAAAGCCCCTGTGATTCACCTCTGTAAGAAAGTTAGAGAATTTAATTTCTGCACTTTTTAGCAGAAAAAAAAGCCTTATTCAAAGTACACCTGCAAATAAAGGATTTCTGCAGACATTTTTCAATGTCCCTGAAGAGGATGCTAACTATATATACACTCAGAAGTCAGGAGCCTTTAGACTTCCTAACTTGCCATATTGACTCTTACCAAAGACCAGTGAGACGCAATCACTTTTCCATTCAGCTTCATTTTTGGTGAAAGAATGCCAGAAGTACTTCTATCCTTACAGGATTATCTGATATTCTCCTTACATCTTGTGAAGCAGGTTTAACATGGAAAGTATAAAGCACTTAAATGGCTATTAGCAGTACAACAGCATACAAAAGACTGATGAAGAAGAAATACATTATTTTTAAGAAAAGGGAATCACAAAAGACGAATGAACCGAAAATGTCTGTTTTTTTCTTTAAGTTAAAATAATCCTTTCAGAATGTATACTGATACCTGCTGCTGTCTTTGCCGCCTCATTTGGGCAACCTGAGACATCATGATCTGACGATCCAGTAACTCCATTCGCTGCTGCCTCTGGATGTCAACTGTCGCTCCCATTCCCACTCGAACTTCATTCGTTGGTTCCGCAGATGAGAAGATTGGTTCAAGAGTCCAAGAAAATATCTTTGCTACCCAGTTGGGTACACAAATAATTCGGTGAACTTTTAATATACTGCTATTGTAGCAAATCCCAGAAACCTAAAACCAAAAATGCAATGTTAAAAAAAAAACAACCCTCACCAAACCAAAACACTTAAACATATCAAATTTCCTTTGTATCTAGCTGCAGATAGCAGTGAGGTTGTTATTTTAAAGCATTTTTTTTATTTATCTACCCAGAATTCTCAGCCAAGAATAAGAAAGAGAACAGGGGATTTCTTTACCTCCAACTTCCCCACAGCTACAGACTATTATTTTTTAAAAATCTATGTACTGCATTGCCTGTGACTCACAGAGCTGCTTGGGGTTTTTTGTTTGTTTCAAACTTTTAGTTCACACAAATTGACCTTTTCTCAAACAGGTCAGTATTAAAACGAAACTTTAATTTCTAGTAAAGGAACTGGTCAGGGTGTGCTGCATGCTGACCTGAGAAGATAAGGTTGCCTTAGAGGTTGTTGAAGCATTGTAAACACTACCTAAAAACCCCAAACCCTTAAGGCTTCTGCCGCCACCACCCAGGTCTACCCTTCTAGTAAAACCAAAAGCAAAACAACTGATTTGAAGTTAAACCTAAGAGTATGTGCAGACCTATTAAAAAAGGATCCCATCCACTTTCTAGGAGAAAAACCCCTACATTCATTAAAAACTGTGACGCTGAAAAAGACCGTTTTTGTGATGCCCTTCTCTCACCTTATGAAAAATACCCATTCCTTGCATTGACACTGGTGCTTGCCTTGGGGCTTAATTTCATTACAGATTCAGGAGGAGCAACAGAAATCCATGAGCTCCCTAAATGCTTTACAGTCATCACGCTGGCATAATCTGAAGTTCCATTACAAAGCCCTAGCACTTGAGCCCAGAGTGGTCCTGTAGGAAGGCCAAAGTTCTTGAACAAACTCCAAGCCTGCATCCTGCTTTATACCACATTGCAGTATTCGTGACTATTTCATTATCTGGTATGCCACAAGAATCATGCTATGACAGCACAGCAGAATGAACAGGAAGAGATATGAACCCAAAAAATCTGTAAACATACCCAAACAATGCAGCTATGCTAGAAGCAATGTAGAAACTCCAAACTTGGGCTATTTACCTGGGGATATTTATTTTACCTCACTGACACTTGTAGAGGCATGCTAAATACGTTGCTGCTTATACAAAGGGAGACTGTATTGGCATACGTAACATGCTTTGGGAGGGGGATATTTTTCAGATTGCTTACAAGGTTGTTGTTCATTATACAGTGAGATAATGAGACGTTTAGCAAGAATACATTCTGCTTTGGGAGATATTGATTTCCATTTTATTGCTGTTCTCGGGGTTGGATGTAACCCAAACACAGGCTACCATTTTAAAATGAAAAAAGAAACGTTTTAAACTATCCTTAACCCCTTCAATCTTTTTTTTGTGCTACAAGGAAGGTAAATGGAACAAGGTAAGACAAAGGTCATAATCTCTGGCATCATAGTGAAAATTGTCTTTCACAAAAAAATTCTGTATTCAAAAAAGGTCCTGACTGGACTTCAGGAATGACAGGGTGCTGGAACAGCTCCTGGCAAAGCTGCTTCATGGCCACAGATACTCTTTCTTCGACTCTAGTGAAACCGTCCCAGATGACTGTAAGCCCACACAACCAAAACTTGTGCATATCGACTGGAAACTAAGAACTGTAATTGCCAAAGAATAAGTGGAGGAAAATTTATATCACTTCTGCAATTCATCTACTGTTGGTGTGTAGTACTTGAGATATTCACCTAGCAAGACAGTCCCTCAGAAGCTAGTCAGCTGGTCCCAAGACAGTTACGTAGATAGGCTCCTCACTCAAGAAAACCTAGGTTGAAGGGCCTGCCAAGATGGTCATTTTTAGGGGGATCAACAATTACTGAACTAGGTTGTAAATATCACATACACATTTAATCTGATGATTTCTTTGATGCAAAATGTACAAGCAGAACTAGAATCTACAAATTATCTTCCTTCCTCCCACCTTGTATCTCTAAGTTACAGAGCCAGGCCCCCTGTTTGGTCCCAGGGTTCTGCATTCCTGGTTGTACAGGTGTAATCAAGCAGAGAAGCTGCTCCTGCTCAAAATACTTTTGTCCAGTATCACACCAGCATTCCCTCACTTCTTTCAAATGTCCTTCCCAGCTACTGATCTCTGCTCACTCTTATCACCTACAGTCCTTTGTTAAGGTCTAATGTTTTCAGGGCACCCTAAATCTTGAACAGGTTCAAAAAGTCACAGGAACAAAACAAAGCAAGTGGTGACAGGAAAATCTATATCTTCCTGAATATATGACAAATCTTGACACGTGTCTGAACACATTAACCACAAACAAAATCATTCCCTTATCAACTCAAGACAGAAAATACAGCAAAGAGCGGCAGCTTCTCTTTACTGTCAGTACTTTGGGACTTGTTTGTCTCACGAGAAAAAGTGTACCGCAAGCAACAACTTGTAGCTGCATCAGTAAAAGTAGAGGTGGCTAGTCATACAATTATACAATCATTTAGGTTGGGAAAGATCCTGAAGATCATCGAGTCCACCACTAAATCATGTTCCTAAGTGCCACATCTACATGTCTTCTAAATACCTCCAGCGATGGTGACTCAACCACTTCCCTGGGCAGCCTGTTACAACGCTTGACAACCCCTTCAGGAGAGAATTTTTTTTCTGTTATCCATCTAAACCTTCCCTCTTGGGCCCTCTTGCCCTCTTGGAGCTGTTTCCTCTTGTCTTATTTGGTAAAAGAGACCACCATTGCATCTCATTACAACTGCCTTTCAGAGAGCTGCAGAGAGCAGGTAATTTCAGAACATAATTTAATCAGAAGAAAAGGCTTTATAAGGCTAAAAGTTCATGGACACTGCTAAAATGGAGAATGGCACTTAGCACTTGTACACAAAGCTCCTTCCTGGCCTTACTGAGCTCAGTGAAGCAGCATGCCTGTTCTGTAGCCAATGCAGCAGCTGCAAAGGGCTATCTTCTCTCTTCTTGGTGCTTCGACAGCAGACTAGTGTCTTGACCCCTTCCCTGACTTGCCTTAGACAAAACCTCGTTGCATAACCCAAGCGTGTGGACTGCTGTGCTCACAGAGCACATAGTCAAGGATTCTGACAATATAAAGTTAACAGCAAAATCTAAAATAAAAAGCACCTGCTGAAGGAACATGACCAAATTGCGTGAGACCAGCAGAAGTAGATCTTCTACACAGAGTTGCCAAAAAACATACTGTGGACCAGTAATTGTTCATAGCAATGGTGTCAGACTGCAATTCTTCACAAGCATAAACAGACGGAAGGACAGACTCAGCAGGGAAGTGTACACTAGCAAACCACCTTGAAAACTTCCTATCTGTTAGGTTTTTCCCCTTAGTCTCTCCCTTGATTTAGTACTGCAATTATAAAGTTATTAGATAGAAGTACATGAAACTTGAAATGCTCTGCAAATTTTTATCAAATTTTCAAGAAGTTTCATCTAGTGAGGAAGAGATATCTATTTGCATCTTTCCAATAAACCCAGACATTTGTAGTAAAAATAGGTCTCGTGATTCAGTCCGGGTTGGTGTCATACATACATCTGAATGTCAAATATTTCCAAAGAACTTCCTCTTTGGCTGGTTCATATGCAGAACTTGATATTTATCATTTAAAAAAAAAAAACCAACAAAACATGCTAAAAAGCTTTGACATAGTATAAAGTAACTTTTAAAATCATTTTTGTTACAGACATGTAGCGAACGTTTAAGAGCGTAGACCAACTCTGTTTTTTCAGTGAGGATAAGATGATCTGCTTATATCCCAACTGCTGCACTGTACATTAGATTGCACTGCAGACTGAAGTGCTACTTCCCCCAAACAGATGAGCCTCCAGAGTATTTCAGGCTCTACAAAGTCACCACAGAAACACATTGCAGTTAAGTTCACGTTGTCAGAATTGAGAATTTTTGGCTGGCAACATAAAGCATATCTCACTTGTTTTCTGTCAGCCACATCGTCATAACGTAAAGCCTCAACCACTGTTATCACACGAGGCACAACGCTAAGAAGAGGAAATATACCGGAAATCCTCTACCATCCCACAGTAAAAATGTCTGCTTAGTTTTTTTCAGTTTCTTAACATCATGGCTTACTATTGGTCCTTCACACAAAGTTCCCTAACCTCTTGCTGCTCCTGTATAAAAACTTGCTTCCTTTCCCCTTCCCTCGTATCCCTCTGAAGCTGTACATTTTTAAGAAAAAAACGAAGTAGCTATTGTTTCCCTTTTATGTTAGATAAACCAAATACGGAAGTTCTCCAATATTTTACATGACAAAGACACATATACTTCCCTAGTGAGATATTTAAAATCACTGTACTTTATTAACATTAAAAAAGGAAATTGAACAGAAAAAAAAACAGTAGGCAGATTGGTGTAGAAAACTACGTTGAAAATTATTTTGCTTAATTGTTAGAACTTGGCAGCAAATCATTATTTTGTTCTGAATAATGTAAATGTATTCATCATATGTTTTCCAGACCTTAGAATTTCAGATGTCAACAAACAGGTAAAAAAAAAAGCAGCATTCTTAAGGTGAAGTGATTTTATCCACTTTATCCTTAGTATGTTCTAATTCTATACAACAAAACAAGGGGTTAAAAAGTTTGTGTGTCGAGATCCTGTATTTACCTTGATTAGAGAAACAGGTTTATCAAACCAAGAGAGATGTTGTGAAAAATCACCTGACAAATACAAGTCTACATATGTATTTTCCACTTGTACTTACAACCCTCAAGGTACATATTATTTTGTTTCTGTTTTCTTTGCAGAAATAGTTACTAAGAGTATAAACAGTCTTTTGCAATAGTTAGCTTGACAGAAAAATAATACAGTAATAATAAGCTAATTATCTTCAATTTCCTTTCCAGTTGACTCTGCTCATAAATCTCCCAGATTTTTTTTCTTTAGAGTCCATCAATACTATCTTCATTGGTCAGGTGCAATCATTAGCAGATCTCAATTACCCTTTTTGTGTGTGCAAGCGTGACTGTACTGCCATTTCAGTACATCTAGGCTTAACTTGTACTTGTGACCTAAGGATAGGTTCGCTCTAGTCTCTGCCAGAGTTCTGCATGTGGTTGTCATTATTTGGTTGTTAACCAAACCTCCTTACATAAAAGGATATGATTGGATTTATCTGCCATAATGTAGACATCTTTAATTTAAAAGCCTGATAAGCTGGTTGTTTAAAGTTTGTTTCATAGTCAACAGAGAGAAACTCATCCTATGGCAGACGTTTCCTAAGTGTACAGACAGCTGAATTACTCTCAAGGATTCCCTTCCTCAACAATGGTAACATTGCAGGCATAACAGTGTATACGTACAGGCTAGAAAAGTTTGATAGAAGTAATCTAACTTTTACTGAACCAGCTGGCCCAGTTGACCAACTACACCAGATTTGGGGCTCACAAACTCTTCCTCAGATCTGAGGAGAAACTGAAAACTTAGACGTGAAACTGAAAACTACAATACATTTTTGTCCAGGATATCAGAAGCTGTGGATATAGAAGAAAAGGTATCTTATGACACACTATTACATTCTCCCCTCCCTTTCCGCTACTTTCCCCTTTGTCCAGAATTTTATCTCCCTACTCCTCAACCAATTACAACCTCAATTCCACACATCCTCTGTATGCCAGATGAATCAATTACTTTTCTCCTTAGATGCTTTAAGTGACACAGGAGTTAAGTGCTGTAAGCCTAGTCAGTTGTCAATGTGTTTACATGTAGCCACCTAGGCATGAGCAAGGAGTCCAAGCTCCGGCCACACAGGAGAATAAGTCAATACAGTCAGTAGAATGTAGAGATGCTCATTTCAGATTGTCACCTACAGTCACTCAACTGAATATTGGCCATTGTCCACACACAGATACCTCCCATTAGTATTTGGTGGGATTCAGCAAAGTTGTTAGCTTATGGATTATCTTTGGCTTTTCTAAAGTTAGCAGACAGACAAACAGACAATGTTTATTTTTTGTTTTCTATTCTCTGTTATTCTATTGCTTTTCCATTTCTTATTTCAGGCTATGCACTTCACAACCTATGTGCTGAGCTTCCTGAACTACCTTACCAGCAGGTCAAGGGAAGCGATCCTTCCTGCTGCCTCAGCATTGTCCAGGCTGCATCTGGAGAACTGTGTCCAGCTCTGCACTACCTGGCACAGGCAAGACATGGACTTGCTGAAACAAGTACAGCACAAGGCCACAAAGATGATGAAGGGACTGGAACATCTTCCACGTGGGGGGATTTTATCAAAGTATATAAATGCCTGAAGGGAGAGAATGAAGGGGAGAGAGACAGGCTTTTCTCAGTTGACAGGACCAGAGGCAGTGTCCATACGCTGAAACACAGAAAGTTCCCTCTGAACATCAGGAAACACTTCTTCGCTGTGAGGGTGACTAAGCACTGGCACAGGTTGCCCAGGGAAGTTGTGGATTCTTCATCCTGGGAGATATTTAAAAGCCATCTGGACATGGTCCTTGGCATCCAGCTCTGGGTGGCCCCGCCTAGGCAGGGGTGTTGGACCTCCCTGACTTTGTGAACTATCTTAGTACTTGGTCTTTGGTGGGCAGTTTTATCAGCAAAGGGGAAGCACATCAGTTACACATAAAACATAGAGAAAAGTACTAAAATGAGAGTAGTCTCACTGGTGTCAACAATGATACTGAGATATATATGTGTGTATATATATATATATGTATATGTATAGTAAAACCAATGTCAAATATTCAGAAATCACAACTCAAGTTTGGAAAAGTCACTAGCAAGACTGTCTTAAAATCTAATGTTTGTGAGGTTTTTGGTGTTTGGTTTTGGTTTGTTGTTTTTTTTTTTTTTTTAAACCCAATCCAATACTTTCCTTAATGATTTCTAGGTCTTTGGGACCTTATTTTGGAATCATCATTTACACAATTATAAAGAATTCAAGGACTATCATACTTTGACATTGACTAAAGATGTACATAAGGCTAAGCGTACAAGACTGTAGGATGTTCATACTAACTGGAGGATGAAGAAGGACACAAGACAAGACACAAATGTGGGGGTAACCCCACACTACAATATCAAGCTCTGATGAAAGACTCTCTTCAAAAAAGCACGACATATTTAATACTGTTTTAAAGTATGTAGAAAGGATGATATTTTAAGTGCTAATGTTACATTGTGGGAGTAATACAAATGCTTCTGCATTCCCTTCAAAATTTTTTTCAAAACAACAAAAATAAATCTGTAAGAATTGTTCAAAATCACTTAAGAAAGATGTGGAAGAGGAAGGACAACAACAAGAAAATCAATAACTCTTAGGTCTAATTGGCTATTAGCTACACAATGTTATTTTTAAGACAAGAACTAAAAAAAAAAATCAAAGTCTGTTTTAAATATTTTCCTCTCCAGACCAATTGCATCTCATCCTATAAATGCTGATCCTAAAGGACAGGAATTCACTGCAGAAAAACACCTCAGCAAAACAAAAAACAAACAAAAAGGATGAATAACAATCAGAACATAAAATAATTCAAAGTACTCTCAGGAGCATTTAACAAGTGTTATCTCTAGTAAAACCAGGTTAGCAACTTCAAAATTACAAATAGCAACTAAAGCAAACAATTTCAATTTCCTACAGTCTGAACTCAACTCTACTTTTATTAAGTTATGTCAAAGCAGTTCACAGAAGACTTGAGGTAGTCCAAATTTTGAATGTTATGCAATACAGGTCACCTTACAAACAAGCAAGTTATACTAGATAAGAAGAAAGAGGACAGAATACTAAAGTCACAGAAAGGGCTTGAAAGATACCTTTCCCCTAGGAACACAGCTGTGACTGTATGGTTAGCAAAACCCCTGGCACGTGATCTGCATGATGACAACATTATACAAATGAGTGGAGGGAAGTGCACATCCCAGCGAGCATAACTCATCTGTTGGTACCAATCTGAGCTTACATCTTGCAGCAGGCACGCTGTAGCTATGATTGAATAAGCCTTGACATGCCCCTAAAATTTCTGCAAGAGTATAGCAATGAGAAACGTAAACTGAGAACTCAAGAGACTGTAAAGGGAGGGGAGAAAAAAGGAGGAGAAGACAGGTTGCTATGTATGTGTCCAATGAAATATTCAAGTGGGTATCATTTTCTAAAGGTGTTTTGATTAAAGAAAAAAAAAGTAGTAAGGAAACTGTTTCTGGCCTTCACTAAACTGATATGCATGGAAGCACTTCTGTAAACAACTATTCAGAGAATTTCCAGCTTTGACTTAAATGGAAATAGATACTATGACTTTCATGATACATCTACATCTCTAATATGAAGCATTATGAATTTTATGACATTTAAAAATTCCTATCATAGGAAACAAATTTGTATTGTATGTAGCAAGTATGGTATATTCCTGGCAGAACAAATCACAAAAAATGAAATCAATCTCATAAATTGTAAGAATAACAACATTAGAGATTAATGATTACATCAGATTTGTGAATTTGTTTACAGTCTACTTCTTAAATTCTCCTTTTTTTGTAAATAAGCAACATGTATTTAAACAACACATTCATAAAACATCCCAGCAACTGAAATTACCAGGCCCATTTGACATACCAAAAGAACAATACACGAGAGGTACTCCAGTTTCATCTGGAGTATAAAGAAGCTGCTTTTAAGAGTGTATACCTATGTTGATTCAAAGGATGACATACCTTATGGCAAAAAGAGACACAGTAGACCTTTTATATTCTAACAACAAAATATCTGCTGTAATCTCTGTGTCAAACTACAAATTGTCTAAAATTCCCTATCACCAGGCAGATCACATCAACGCCTACCTGCATACACAGACTCATATACATGCGTAAACCCATTTTTGTAATGATGCAATCACTCAAAACTACTGAAAACAAAAACCTCAAGTGGTACAATTACCAGCTACTCTATTGCCTGCCTGGAATTTACAAGGAACACAGAAATCGATAACCGAATCCACATCTTGAACCCATAAAGTTGGATCCCATTTAGTCTAAGAGTGTTCATTACATGTTAAAATAAAAATTCTGAGAATTTAAATAAATCTGAACCAGGAATATGGTGAGGAGACAGTGGAAAATGACAACAATTCAGATATTGTGCTGCCACTGTCCATTTCAATATTCCACACAAGCAGGAGTGCAACAAAAGCTAAATTGGAGAAAAGCATCATATACAGTCATATGAATGTCCAGGCGATCTTTACAGCTAAAATTAACAGACAGTGAAGTGTCTAATAGGCACTGAGCCAGTGACTAAATATCACATCTAGCTGACTTGGTATTCTTGCATTTACTCAGCCTTTTTGGTATAAATACGTGAAAATTTGATTCAAAGATAGTGTTAGAAAATGTCAACAGCAGTAAAAATTACAAAGAATATATAGGTTGTCAGAATGACTTAACATTCAACAACCTACATATTTCTGTAATTGTACATACACAGATGTTATCAAGTGTCTACACTTGAAGTGCTAAAAGATGCTTTATTATAGTGTTTCGTATCCCTCTTCCAATTATTTAACATACTACAACACTAACTCCTTTATCACGTTTTCTCAAGAGATGCCAAATTATTGTTTCAAACGGGGAGGAAAAAAGTGTGACAGATATATTGTGCAAAAAAAAGTGAGAAATTCCAAATGTGAAGTTCTTTAAAATTACAGTACTTATTACAAAACACTCAAGTGCAGCTCTCTGTTTGCTCCAGAAAAAAATAAGACTGAAAACACATCATTGACGAGGACTTAATTTATGCTGACTGAAGCGATATGAAATGCAAAATGCGTGTTTTAATCCTTCCTATGTTACAGAGAAAGCTCAGTGTATTTCTATGGATTTATACATGTGTAAAACATACTGCCGACCTGCAATTACAAAGAGAATTCTAGGAAAGTTGCACTATGCAGCTGACTGTTACAGCACATGAAAAGGGAATTTAAGTAAGAACTGCATAATGTATTATTAAAAGAATATTTAAGCCGTTATTTATAACTCTGTATAACTTAGTATACATATAGATCCTGCCACCAGGAAAGAAGGAGTTAAAATGTCTTTCCTTTTCTTTCCCTTCCCTTCCTTTCCTTCCCTCTCTATTGAACACCTGTTCCAAAGGAAGGGCTATTAAAAGAGACAAAAGAGTAACAGGAAGGGTAGTGTGTTTGGAGGAAGTCACAGATCCTTAGGTGGGCACAGAGGCTTGGGCTGATCTCCAGCTACAGAAATTTTGGTTTGTTTGCTGCACTGTTTGCATGATATTTACAGTCAGGCCAAACTGCTGAGCGCACTTCACTACTTATCGCTCCATCACTCCCGTTGGTTATCCTGAGAGCTCACAGAATATTTGGAAACAGTCAGTGCAAATGGTAAGAAACTAAACTACTAAGTTATAGCAGCAAAATGTGAAGCGCTCACAGGCATTTCACTCTGAGCTTACTGCAAATTCAACTTAATAGGTACTAAATACTGAGGGCACAAATTAAATTATTTTTAACATGGAATCAACTTAATAATGAAGTTGTTTGGAAGAGGCAGCACTTTCACTGTTTGAAAAGCTGGCAGTATATGGGGCCAAAAAAAAAATAAAAAATCAACTCCTAATTTCTAAGTTTATAACATTAAAAAAAAACAAAAACAACCCAAAATTTATCAGAATCTAAGAATCTGTATGGTTTTGTACAATCTGTTTTAGCACTAAGTGCTTTAGTACTAAGAACAGAGTTGGAAAGAAAAAAAGACAGACCACACTGACTTTATCTGATTGGTGTGAAGAAAGTAATTTTGCATCCTTACTGCCATTACCATAGTGAGAAATAGTTTTAATTACAGATGTGCTATGAGAACAGCCAAACAAGACAAATCCTCACAGCGAAATTGTTAAAAATTGCCGTTTGGAACAAAAGATTGAAGTTTGCTGAAAACTGAAGAAAAATTTCTACGATTTCCTAGTCTCATTTATAGTTGTGGGTTTAAAGCTGTATCCATGGCAGTAAAAATAATTTTAGAGGGTCAAAGAGCAGTGGCACCATGCAAATACTAACCAGCTCTTGTTGTCTGTCAGTTTACACCAGCCAGACAGTGCTTTACACTTTTGGAAATTAAAGACAGCAGCTTTCCACTTACCATCACAAATAAAAACATTACTCAATAATTTCTGTTCTTTTTGAGTCCAAATATACTGCACTGATTGTATACACAACAGTGTTTTAATCAACACGTGATTTTTAAAATAGTAAGACTTACCAATCCACTTAAGGCTAAAATCCAGATGTAGGAACCAGAGGCTAACAGCTAGAAGACAAGAGCATCAATTAAAAAATTTAATTTTACAGAAATGTTGTTGTCTGAACTGATACGATGCGTTATTATATAGGCTATGTACTTATCATGACAATGGGAGAAGTCAGACATTTATCTCTATGAAAATTCAGTTTAACATTAAAAACATATGTATTCCAAGAGTTGCAGAAGTGGAAAAAAAATGCAGAGATCCAAAAATTGTTCTCCTCCTAAAGAACAATACATTTTATTTTCATATAGCATATTAAGTGTAACAGGATGTCAGTTATAGGCTGCATAGAAAAACAAGCCTGAAAGATAGACTGAAGCAAAGGAAATGACTCAGCAGCAACAGGAGAAGAGTTCCAAGCAAGGCAGGCAGTGCAAGTGAAGCTTTCGGATGTGCAGTCACAGAGAGACTAATCATGAGCGTGAAAATTCAAGAAATGAAGTTCTCACCCAGTGGTATACTTGTCCACATGAAATCACAGAAGCAGTTCAGAGTGATTTAAAAACAAAACAAAACAAACAAAAACCCAACAATATGACAACAGGGTATCCCATCGGTTCTAGTAAAGAACGTGATTAATCACGTGGAGAAGGTTACTATCAACTGGAAAAATACGCTGAAGATTAGATACTGATACTAGTTACTAAAATAGTTCTGCATGATGCTGACTGAATCATGAGAACACCTCCCCTCTCGACTTCTGAGTATGGAAAGAGTGACTTGAGATAAGGGCAGAGTTCACAAATGAGAAGAAGGTAAATGATTTTTCCCCTCAGCCTCTATGTGATGGCAACAATCGTTTCTGTATGCAGCAGGGAAAGATGCAGCAAAGAGAGAGTAACAGCAGTGGTCTGTATTAGCAGTGGCGTGCATATGAAAGTAAAAGGCAAAGGATATGAAGGAAAAGAGCTCAGACAATATCATGGCTTTCCCAAAGACTGGAATAATAGTTGATGGGTTTGGAAACAAGAATTCTGAAAGACCAAGAAAATACTGTGCTGGAACAGAAGCTGAAGGAATCCAAAGGCTCAATAGCAAAAGAGATGAATGAAATATTCATGTGTAGTATGAGTTAATATTCTGAAACAGACCATTCATTCTAAAATACTCTCTAGCACCCTTCGCATAACTATGGTGTTTTCCGTTACCAGTGTTAGAGATATTTTGAGTCTCTGCATAAACAAAAATGAGTATAATTTCATATAAGTTTGCATGTCTCCTGTTTCCTAATTTAGGCTGTGACTGAGTGTCAATTCAGTTCTAGGCTGCTGGGGGTTTTTCATTGTTGGTTTTTGAACAACTGCAGCCTTTCTGTATCAAGTACCTATATTTTTCCATTCATATTTTACATAACAGTGTATGATATCACTATGCTCTGTGTTACACCGTTTTAAATTACCTGTCACATGGTAATGCTTGATATACAAATAATATTAATTGATATGAAACTGGAATGCAGCCATAACCTTATTTACCAACAGTCTTACTATAGGAAAATACTGTATTCTGTAGATTTGTCTGAGCTCTAACAGATATGAAGAAAATAAACAAAATCAAGAATATAAGCAAATTAGAAAGGTGAAAGATGCATATGCCGTAGCATCAGGCTCTGTTTTCATCTACTTTCATCCAGTTCATTTTGTTGATGAAGAAAAGAAAATCATTATAGGATCATCTAACATATTTCTTGTGCAAGACAATGAAGACAGAAGAGAATGGAAGAACAGATCACTTTCCCACCACTTCAGCATGCTGAAATGCATACTAACAATATATGTCACTAGCAAAACGTGTGTGGAATCATACATGTGAAAGCATCAAAACTCATAGATGAATGTACAGAAATATTAGTTACTATACATTTAACTATATAACATTAACAATTCATTGAAATATGAACAAGCAAGTACATACCATACCTGTAAACCCAGTATGTAGACCAGTGTCTTATTTGTGATTGAAAAGTGGCCTAATACTTGTGTCACCTGCACTCTTGGAATGGAGGAATAAAATGGTACAAACAGCGCAAATACAGGACCCAAGCTGCAAAAAGAAAGATATAGATGGTTGTTAGTAAGAATGATATTGGCAACAGAAGTGTAAAAAACCCAATAGTAATTAATCCTCAGTACATAACAATCAAAATGTAGCTGCAAACAAAGGTCTTCCTTGAGAACCAACAATTAGGTAAGCTGCAGTATTCAGGATAACAGATTGGTTAGCGAATAAGAACAGGTGACAAAAAACATCTGATTTCGAAATGTTCAGGACAGGAGGCAGCAAGAAAAGGTAACATATTTAGTCCGACAGCTGACTGTTTCTATAAAACACAGCACACAAAAAGAACAGCAATATATTCCTGCATCAGAACAAAAACTCTTTGATTCAAATGGAGAAATGGAGCAGAATACACCTTTCCCAAAAGTTATGGAAATTACATAAATTATGAAGTTAAGCTCCTAGTATTTATGTAGACTTAAGGTGTTAGAGAATTACCAATAGGCCGCAGTGTCTAAGATGGAATATCAACAGCTTGATTAAACTTCCCTTTGCCAGTGACTTCCCTGGCACTACAAATAACTAATTTTCTTCAGAGTACTCAGCTTAATCACATGTTTATTAAGTTTCTAAATGCTTATTGGAAGCAGTTTCATAGAATTTAAGAGTCAAGCACCTTTTGCAATAACCACATACTTAGATTAAATATAAACTAATGCATTTCATGTATATATCCTGATACAAACCCTATGCTCCTCATGACAGAACATCCAGAAAACTAAACTAAGTATTAAAGGTAAAAGGAGAGACCACAGCAGAATCAATCCCAAAGATATTGATATGGGAGGTTCTATGAGAAAAATACTCCCTAGGATGGAGAAGAGGAAGGAAAAAAAAGGTTGCTTCAGGTAGACACGACTTGCTCAACTGAAGACAGCAAGCTACAGGCACCACAGAACGTCATGCCTCCTCCAGCTGTACCCTCACCTGTGGTTCTCTGTTGTCTTGTGTCCAGCACACAGGGGATGCTGCACTGGGTAATTTTTCACTGTTCACTAACCTATCAAAACTTTAAAGAGTTACAGTTTCCATAGGCCTTCACATGAAAAAGGCCTTATTATACTCAGAGCAAATTCTGCAAACAGCACAAACGAGGACTTAAATAGTGAGTTGTTCACTCAAAAATACATTTCTCTTTCGAAGAAACTACTGATAGGAGTAATAATATGTGAAATGATGGTCTAATAACAAAGCTTACATTTCTTGAATAACTGCCAAATGCAATACCCACAGCTATGAAATGATGCCCTTCAAATATTATTTTTACTCATTTATTGGGCTGTGGCTTGAGAGCATTTCACTATCATTTTGTTTGTTATTTTGAAGTTCAGTTTGCTGAAAAGCTTCCTCTCTGAGGATTTGAATACGTTTAATTATAGAAATGTTTCTAGTATCACATGTTTCACAGAATCAGATGCACTTGAATGTGCGGGAACTAGAGAAAAATGTTCAATTTTGCATATAATCCTTCTTACATAAACAAAACTCCCACCTGTATAAACACATACAACACATTCTCAAAACAAATGAAAATCATTTAAATTGTAGAAATTGGTAGGTACAGCAGTAAGAGTGCCACATACCAAAAATAATTCTTTATCAGAAATGCCTCCACTGTAGACAATATTTACTGAAGTAAAACAGGTTTTAGAAGCGCAGAGAAAAGAGAAACAAAGTAAAACAAAATCCCATTCCTAGAAAAGTAATTTTGAAATATTCTTCCTACTCTAACCAAATGACCTGAGAGGGTACCAAAACTGTGGCATGCTTTTCAGGTTTTATTCCTCCTATGATAAGTAGTGACTCAGAAACAGAGACTTCACATGCAAGAGTGCATTCAGTCATAAGATGGGAAAGCACAAAAAGGAATTTCCCATGACTGGAAGTGCATTTTGAAAAGAGATTAGAGAACGATGAAAGGTTCCTTAAATGTTAATATTTATCATTAACGTCAACACAGACCACAGAAAGCAGCACTCCAGTCCAGGGTAGTGTAAATCAAAGTCAGGTGTCTGACACTGCTTAGTACCTGATAATCTAGAGGAGGAGCTAGAGGAAACCTAGTGCTGGACTTTTTCTCCCAAAACATTATGTTTGTAGGCACCACAGATGAATGCCTCCAAAGACATCAGTTTTGGTTTTTAGACAGAGTTCACATCTAGTATAAATAGGTATTACACAAGTTCAAGCATCTTTCATTCAAATTGCCAAAACTTGTGTCTTTTAATGTATTTAGTGAAAGCCATTTGCACAAGTGATCCAGATTTATTCCGATTAATTTAAAAACCTCAATCTCAATTTTCATTATATAAAGTTGGTAAATCTTTTCTGGTGCTTTCAGAATTTTCTATACATTTCTCATGCCTTGTTTGAGAATATCTATATGGAGATGCTGCTCATGTAAAGTAAGTCTGTCAGAGAAAGTAAATGTGTGACAACACTAGGATATGTCTGACATGGTAAGGGACAACAAAAGGATGGCTAAGGAAAATGTGGACCAAATATCGGGGAGAAAAAGGGATCTAGTGTCAGAAGATTAAAAAAAATGCCAAGGTACTCGATGCCTTTTTTGCCTCAGTTTTCATTGTTTAATTCTGTTCATTGTTTAATACCAGGTCCCTGAGCCACCCGTGGCACTGAAGCAATATCTGCTGTAAAAGGAGGCAGGAAGCTCTTCAGCCCAACTGGACACACAGAAGTTAATGGGTCCACATAGGAAGTACCTCAGAGTGCTGAGGGAGATGGTCAATGTTACTGTCCCCAAAAAATCATGGTGATCTAGGCAGGTTCCTGATGGCTGGAAAAATGGAAATGTCACACCCATCTTCAAGGAACGCAAGAAGAGGATTCAGGTAGCTACCAGCCTCACCTCTGTCCCCGGGAAACTTACAGAGAAGGCTTCTCCTAGAAGCCATTGGCAGCCATATGACAGACACGGCGATTGCCAATATCCCATATGGATTTAACAAGGATGACTCTGATGCTATGAACAAGGAAAGGGAAGGCGGTGAATGTGGTACACTCTGACTTTAGGATGGCCTTTGACTCTGTCTCCTCTTGTGTCCTTAAAGAAAATCTGGGAAGAAAATCTGGACTGGATAAGCAGATTTGAGACAAACTGGCAGGACCCAGAGGTTTCTGATCAGCAGTACAAAGTCCAAGCAGCAGCCAGCTTCTAGCAGCTTCCTTCAGGGATCCACATGGGGGCCATCACTATTTACTGTCTTTATTAACAACCTGGATGATGGGACACAGTTGCTGAATGACATTAAATCAGAGGGAGCTGTCGATACTTCGGAGAGCAGGGCTACATTCAGATATTCCTTGATGGTCTGGAGAAATGGACTGAAAGGAACCTTAGGGAGTTCAACAAAAGCAACTCCGGAGTCTTCCACTTGAGTTAGAATAACTCCATTCAATGGTATAGACTGACTAGAAAACAGAGTTGCAGACAAGGAGTTGGAGAATCCTATGAATCTTAATCAGCAGTCTGCCCTTGCAAGAAAGGTTGATCACATACAGGGCTGCATTACCAAGCACATAGTCACCAGGCCGAGAGAAGTGATTGCTCATCACTTCTAAGCCTGAATCTGGAATCATTGCACCCACTTTTGGGCTCCTTGCTGTAAGAAAGGCATTGACATAGTGGAGCAAATTCAGATGGGTTGTAATGATGGTTCAGTACGGTAACCTGGCTGCCCCGAGCTAGAATCCCCATCCTCAGAGATACAGTCTGGACACATAGTCCTGAGTAACCTGTTCTAGGTGGATCTGCTTTGAATCCAGAGTTGAACTGGATGACTGCCAGAGGTCCTGTCAATTCTAAGCTACTCTATTCATGGAATCATAGAGTGGTAGGGGTTGGAAGGGACCTTTAGAGATCATCTAGTACAACCCCTTTGATTATTCTGTGAATAATCAAAGCCTCATTGTTGAAGCTCATAATCATTGGAAGGATTTCTGTTCCTGCATTACAGCAGACAGGTACAAACATCCATCCATGTACTGCAAATAAAAGGATGAGTTTTTAACTCTCTTAATCATGTTAACTGTTTGGCAAAATATAGTCAGATTCAACACCTAGAACTGGAAAACATACTTTTACTGAAGGACAACTTAAATTCTTTCTTCTCCTTTACTTCTGTCTTTTACTTTTGCTTTTCCCCTCATTCCTTTTAATCTCCTTTCTTCTACTTTCCTCTTCCAGAGGCCTTTATTGAAAATACTATGAGAATATGAGGAACTTCCTTCAAAATAGCATGATTAACATCTACTAGAAACTTGAGATTTCTGAGGGCAAAGAAGCATCATGGACACAAATACATGCTGACTCTGAAATGGGTTTATGTCCACTTCATGTTTAGGAAGAAAATATCAGTCATGTGGATTAGAAAAGAAAAAAAATCAGATAAAACAGAAACCTCTGAAATCTGAAAGATTAAATGATAAAGTGTGGACACCATGCCCATCCCAAAGGTAGACTGTAATAGCAGAGTCTACAACACTTCTATCCTTATTTCAAAAAGCAAGTTAAATTTCAACATGGCAATCCAGACGGGAACATGCTATATTTTATGAAGTGATGAGATTTGGTTTTGCATAGAGGAAAAAAAAATCACCCAACACACTGAAGAAACACAAACTTTGAAAAAAGTAAACCAGAGACACAGAAATTACTGTCAGAGAAGAAAGAATTAGGGGTTAAGTACTTCTCATGACAGAAAAATGCTACTTAAAGTTTAAAAAAAATCCAGATTAAAATAAATATGTTAACATTAGTAAATATATGCACAAAATATCAGAAAATGGTTCTAAAATATATGAACAAATGGGTTGTAAATGTAACTTCTGCAAAAATATCTGCTGTTGTCAATGGAAGTTCTGTGGGATTAGTTTTGCAGAAATAACCCGCTATTTTAACTCACAATGATTCACTACACTTCCTAACTGTGGTACTGTATTTTTCATCATGTAACTTCTTCATAAAAACATTAACCTGAAAAAGTCACAACCCCATTTGTTTTTAACTAAATATATCAGTTATAAAAGCAGCTGCAGATAGCACAGAGCACATAAAAAGTGTGCTTGTAATTCAAGTTACTAAGTTAATTAAGTACTCTACATTCCTACAGGCTCTCTAGATACTACCACATTACACTTAAGGTGCCAGCCTTTATCCAGATAAACTTACAACGTTCTCAATCACATTCCTTAAAATTAGGCAACTCCCTGGAATATGACCATCCATGATAGTTGAGATTCTCTGCCTGATGTAGCCCAGGATGCAAAGGAACCATCTATGCACACCACACTAGAGCAGAACACCTCAGTGTCTTTGGCTTCTTACTACCAACAACAGCATTACCTCATGTATCTAACTGCCAGTATTTCACAGGAATGCCAGGAAGAAAGCTGGGAAAGACAGGCAAAAACAAAGTTCAAGTTGTGCATCTTGAAGGGAAAAGAAAGGTTCCTCCTGTCCATGGATATAGAACAACTTCAACTTTGAGTTCATTAAAATATGAGGATAATAAATAAATCAATCAAAGACTTTAATATTCCCTCATGAAGACAGAAGTCAAACACTAACCTCTCCTAAAAAAAGCTTTAGTTTTTAATGCCAAGACTATCCAACAATTTACTTTGTAAACTGCTCAGTTCCATTGTAAATGAGTTTCAAGTTCCTTTCCCTTCTCACTGGTGTGCTAATCCAGACCTCTCCTGTTAGCTATGATCTTTCTTCCAATTTCAGTTTTAATTTATCATTAATAAGATGCTAACATGTGTAATCATTACTCTTTAGGATTGACTGATTTTTTTTTTTTTTTTTTTTTTTTAGAAAAAGCTATCTCCCCTCAACTTTTGTTGTGCAAAGCTGACTTAGGTACCCGACCATTTTTATTCTACCAGTCTGCTGCAATATAAAACAATACAAAACATCAAAAGAGTACAGTATCACTGAGACAACTATTCATCCTTAACTGGTACGTAATTTATATCAACTATGTGTGACAAGCTACCTACACATGCTTACCCACTCACAGTCACTGCTCTGTATCAGATGTCTGCATCCAGTGATTAGTAGTGACAGCTTACCAGGTAGCTTTGCTTTCATGGCTGATCTTATTCACCAAACCAGAATTTGAGTTCAGCAAGAATAAGAAGCTTGCACCTTTCTAAAAGGCAGGGGTTCCCAGTGAATCCCATATTTGGCTAAAAATGGCACGAAGGGATTTAGAAGATGGTGGAGGATTTTGCTAAGCAGGTATAGTTCAGCAGTTGTATTAAAATTTTTACTGTCCCAACTTCATCAAAGCTTGGGTGTTTAATTTCTTTTTCTTCACCTATATTAACCTATCACATTTTAGTTGGCCTCTGCAGAGTTATCATGACACACCAGTGAGTCATCACTGTTCTCTAACTCAAATTACTTGAGAAATCATGTTTGTCCACAAACGAAGACACAATTCGGCTACAGCTTAGCTCTAGATACCCGACCTGTCTCACAGAAAACAAAAGCAGAAGTCTTAGAAATCTTACATAGAATCTTAGAATCATAGAATGGTAGGTGTTGGAAGGGACCCTTAGGGATAATTTAGTCCAACCCCCCTGCAGAAATAGTTTCACCTAGATCAGGTCACACAGGAACATGTCTAGGGTGTTTTGAAGACCTCCAAGGAAGGAGACTTCACATCTTCCCCAAGCAGCCTGTGCCACTGCTCCCTCACCCTCAAAGGCTTATGTTTAAATAGAGCTTATTGTGTTCCAGCTTCATCCCATTACCCCTTGTCCTGCTGCTAGCCACAACAGGAAAAAGGGATGTCCCAACCTCCTGATATGACTCTTGCCCTCGTGGCCAAGAAGGCCAATGGCATCTGGGGGGATGCATCAAGAAGAGTGTGGCCAGCAGGTCGAGGGAGGTTCTGCTTCCCCTCTGCTCTGCCCTGGTGAGGCCTCTTTTGGAGTCCTGTGTCCAGACTCCAGTTCTGGACTCCCCAGCTCAAGAGGGACAGAAAACTTCTAGAGAGAGTTCAGTGCAGGTCCACCAAGATGATCAGGGGACTGGAACTTCTTTCTTATGAGGAAAGGTTGTAGGAACTGGGGCTGATTAGTCTAGAAAAGAGGTGACTGAGAGGGGATCTCATTAATACTTACAAAGTATTTAAAAGGTGTATGTCAAGGGAATGGGGTAACACTTTTTTTTCTGTTGTCTGTATTAACAAGACAAGGGATAGTAGGCAAAAACTGGAATACAAAGTTTCTAAATCCAGTATCATTTGTAAACTACTCAAATAGAATAGGGACTAAGTATGCAGACATAAAATTCATCATTACAGGCATCAAGATATACTGGTCAAAATATTAATATTAAGCTTTGATGTCCCTGTTTCTAAAAATAACAAATTAATATTAATATTAATTTACACATTTCGCTCCTTGCATGGCAAAAGTAAAACAGTAAGCTTTGTACCAAACACTTATCACACTTTCTGATACACACTGTTTCTTGGTTTAACTGTTCAAATCCGGGGACAGTCATACAGATATTGGAGTAAATGCAGGTGCATAAGAACAGAAAACAAACAGCTAGAAGGATACATAGTGAGTGAAAGAATGCAATCTGTTTCATTTAGCTTAAGCAGTTTACATCACATCATGCTAGGCTGGATGGGTAATTAACACATATGTGTGACTCAAAGGGTACAATCTAGTACTGTATCTTAATCAGAGGAAGGCAATATTTTATCAGATCAGAGCAGGAAACACTCGTATTATTTTATAATGGTTAAAGACTATTTTTAAATAAACATTTCCTTTAATATGAAGCTGTGATACTAATGTTAGCCCTTGAACAAACTACTACATGACTGTGTATCTCAAAATTTCCCACTTCTACTACCTATTTTTGCTTCTGGACTGGGAACCACATTACAGTATTACTTTGCGTACATATGGAGCAAGTTCCCTGTGCAATTTCCCTTTAAACAGTCTTTAATGATCATAACTTCATTTAAAGAGATTCTACTCTGTGATGAAACTGAATGACTCAAAAACAACTGGGGAAAAAAAAAAGAAAGAAAATCCAGAAAAAAAACAGTAAGTTCTCTCAAAGAAGTTCTGAATCTGATATTAGGATTAATGACTCATAAAAAACAAGGAGCTGAAAGCTCTAGATTGAGCCCTTAATCTCCCTGGCATCTAAGGGGAATCAAGCCATGTCTGCACAGGGAATTCAGCACCAGAAAAATCAGCATATACTGCTAACTAAGTGCTCCAAGGGGACACAAAAGTAGCTCACATGGCTCTACTTCACTCTGCTACAGCAAAAACATTTCCAATAAGACAAGGTACATTCAGTAAAGTTTAACTTTGTGATTAGATCTGCATTTACTTTAGACTTTCTGATGAGATGGACATGTTAGTCACAATCGTTATCTCTGCAGACCTCCAACACCGTGCTTGTTGCTGTGAACACAGCCCTAATGTTTCCAAAGAGGCATTCTACCCTCTGCATGGGTTGGACCTGCCAAAACCAGCATCATCGTGCCTACTTGCTAGTTCTTTAAAATCAGGCCATTAAATGAGGCCACTTTAAAGATAAATAGTCCTTAGCAGTCATGAACAATCAGTATGAGTTTGTGGGGAAAATCCCAGGTATTTCTCAACCACAGTCTCTAGCAGCAAGCGAAAGGATTTTCCGTCTATCTCTGATCTCCAAAACCCTCTTAACAACCACACAATTTAGCTCTTAGGTCAATGTTCTTTACCAAGAAATAAGGTTATTCCAGGTAAAAACGAGTTACTTCACAATTTGACATCCCAGTCCATTCCTACTCTCTAGACATCCTTTCTTATCATTTTAGAGAAGTCAGATTTGTGTTTTAAAATATTTTTATCTTTAACAGATTTGCCTTACGTGTGTATTATTATCATCATCACCATCATCCTTGCTCAAATTGCAATAAACTGCTTACGAAAGCACACAGCCTCGTTAATTTCTCAAACTGCCACAGTTCTTCAACTCCCTTGTGTATTTTCAGAAGGCATTTCTGTAAAGCCTCATCATTATGATACTAAAACAGTACTGGGAATGTACATGAGCTGTGGAGATGCCCTTTTTACACAACTTCTCAATACGTCTCACTTCTGAAGTTTTCTTGTGCTATTTCAGATTTTGTTGGAAAGAAGCAGTTTTAAAGGTACCGATTTCAGAGCACTCTGCCACAAAACTAAATTTATTTTAAAATGCAAATGGTATATAAACAAAGTTTTTCACTGAGGGATTTTAGTGGGTCATCAATTACTCAAGTAAACCTCTGTGTAAAGTCCCTTCGATGAAAGTCAGTATCAAGTCAGTAAGGCATAACTTCAGGGGTGAGGTGGGAGGGTTGTTTCTAATTACTCTCTTTGAACAGACTAATTGTAAAAGGATTAAAAATAGCGCTTTCACATCCCATAAAACGGTAGGCAGCAAATCAAGAGCAGCATACAAACAAGGGGATTTTTTTTTTAAGCACTTGAAAAAAAACTACTCCTCCCACAAAAGCCAGTCACGTAATCACTCTTGAAAACAATGTGCAAGGGTAAACTTTTGCAGTCAAGTCATTCTGCTAATGCCCTTAACTGCCTCAGAGGATCCTAGAAGCTACAAATATGTAAGTATAGAAAAGAATTAACCTTTTACATAGATTTTTTTTTTCACTGAACAACAGCAAACAATTGCAGAATATTTTTTTTTTTTATGGTTTTTTTTGTGTTATATTCAATATTTCATGTGGTAGGAAGGATAAATGAAATTGGATGGGAGAGATAAAGCTCATGGAAGAAATTCTGTGATGTTTTATGTTCACGTAATTAATGTACTGCCAGTTAATTTTTATTTAAGGGTTTTGTTGACCCAAAGCTTCAACAAGTTCTTTTAACTGCTTTCTTCTAGTCACAGGGAAACGTTTGATACTGTATTAACTTAGTATGATTTTAGCAGTAGTAATTTAAATCTTACTAATGAAGAAATGATTGCTGTACAAGTAGTAAGAGAAGCATTGCAGTTCTTAAATCATTCACTGAACCTCACAGAATACTTTAATAGTAGGAGAGTGCATTAAACCAAATCTGTACTATGTTTGTGAATGCATAGCTTGCTCTATCACATGTGCTTCTTCTCTATGAAACAGCCCTTACTATCAGCTCGAAAAATCCTTTGTCACCTTTCTCACAGCTAAATACTGCAAAAGAGTATTTTAAGAATTGAAAGGTTTACGAGCTAATTCCCCCTTTACCTTCTGACATGCATTTGTTTCAAAGTTTTTAGGAATACTTTTTCTGAACCACAACCACCTTCCTCCTTATTACTGATCTTCGTGCCACCAAACTAAAGAAATATTACAAGTGATACCGTTTTTATACCTCTTCACAATTAAAAAGGATCAATTTTACGTATTATACTACAAAACAATATAGACTGTTCAACAGACTCAACTATCATTTATCTTCAAAAGATAGAGATAGCATGCATGCCTTTGAGCACAGAATGCAAGAGGTCTGCCTAGCATTTTTGTAGCTTGAAGAGAGGAGGGTACTGAAAACTTACCAGGCAATTAGTCTTTAAGAGCTCAGATCTCAACCCTTTCTGTTTGAAGGAGTGAAACTGTGTTCAGATGTAATGAATACAAAATTTAAACTAGAGTTTTAATCCCTAAAATTAAAGACTGCACCTGTACAGGATCAACATCACTCAGGGGGGAAAAAAAAAGGTATAAAAAGTGTGCATGTTTTCTGGTACTAAAATACAAATTGCTATTTGACACTTTTTTTTCCTCTGCTTGCAGGAATGCAATTGCCAGTGCATCAGGTTTTTCAGTAGTTACTATATTTTAGGCTGTCTCCTTTTCACATTTAGTATACTTAGGCAGATGAACTGAAGGAAGGTCAGCATAGCTCTTCATGATAATGCAGCTTTATGATTTAGGTCAGATAGTTCTCACACTTGGAAATCACGCATTTGGAAAGAAAGATCCAACAGATAAGCATGCAATGTACTTACGAAATGACTTCCACTTTTTCTTTAGCTAGTTATGCAGTATTTCAACTAAATGTCTTTATTTCCATTTCACTTACTGCAGCTTCTGTTATTTTTAAATGTCAAATATAACTATCATACAACTTTGCAAAACCTATAGCAATCAATAAAAGCAGAGCCATAAAGATATGCCCACAGTGTGCATATCTGCCAATTCTGTTAAACAGTTAAAGAATATTAGAATATTTCATAGCCATCATCAAGAGAATTTCATTCATGAAATGCACACTTGGGATTTTCTGGCATGTTTCTTACAAATATGGCTTTAGTACTCCAATAAATTTGGATCTGTATCAAGGAAGAATAAAAGCACTACACTGGAAGCTATCTCACCAAAATTAGCTGTGGGTTGTGACCTAAGGATTCAGTCTTCAGGTCAGTAGGCTTACTCATTGTCATTTAAAACACAAGACACAACAGTTTTTGAAAAAAAAAACCTAACATAAAGCACTAGAAGCATATGAGTGTTAAGGTATCAGGAAGCCTTAGGACACCACTCATGTCAGCTTTTATTAAACCACATGTAGTTCCCAACTGACAACACATACACCTAGATATATGTATTCTAGGTATATGTTCTTTCTCTATCAACACAGCATTTTACTATACAACTTACCATGTACATTTTTTTAACATACTTAGTGAGTCAAGCCTTTTTCCCAATCAAAGAAATAACACTCTATAATAAAGATAACTCATATGGTAAATTAGAAATTAAAAAAGTAAAGTAGGACTCGTTAACAGAAACCAATGAATTTTAGAAATAAGTAAAAACCAGCACTGCATTATTTCCCATCTTCTGCTGTTTGTAAACTCTGTAAGACTTACACCGTTTATAAAGGACTGTAAGCTCAGTAAGTCCTAAGGTGAGGCATTTGCAAGGCCAGAGAAGTCTCTTTCCCAACCATTCCTGTTAAATCATGAATACTCTTTACAAATACTGTCCATCTCAAAGTGACTAAACTATACTTTGTATAGAGTCAGGAGAGATCTTTCTAATGATCTGTCGTGCCTTTCCAAGAATTTAATTAGTATCCTTCTTAAATTAGCTACTGGACAGATGGACCAGGGATTCATCTCCAAAGAATGTAAATTATGAAGAGAGATAGAAAAATCACACATTAGATTACAATACACAGTTAAAGCCTACATGTTCCCTGTTCTGCTGAAAAGACAGATGGTGCTCCTTCAACAAAAGCAGGAGATGAGAACAAGAAGCAAACTCACTTAGTATACAGAGAGTGCTTTGTATGACTGGTTGCACTCTAAACCCATGTAATCTAAGGTTGTAACACAGCAATTGCTGGCTCATCTTAAAGTCTATGTTTGTTAGTAGTTAAATGTATGTAACATTACAACACTATATATAAAGCTCACCATACACAAACATCTCTAGGAACCAGGGCTTTGGGATTATGTAGCAATTGCAGACAGGAGCCACCATTCTGTTCATCAAACACCTTTTGCAGTGGGGACTTTGAGCTGAGCTCCTGTGTACTGCAGTATAAATGTAAAACAACTGAATAATGCTAGTGAAATGTTTTCACAGAAAACTCAAACTCTTAAAACAACTTATTTTCCTTCTTTGATGAGGTAAAAAAATGAGCTTCGAAAGGCACCTGCACAGATTTCAGACATGCCAGATTTTGTAAGCAGCCTGATGTGGTACTGTGAATTTTTTTTTTCGCCTAAGTGGATACTATTGGTACCAAACACCAAGAAAGCAAACAGAATAGACTAAAAGCTGGCTAATTAACAAATCTTGTAAATTAACTGGCTCAAGAAAACCTTTTTTTTTTCCATTGATGGTCAGAAAGCAAATACAATGACAAGATTTGAAAATCACAGAATCACAGAATGGTAGGGGTTGGAAGGGACCTTTAGAGATCATCAAGTCCAGCCCCCTGCAGAAGCAAGTGAGAGAACAATAAAGAACAACCTTCATTGCAAGCCTAGGCATAATATTAAAAATCAATTTAAACTCTCCCAGGCCTAAAGTCCTGCCAGGTAGAAGCAGAGAGCAATAGCCATGCCCCTATACTGGAGATATCCTAGGACACAGGAAACCTGAGAAGTACTCTGGGATCACAGTGAACTAATTCCACAAGGAATTCACTGCAAGGCTACACAGCTCTATATTGGATATCCCATCAACTGAGCAGAAAAAGCAGGGATGTAGTGGTGAGTATGGTTCCAGATACACCAACACTAGGAGGCATCTGGAACCCCATCTGCTGTGTGGGACTAAGGCAGGGTTAGAACAGACATCACAGGAATATTTTGTCTTGTGATGAGACGTATGAGAAGTTCAACTTAAATTGCCAAACCCATGAGAATGTATAGCAACTGCAAATTAAGAGAGTTGTAAATAAGAGACACCCACATTTAATAGGGAGGTTGATTGACCAAAAACTACAGTACAAATGGCTATTTCACTTTCTCTTCAGTTCTCCAAGTCTTGTCTTACTTAGCAGTCTGGACATCTTTTAGGAAAAGAGTATTTTTTTAAATATAGCCCTGTCAAGATTGACAAGAAGAGGTGAAATACCTGCTGAGGTGAACAGGGTTCATCCAATAACAACCAGTAAGAGCTCAGGTGTACAAAGAGGTTACCATGGCTCCCCTGATGTGCATCAAGTTGTTAGACGTTCAAGGAAGAGAGGAGTAGAAAACAAATATCATGGTGGGAAGTGAACAAGTAATTAGAAGCATTTAAATCAGAGAAATAAAACAGAACACCTCATTGACTCTTATTCAAGTGCTTACACAAACCCACATAATTTTCTGCAAAAAGTGGTCTCTTACACTTAGGGAAAACAAGAGCCACACTGCAGGCTTCTATAAGAGAAAAGATGAAACAGGAGGATAGTAGACCAGAACTATCCTCAGGGTAATAACTATTGTATTAATGAATCATCAAACACACTAACACCAAGATACTATTAATGATGTGGCATTGACTAGTATAAAATGATAGACATTCTTAAGTCTGCACTACAGCCAGAGTTGCTATTTACCAGTTTAATTCCCTTACACAAACCACAAAACTTCCACTCCAGATTGAACTTACAGCCCAGAATGCAGTATTCTCACCTCTCGATATGTGGTACATACTTCACAAGGTACCTAAGAATTAGGACACTGTATGTCTATCAGCCGGAAATCATTCACTTGTCTTTTCTACTGACTTAATATACTATCTGGATGCTAAATTTCTTCCTTAAAATTCTATATGTAATAGAACTCACTTATATGTTTTGATACACATCATGCAGTATCTGAAGGTTTACTGTTTACAGAGAACCTTATGCATCCCTGCTAACCTAACCAGAGTCTGACTGATCAAACTGGCTTATAATACAGCATGTGTTGCAGGTATATTAATCTGACTTAAATAAGACATTCCCCTCAAAACAAAAGAAGATACCAACTTTTTAAGGCTTTCACAAGTTATAAAAGTGCTAATGAATACTTTCATAATGAATACTTCTATAGTGAATACTTCTCAGCTTAAAACTGAGATATTTTCCAGCAAGATTTTTTCAAGGTACAATAGGCTACAGTTATTTGTAAATATTATGTGTTGAAGGGCAGATTCTAAGAAATAACCTAGACATTTTCATTAAGGGCACCAGATGGAGTTAAAATTCAGGTTATCACAGCTTTTATCTCCAGATAGTATTCTGCATTGAATAAATCTTGTTTTGATTGCTGTATTAATCCATAAATGGTGAATCTAAAAGGATGCCTCTAAGAGGCAGCATTTTGTGCAACTGCTGCTTGTGGACTTACTTGCCTCATATTTTCTCATATTTACACTTAAGACTACACAACTGTCAGGTTACAACACCTATGAATTATTTGGCACTGGAAACAATAGGAACAGAGTGGAGTCTTTTCCACTTCTGAAATTCTGCTGGATCGTTTCTTTTAAGTCCTCCAAATCACTATCACTTTGCAGCTCTTCCATGTTACTTCTGACTGTGCAGGTTCAACAATTTCTAAAATGCATTAAACTGACAATGTGTAAAATATTCAGCTATGTTACCTCTCTTTTCCAGCATAACTAAACGGTGACTAAAATAGCAGTCCTAAGAATTTACATAATTTAGTGATACCTGAATTAGATTCCAAAAGATAGTTCTTAAAACTAGTATTAAACAAGTTGAATTATTATAATGTCAGTATGATAAGGCCACTGGAAAAAAGATTAGTTTCTCTAAGCAAGTTAAACCATCAGAATGTTAATGGCTAGAAACAAAAACTCCCTAAAAAGTAACTGAAACACATTTAAAAGACTCTGTCTGCTTGTCTGACCCTTGGGGACTTCATATGATCCTTTATCACGAGGTGTCTTTAGACTCCTTTTTCCCTTCAGATTGCTTTAAATAATCTCGCACCTCCTGACCATCTATAAGCTTTACTTTCCAAACACGCTACATCCATGGTTTACTGTTTTGCCCCGTCTGTTTTTTTGAGGAGAGAAGGAATTGGGATGAAAACAGAGAAGTCAAAAAGAGCCATCTTCTTCTTTGTTTTTAGGAGGCTTGAAAAGTAATTCATCATAATGAAGTTTCATTTCAGTTTTTTAAGGTCTTACTTTTTGCAACAGAGGGTTGGTCGTTGTTATGCAGAAGAAGTTTATCTACATTTATTACAAAATGTTCCCTTTTCTTTGTTTTTTTTTTTTTTTTCATTTTAGGTCTACTGAGCTTCCTGCAACAACAGTGGTTACAGAAATGGACACTTTGACAGCATCTCAGACAAACAGTTCCACCTGTGACTTATATGAGCACAAAGATACAGCACGTATACTACTGTCTGTCTTCTACAGCTCCATCTTAATTCTTGGGGTGCTCGGAAACTCCATTGCCCTCACTGTCATTTTTAAAAACAGAAAGAAGATCAACTCCACTACTCTCTATTCAACAAATCTTGTCTTCTCTGATCTCCTGTTTTGTATTGCCTTGCCTACAAGGGTTGCCTACTATGCCCTGGGATTTCACTGGCCTTTTGGAGAAGCATTATGCCGAATAACCGCTCTCTTGTTCTACGTCAACACATACGCAGGTGTCAACTTCATGACGTGTTTGAGCATTGACAGGTTTTTTGCTGTTGTCCATCCCTTCCAATACAAGATCAGAAGGATGAAATACGCCAAGGGCATTTGTGTCTTTATCTGGTTTCTTGTGTTTAGTCAAACCTTCCCGTTACTTATACAACCCATGTCACAGGAAGAAAAAGAAAGGACTACGTGTATGGAATATCCAAACTTTGAAAAAATCGCACATCTACCATTTATACTTCTTGCTGCCTGTTTAGTAGGGTACCTTATTCCCCTGGGGATTATATTATTTTGTTACTCTCAAATTAGCTGCAAACTTTTTCAAACAGCCAAGGAAAATCCACTGACTGAAAAATCGGGAATAAACAAAAAAGCCATCAATACGATCATATTTGTAATTATAGTGTTCATCATCTGCTTTACCCCTTATCACGTTGCAATCATACAACATATGATTAAGAAGCTTCAGAGTGAACCCTCATGCACAGAAAAGAAAATTTTCCAGAAGTCACTCCATTATACCGTGTTTCTGATGAATTTTAACTGCTGTCTAGATCCTTTCATCTACTTCTTCGCGTGCAAAGGATACAAGAGAACTGTAATGAAAATACTGAGGCGACAAGTGAGTGTATCAATTTCAAGTGCTGCCAGGTCACACCATGAAGAAAGCTCACGTGACATGGGAGAAACGCAAATGATGGCACTTGGAAAATCTTCCAATGGAAAACTACCTGAAAAATAAAGCCTCCAGTACACCAGACTGGAGCGAGCTCAAAAACCCAGAGTCCACTGCATAAAACTCTTAGGGATCCCTGTACAGCAACTTATGTCAGATTCTGTTTTTCAGGATGTCAGGAAATAAGAGTGATGTCAGACTGAAAAAGAACTGTCACAGGGCAGCAGGAATACTCAGCATTATAAGTTTCTAGCTGTATCATTTTGACTGATCTCATTTTTTTTCCCCAGGAAACATGCATCATTGCAAATGTTCCAATTCCATACTGAACATCGTATCCCTGGGTGTTATGAACTCAAGCAAAGACTTGACTCACAGTTTGCGTGTCCGAGAAAGGATTGAACACAGATAGCTTACAATTCGCAGCGATTACAAGCAGAACAAGTGAAAATTTCAAGATCTCCAGCTTACCTCCAATTAAGGCAATGGTTTTGTTTGCCAAGTCACACAAGCAACAGAAATTTAACTTTGAGATAAAATGGCCAACTTTTGATCACGTTTGACTATCACAAGTGCTTTGTTTATAGCCCTTTTAGAGGTGAAACTGCCTTTTATAGTATTTGGAGAAGGAATGTCTTATTGGACAATTCATACAGATAACATTGTCAAATGCAACAGATGAAAAGTTAATGAACTGTTTGGTTCTCCCCGACACTGAGTATCTTCTGTATGTTAAATCAGTCATCTTTACAAGGTGTATTATTTCTTTACTCCTTATCCTAAAGGAGAACTTTCCTTTCTGGTGTGTATTGTAAAGAGTCTTTACTCTAGTTGTATATAAATTATTTATAAACACAAAAAATAAGCAAGAGATTGTAATATGAAAACTGCACCATTTCAGTTAAAGGAGCAGTGTTACAGACTTCGTCAGAACTTCTGCTGAAGTCAGAAACAGACACAAGACAAACATTTTAGAAACAGGAATGCATGTTCACAGTTGACGCCAACAAAAGGTAGATTAATGGCTTCATCTCGATGGTGTGAGATGGTCACCTCTTCTTAAGCACTGTTTACCTGAGAGATCAATAAATGAGAACAGTAGGAAAGAATAAGCTTTCCCATTATGCCTTCATACTGTGTAACTTGGTTCCCTTTGGGCACACTGAAACTATGTGAAAAGACCAAATGACTTAAACACATCCTGCTGGAATCTGCTCAACACCAGATGAGTATCCAGGATGCAAGCCCCGAGTTCCTGTTGTCGTGCCCTTTTGTCATGTGTCCATTTCCTTCCCTACTTCATTCCTGACCACCCTGTCTTTTCTTTTGTCTTCTAGCTTATTAATATGCCTTCACCTGCCAACACAACTCAGTAATTGCACCATGAGGTTATGATGGAAAAGAAAAATTAAGGTGCCTGACAATTACTGGTAAAAGCTATGCCTGATGTCAGAATAAATGTTATTTATGGCAGCTGTATCTCTCTGGGATTGAGGTTGTAGTGGAAGTCAAACAACATAGTTAAATTTGTCATCTTTGCAATTCCTTCCTTCCTCACGTGTTGACCTCTGCCTACCTGCAAATATGGAAGGGTCATATCCAAATAGCAGTACGGAAACATTACATTAACAATTACTTTTTATGAGAAAGAAGATACTAAAGACTCTGTACTTCATACTGTTTTGATTGTCAAAGTTGAGTTTCCAGTTACAAAAGACACTATGCAACTACAAGAAAACGGAGCAAGAAAAATAATTTCTAACAGGAGTTCTACTTAATTCTGTATGCTATAGAAGTTCTCTTCTCAGCTTTTTATATAAACTATTTTAAAATATTATTTAAGAATTTGTTCCTATTGGAGCGAGCAAATGATAACAGGATAAACTCACAGATGGATCACTCACGAATATCTAGAAGCTGTAGAAATAAAATATATGTATTATTAACATCACATCAGTACAAGTTCATTTTATTCTACTGATACCTGTTTTCTTATCTGGGTATGTGTTTCATCTAACTGTGACTAAAAAACCTTAAAGACAAGTAGTCTTTTTAATATTAGTCTATAAAATACAACAAATACCTATTACAGCACCACATACTGCAAATATCTAGGACAAAGGGAAATGGCTTTAAACTGAAAGATAGTAGATTTAGATTAGATATGAGAAAGAAAATCTTCACTGTGAGGGTGGTGAGGCACTGGAAGCGGTTGCCCAGAGAGGCTGTGGATGCCCCATCCATGGAAGTGTTCAAGGCCAGGTTGGATGAGGCTTTGAGCAACCTGGTCTAGTAGCAGGTGTCCCTACCCATGGCAGCAGGGTTGGAACTTGATGATTTCAAGCTCTCTTCCAACCCAAAGCATTTTATGATTTTAAGATTATTATAAATTCTAAAAATTTAGAATTTGTAAAGGTATTCTAAATCTAAATTAGACAAATCTGTATTGAATATCCTTCTCCTTGTTTTCTCATGTTAACAATTCTCCTATTTTCAAATTTAGATGTGTTTTTTAAATCACAGCAACATTTTCAAACACAGCAAACTTTACATCAAAATACTGATTTTTCTCTAATAGAATAGAGCATTGGTCTAGTTTGACATGGGTTTGAGAAAAGTGGGTTTTTTTCTCTGTATTTTAGTTTTTCTCAAATGCTGAAGAAGCTAATAAAATACAAACCTTTAAAAGCTCAGCTTCCTGACAAGAGTCCTAAAGGCACAGATTGATTTACAGCCGTGGCAGCTGATGCCACTGCTTCCCCTCACTACTCACCAGCATACACTCACAGCTCATGCACACTGGTATCAACAAGGAGCCTCTTTTCTACGTGCTTATCTGAAACTGCCAAAAGTAGTGGTGGTGGTTTCAGTGACCCCGGGACATTGCAATGATATTAGAGAGCATCTGTCCTACTTCTACATAGCTGTGTTGTGGAGTGGTAGCCGTCATCAGAAAGACAGTAACAAGCTGCTGCATGGGAGCAAAGGAAAGCATTAAGAATGAAAATTAATATCTGTTCTCAAACAAGCATTTTTTTTCCAAGTTGCCCATATCCACTTATCCTGCAGGTACTCTTCCCTCAATCTTGTTTCTTGGAGAATTTTTACTATAGCAGTTACCTATAGTGACACACCTCCGGTCCCTCTGCTCCTGCATGTCACATAGATATGGATAAAGGGGGCGAAGGCATACCTGGTATCTCTTCTCTTCTCTGAGTATATAATAGATGAGTCTATCTTAAAAGGCACAAGCATGCCATGCCATGCAACATCTGACTGAAGTAGCATGAGCTTTGCAAAAGAAAACGAGCTTTTGCCTTGTCAAAGCTTTTTGATACATTATAGAAAATACTCCCTATTACATGAAAAGCTGGGAAATAGTTGCACAGATCGGGAGCTTGCTCATCCTTTTCATATACAAATAAAGCAGCTGACAAGTAGCAAAAGGTTCAAGTGGCTTGCTCATTATCAAGATCTGACTGAAGTTCTTTGGAGAAATTGGGTCTCACTTTGGAGGGTGTCATGATAAACTGAAATGATCTTTTAACTCTACACTTTAGAGTGTAAGGTTAGGGCAGTTGCTCAGGGGACTCCAACAAGGCTACGTTTCTACTGTGGATGTGTCTCTCAAATCTTATCTGGTAGGGAATGTGACAGAGTACAGAGGAATAAAAATGAAGGTGAGGATCAAACTGTCCATTTTGGCTGTCTTGGTCCAAGTCCAGAAAAGAAAGCTGTATAGACATCTGTTGTTCAACACATGACTGAGTGACAGTGCATGGTGTGACAAAAATCCCAAAACACACGTGTTCTCAGAAAAAGAGCATTTAGTGACTTCATCTTTTCTTTTGCTGAGAATACAAAACTAAGGACAACTGCTGCAAGTGCTCAGATGAGTTTCCTCAGTTGCCTGGGGCCTGAAGACACTGACACCTAACTGAAAGCGTGGAGATAATGCAATCTCAGGTGGCTTAGTTACAGCAAAATTGCTGCCTGACTCTTATGTCTGTGGCCCTGAAAGGTATGTGGATAAGTAACCTCTCAGCAACACAGTCACTTCCAAGCAAAAAACAGTAACAGCAACTGTCCCAAGTGGTAAATGCGCTACCACAAACAGCACTACTGAAGGTGGTTAATGACTCCTCTTAAACCAGTGAGCTCATTAGTGTAAAGAAAAAAAAATCGATGGTTTTGTGTTTTGTTTTCTAAAACAGATATTGCATTAAAGACTAAGATTTTTTTTCTGAAAATCAAAAGCTTTCAGATAAGCAAGGAAGGAATAGACTCCAAGAAAATCATGAGGCGGCCTGCAACATAAGAAAAATAATTTGGGTACAGCTGAGGAGAAGAAGAGAAGCTTTGCCTTACATGTCTGGTTTTGGAGGAACCGAAAAGCAGCAATGTACTCTATCTCATCCATCTCTGTGTCTGTGGTACAGAACAGTGGAAAGAACAAAACAAACTAAGGTTTGTATCTTAGCAGTATCCCACTGTGCTGACTCAATACAGACAAAGTTATACAGATCTGGAGCTTGCTCATTCTTTTCACATCCTTTTCTTGACACCAAGAAGCACTAAAAAAACATCAAATTCATATGAGTGAAATATTTCCTAATATAGTCTTGGCTAAGTTGCAGCCTGCAGAGTAAGGCTATAGTTCAAATTGGCCTCAGCCAAGCCGCAACTCTGATGTGAAGAAAAACAGGGGAGTTGCTGTTTGTGTGGTAAATGCTCAGATATATTTCCTCAATTCCCATCTCCCTACTCCCCCACCCCCAAATATCTTCTTGGCTTCCTGCAATGCCTAACTTCAGGTTTCCTGACACAGATGTCTCATCTTTGCACATGACAGTCCTCAATCAATTTTTCTTCCATCATTGTCTGGTCCCTTTTTGAACTCAAATAAAATTACTGTGTCTGCAGCATCTTTCAGCACGAAGTTCCAGAGACTAACTGCCCATGGTGACACCTGTTAGTTTCATTTGAAGTCCCTGCTTCTTGTACTAGAAATGAGTGAACACGATGACTCCCTTTTTACCCTGTTCACATTATTCCTATATGACCTACATTGAATCTCCTTCGAGTCACCTAGTCTGTTCTCCTATGAAAAGTTAGATCAAAGCTGTTCACTTCATCCAAATTATAGAGGAAGGAAAGAAGACAAGAAAGACAAGAAGACAAGAAAGAATGGAAATCCAATTGTGTTTGAGCTGAATGGGAGAACAGAACAGGGTATCTCTATACACAGGAAGATCAACGGTGTACTGATGTACTTTTCCTACCACAGTACCATACCAGTAAATCTCAAAACTAGCATCTTACCCCAAAGTCCAATTTGGGTAACCTTGCTCAGACATATTAAATAAAGAAAGAGCAGGACCTTGATGGGATGGAAAAACAGGCTCACAGGAACCTCGTGAAGTTCAGCAAGTTAAAGGTAAAATCCTGCATCTGAGATGGAACAATCCCACACAACGGTACAGGTTGAGCACCGCCTGGTTGGAAAGCAGGCTAGCAAAAATGAACTGGGCTCCCAGTGGACAGCAAGTTAGAGGAGTCAGCACTGTGACCTCATGGCCAAACATGTATGGGCCATGCACAGAGTTGTGTCTGAAAGAAAGTCGAGGGAACGTATCTTTTCCCTCCATTCAGTCCTTGGGAGATCATACCTGGAGTCCTGTAATCAGCTTTAGGCTTCCCAGTACAAGAAAGATACAGACATATTGGAACAGGTCTGGCAAAGGGCCACCAAAAATGACAAAAGGGTTTGCAGCACATGCTACAGGCTGAGAGCTGAGATGGGAATACTGAGAGGAGATACAAGCGCTGTCTTCAACTGCCTCATGTGGAGGGGTAAGGAAATGAGGGCAGCACCCAGTAACAGGCACAAGTTGCAGCAGGGAACAATTAAACATTAGGAAACATTTTTTCATCATGAGGTCAAACATCAGGAAATGTTGCACAGAAAGCCTGTGAAATCTCTGTCCTTATATTCAAAACTTGACTGGACACAGCCATAATTAAATTAGTGCTACCAAAGCTGGACAACATCATTATCTCCAGATGTTCTTTTCAACTCACATCCATCTACGACTAACAAATTTGGTTAAAACTTTAAGTTAGAAACAAAAGCAACACAAAACTCAATAGCCTTGCAGTAAAATGAGCAAATTATAAAACCTTAAAATCTTTTAGCATTGTCCTCTATTTAAGCCCTTAGCAAAATGCTGTCATTAGCATCCTCCTAAAATAAAAAAAGACATGGCTTAGATTTCTTTCCAAAAAACTGCATTAATCTTTCCTTAGTGTAAAAATATTAGTTTCTCCTCTTCCTCTTTTCCTCAGCTGTGACAGATGTTGTGCAAAGGGCTAAACCAAAAAAAAACCAAGTTTTGCACCTGTTCTGAAGGCAGTAACATTTGTGGTTATCCTATTCTCTCCAGAAAACTATGCATTGTGTTATACCATGCACAAGGAGAGCTGTGTTCTTCCCTCTAATAAGCTAGACTTAGCAGTTTCATCCTTCCTGTGGCACGTTACTTTCGAGGGAAGTTGTGGTTAGTTAACAGAAGGCGCTCCAAGGCAGCCTACTTTAAATATAGAGATGCTGAAAACTGATTATTCTCAACTTGCTAGCCTACAAAGCAGCCAGTGTTTTTTTCAGCTGCTGCTATTAAGGGGCTAAGAACTCTACGAAACTTTAATACCCCAATTTCTAAGTATGCAAAGTTACAGCACTTTTAAGTAGAAGCAACAATGACAGACCATGGTCCTAAGTTAGGCAGGAAGATACGAAGCACCCCTGACAACTGCATATGTGAGACATTTTTGACAAAAAGAGACAACTGAAGACTCTTTACAAGTTATCAGACTACAAAGGCAACTCCATGAAAATTCTTCTCTTTTTTTTGTCCTTTAAAAAATAAATACAAGGTATCAACGATACCAGTTATTTCAAATAGCCCAAACTCCCATCAGAACCTTGCTCCTTCATTGAGTCAGACAGGGGCAAACCAACTATTTGAAACTTGTCAGGGCTAGCTACTAGGATAGACACATAATAATGTTATTTATGCTAAAAGAAGGACAGAAGGCAAAGCCTCACATTCATATCCCAAACACTTAACATTATCTAGTGGCTTTGTTCTACAGAAGAACCAACATAAATGATCAGGTAGAACATATAGCAAGAGGCCAGGCCTGCAAGAAGATGAAACACTGTATGTCACTGTTTAAAAATGTAACCTGGAAGAAAGTAACTCTGTTCTGTGGAGAGGAAAAAAAACCCAGCAGATTCAAGCTATCTGAAATTACCATCATATTATATTACTTTGTATTAATTTTATTAAACAAAGGATCTTTCCTCTTTAATTCCCCTTAACCCACAAGCTAGAGCAGAAGGCCTAAAACTATAATGTTTGGATACCCTCACTAGCAAAACTAGTAGCTTACAACTCTGGGTGCAGCCAGGCCACCTCTTTGCCTCTCCTTGCTTTTTTTCCTGCACCGTTTCAGTCATTCAGCTGGCACCGACATCCCATACCTTTGGCCAGGAGAAGTCTCTCCATATCCAGGACCACAGTGGTCCACAGCTAGGCACACCTACAGAGGCCAAGCTTATGGCTGAGAGCAACTCGCTGAGGACCACTGTAGATGGAGAGCCTAGGATCAGGGAAATGCCTCCTGTTGTCTAAATTGATTTTATTGCCTCCATTAAAGGTCTCTTTAGATTTCTTGCACTGCGTGTGGAAGCTAAACTTAGAAAAATTAATTCCCCTGGCTAGGGCCTGATTTCCTGGTTGCTGGTATTGTAGAGACACTCACTCTATAGCTCAGCATCTCTATTCAAGCAGTCAAGTGCCACTGCAGTCATACATCCTTTTGCAGTGCTTCTTGGGCTGTAACTTGCAAATTCCTGCTGAAATTAAAGTATCAGAATTGTAAATTTAAAATGTCCATAAAAATATTTTCTGGAAGAGATATCGATAAAGGATCTAGTACCATGGTGTATTTTAACTACAGATAAAGTCTTGTGGGCATATGGCCTAGATAAGGTCTTTACAACATCAAAAAAAAGGAAGAAAAAGAGTAGTATTTGACTTTAATGTTCTAAGACTGAGCAATCTTTATTGGTCAATTTAGATGTGCTGTCAAAATAGCTACAACTGGCAAGGCAGAAAGATAGAGCTTGAATTCTGAAATTACTTCTCAGACATTAGATTCTAATGCTCTTTCACAAGGTGCCACTTTCACAAACAAATAAAACCCAGGAAACCAGTGTGCCTTGCTGGCCACAGATACCTTGGGTGGAAGAAGTTTTTGCTACTTTCTTTTCACAGTTTTATCTAATTTTGCCAGCATCTCAAAAAAAGGTCTAAGAAAATAAGAACTAGGGTTTAAACTCCATCTTATCTGATGATACAACTCATCTGCTCACAACTGGACTCTTCTATACACAGCATGATGATAGCATGGCCAAGTGAGGGGGGAAAAATGCCAGGGTGTAGCATACCTAAACGACCTTTGCTGATAATGGCAACACTTCCTTGATCCAGAAGAAACCAGAAAAAAAAAGCAGTACTTTGAATCAAAACGTTTGCAATTGCAGAAGAAACCTTACCAATAAAGATTTGTTTATCTACAGTAGCAGCCAGCAGTGGATGACTATTTTGTGAAGATGTAGCAATCTACATAACTACGCTGTGCTTCTATAGCATGGACACTATGTGACTACTATTTAATCAAGGTGTATTTAATCAATAGTATAATTAATCAATGCATGCACAGTCAATACATAATTAATCAGTGTGTAGTCAATGCACATTTAGTCTTAAGTATTCATATAATTTTTTGTGTCATTCATGTGACATATGCAACAGTTCCAGGATTGCAGCTTTATTAAGAAGAATAAGAGAGTATATTGTCCAAGGAAGTTTTAAAAGCTAAGTCTCCACTCCTGGTTTGAGTTTGTACTGTGAGCAAGTCACTGGAGCAACGCTAGTGATCTCAGAGCTGGGGAAACTTAGCATGGATGGGATCTGCACTGTGTGCTGTCCCTGGCCAGAGGTACAGCCAATGCTGTAACATCTCAGAGTTCCCAACATCAGAAAAGACATAAGAGTGGGTCCAGCAAGCCAAGGAAGGTTCTCCTGCCCTTCTACTCTGCCCTGGTGAGGCCTCATCTGGAGTCTTGTGTCCAGTTCTGGGCTCCCCAGCTCAAGATGGACAGAGAACTTCTGGAGAGAGTCCAGTGCAGGGCCACTAAGATAATCAGGGGACTGGAGCATCTTCCTTATGAGGAAAGGCTGTGGAAACTGGGGCTGTTCGGCCTGGAACAGAGGAGACTGAGGAGGGATCTCATTAACACAAGTATTTAAAAGGTGCATGTCAAGAGAATGGGGCATCACTTTTTTCTGTACTGTTCAATGATAGGACTAGGGGTAATGGACAAAAGCTGGAACACAAAAAGTTCCACAAACATAAGGAAAAATTACTTTACTGTAAGGGTGAGGGAGCCCTGGTACAGGTTGTCCAGGGAAGGCGTGGAGTCTCCTTCACTGGAGGTTTTCAAAACCTGCCTGTACGCATTCTTGTGTGACCTGATCAAGGTGAATCTGCTTTGACAGGGGAGGTGGACTGGATCATCTCTAGAGGTCTCTTCCAACACCTACCATTTTGTGATTCCGTGAGTCTGTGAAGATTTCAGAATTTGCTGTTGACTTTTCTGGTCTATTAGTGAACAGTTACCTGTCTTGCAACTGTTTGTGCTTTTTATTGGGATCCAGAAAGAACTGTTCTTACCTTGGTACAAAACACTTAGTATTTTATTACCCACATTTCCAACTGTCAACATCAGTAGGATAAAAGATGAGTTGTAATTCTTTTTCTCCAAAAAGTATTCTTTCAAATCAGAAAGATGAAACTGACTAAATTAAAAAAAACTTAAATTAATGAATTTTTGCTCCAAGCAGAATAAAAATGGAACAATCAATGACAAGGCTTTGCAGAGAACAACAAAGGAAAAAAAAGCAAACAAATAACTAGCCAAGGAGAACATAAGAGTGAGCTATCCTATAATCTGTGAGAGAGAATCTAGAATCTAGAATCAAATAGTGATTGTAATAAAACAAGGAATTGAAATAGGAATTTGGAAAAAAACTCATTTTTTAGGATGTTTAGGATAGTAACAAACACTCTAAATGTAACAACCAATTAATACTATATGAACTTGGAAAAAAACAGCTAAATATTTGTAGTAATTTCTGTGTTTCATATATAAAAGCTTATATACTAGTGTCAACAAAGCCACAAATACCTCAGAAGCTAAATAAGCTTGTGTTTTATTTCTTCAAGGCATACTACTGAAATAAAAATATCTCTTAATTTGAAAACTTAACTTTTACTATTTGAATACTCCTATCTGTGCTTTCCACAAAATACTTGCTGGTGTTTTATAACAGCATCAAGCAAATGAAATTTTGCAGGCAACATCACAATTTGCTTTCCAATTTGGCTTCAGTTTTAAATTTTCAATCTTTTGCAACAGGCATGAAGCAAAGATTACCAGCAGAGTGGTTAATATCCTGTTGAAATGAACAAGTTTTCCATTCTTAATATCTATGACCTTCCTAGTGAAACTATCTGTATGGAGAAACAATTGCTGATTGAAATTTTAAGTTATTTTATTTTTAAGAGTATATTATTGCAGACAATATAGAATCTGTTGGAGGGGGTGTTAAGTTTTGTAGAAATATAAAATCAATTCATCTTTTATCTTTTTTCAATTTGGTTTTTAGAAGTCCACCATGTTAATACAAAACAACTCTTGGTAGCATCATCTCCCTCTCTGCCAACTCAACCCACACATCATTACCATTTCTATTTCCTTACTGTAATTCCTCTGTTTCTCTCTATTCTGCTACCCTGATTCTAACAAATACTAAATCGCTGAGAGATGCAGCATCTCATAATAATGCCTATTGTGCAGTTTGTTTGTAATAATTACTGCTTCTTCTAATAGCCCTTGTTTAAAACTATACAGTGCAGAAACTCAATTACAGCTCGTTTATCTTTAAAAAAGGTTAAGACAGCCTGCAATATTTAGCCAAGTTGGCAAAGACACATGTAATATTTACCTCCATAATCTGTTTACAGAATACTGACTGCAGAGATTAATCCTGCTGCTCAGCAGACCAGTTTCTCTTGCATTAAATAAAAACACATTTCCAACCTGAATAATTAGACTCAGTTTACAGATTTCTAATAATGGCATATCGGGTACTTTTCACTTAATAAAAGCAATTAAAACCAGCAAATGTGAAGGTGGTGACAGCCTGAAATTACAAATGCTGTTTAGTGCACTATGAATTTGAAAGGGGCAACTCATGTCACAGAAGTCCTTCCAAAGGCGTAACACCTTACTTCCAGATACATTTGACCACTGGTAACACTTGTCTAATAACTTTCCACTGCCTTCATTCTTGTAAATAATTTCACCAATTGTGTATTTTGTGTGCATGCATGTGTGCCTATCTGAGATGTGTGACAGCAGACAGACTTCACACTCCACCTACAGAGGTATATATCCTAAATATTGTGAAAATGGAATACTACTCCATTTAAAAAACACCCAAAAGTTCTTAGCAAATCCTAACATCAGTTAAGAAACAGCTCATTACCCATTTGTTATTATAGCTTGATATCTCAGGTGGCAGAGTTTTGTATAGGGCAGAGCGTTTGGCTAATAACAACCTCTTGGTCTCTTCTTCCAGTTATTAAAATCGGAGCTTGATGTGACAAACTGTGGAGAACCCCAGTTCAGAGGTTATGGTCTTCCTTGCCATTTGCTCCCTTACTCTGTCAAGGACTCTACAACTCTACAACCTTAACCTCAAGCACCCAAACCTAGGCTGAAGAAATCAACTGTGAATCTTGTGGTAAAGAGTAACGGAAGGTGAAAGTCCCTGCTCTGCCATTAGCTACATGTTCCCACTGCTTTCTTGGTTCTGCATTGGCATTCATTCATCCAGAAGTGAACATGTTTAGAAACTTAAGCCACTTAAGTGGTAAATGATCCCTGCAAAAATATACACATATATATGTTTTACTTTTAAACATTATTTTATGTCCCTATAACTGCTGTCTAGAGGAAGTCAGATGACTTGACCTGCAAGTGGTAGACATGAAAGTACAGGCTGGGGCCAAGTGCTTGCTCCAGAAGCATCAGCCAGCTCAGCCCTGCCATAAATCTGCACCTTCAGCAGGTGAAGCAAAGCCACACACTTGTTGTTGCTGCCTCCTTTGCAAAACTCTGGCAGGGGAGTGGAGAACACAGCTGGGGAAGCCATGTTCATGTTTTGAACAATCGCAGCTCTTTTCATCCGTCAAATCCAAGTCAGAGGCCTCAGTTCAGAGCCCGAGTGCTTCAGTCTCCCTTTCACTGATCACACATCACTTTGCATTTGTTAACAGTATTTGTCTAACGTTATTATACCTCTTCCACCCCAAGTATTAAGATCATCATAGTTCCCTCAAGAGTCCATACACGCTAGGTCTCATATCCTGGTCCTGTCCCCTTACTCTTTAATCTTGTCTCACAGTCACTGCTATATAAAACAGAAGGAGTTTATTGGCGCACACAGAATCATAGAGTCAAAAATGGTAGGGGTTGGAAGGGACCATCTTGTTGGAAGAGATCATCTTGTCCAATCCCCCTGCTAAAGGAGGTCCACCTAGATCAGGTCACACAAGAACACATCCAGGCAGGTTTGAAAAACCTCCAGAGAAGGAGACTCCACACCCTCCCTGGGCAGCCTGTGCCAGGGCTCCCTCATCCTCACAGTCAAGAAGTTTTTCTTTTAAGAGAAACATGTAATATTTACCTCCATAATCTGTTTACAGAATACTGACTGCAGAGATTAATCCTGCAGTTTCTTTTCTTTAAGCTTTTGTCCATTACCCCTTGCCTTATCACTGACACTACAGAAAGAAGTGTTGTCCCATCCTCTTGACATGCACTTTAATTACTTGTAAGTATTAATGAGGTCCCTCCTCAGTCTCTTCTTCTCCAAGCTGAACAGTCCCAGACCCCACAGCCTTTCCTCATAAGGAAGATGCTCCAACCCCAAATCACTTTGGTGGCCCTGCACTGGACTCTCTCCAGAAGTTGTCTGTCTCTCTTGAGCTGGGAAGCCCAGAACTGGACTCAAGACTCCAGATGAGGCCTCACCACGGCAGCGGAGAGGGGAAAGAGAACCTCTCTCGACCTGCTGGACACGCTCTTCTTGATATATCCCAGGATGCTATATTTGCACATATTTGACCCAAGATTTTTTTTTAGATGGAATAAATCATTTATAGTCTGGAATATGTGGAACTTAAGCGCTTAAGGGCAAACACTTTTAGTTTAACAATACTAGTAAGCTGGACTCCTGACTGTCTTCTCCCCTTGTTGGCTGAATACAGTATGGAAGGAGTTAACTCACTTTGTCTTTCCCATTTGTCTATCTCACACTTCCAACACAAAGAAGGGGTTTTGAAGTAGATGAGAAGATGGAGGTACGCATATAGAAAACACATTCCAATCTCCAGTTATAAGCAAGTAGTCCTTCTACACACCGCTCACTAAGACAGTGTGTACAGAGATAGTTACTGCACTGAAGAAGCAGGAAACACTCCTGAAAAACCTTTCTAAATCTAAAAAATGAAAGTGTGTTTGATATACAGGAGGTACAGATGGGTCAAGTTCTAGAAATATGAGGGTTTAGATGAAACACCAGTGGGATGATTTTCTGACAAGTGATATCACAAGGGACAAATTCCAAGGCAAATCTTAAAAAGAGGGAAAGCACAGGATGTTATGCTGCCTTAGTCACATGGGCTTGAATCTTGCACGCTTTGGTCAGAGCACACAGCTATCAAAACACTATCTTCGTCAAAGCGTGAAAAGAGATGGTGATCATAGGCTCAAAGAGCTGTAGTGTGAGGAAAGATAGCACCAAATTAACATCCCTTTATGGAAAAAGATCGTTAAGCGAGTCAAAACCAACAAACCAACCCACTTCTCTCATCGAGCCCTTGATAAAACCTCGTGGTGACAAGTGACAGAAAAGTTCTCTTCAGAAAAGCACAGAGATTACTGCTGAGTATTTCTTTATGGAACTAACTTTATTTTCTTTAGTGTACAAGGCACATAAGTAAAAATATTAAAAAAAAAAAAAAAGTTTTAAAGAGAAAGATATTTTGGGTTCATTTAAGAAAAAGCACTTTTCTTGACTGACTGTTTCTTATCAGGGTTTAGTGGATGTGCTTTAGCAATCCCAAAAGCTATCGCCAGGCCGGAAAGCAACGGCAAAGAGCAAAGAAGCAGATGTGGGGTGACTGTATTGTTAGCTGAGACAGTCTTGAATGAAAGCTGCCTTTCAGATGGAGTGGTGCCATCAGAACTAACCCGTCTGCATCCTGCCCAGTCTCTCTGTATCGTCAAAAAAAATGGAAAAGGTGGCCTCATGTCTGACTGGCTTCAGAACAGAGGAAAACATTTAAAAATAGCTCTTAGAAATCATCTCAGATTTCCTGCTCATGACATACCTGACTTACACACTCAAAATTCCACTCAATAATTTGCTAATAGTAAAGCAAGTTTCACCAAATGACTGACATCCCTAACCGAAGCAAGAGGGTGATGTGTCACCCTTCAAGATGATCTTTTGCAGTCCCTTCCAGCCCTTACGATTCTGTGATTTTGTGTGATTCTGTGATAACCCATTGTGGTACTGCCAGCTATCACTGTTTGGGTAAGTTCAACCTTGATGGAGAAAAGGATTGTCTAGCTCAGCTAGTCTGAAGCTGTTGCATGTCTGGTACACAGATAAGGAAACTCAAGACACAAGGTCTCTGACCTTCCAAAGACAGCAGAGAAGGTTCCTGGTTTAGGTAACAGAAACCTATGACTACATACCTGGTAACAGTTAAAGACAAGGCTAAAATCCTGGGGGCACAAGACATAGATCACTGTACACTCTTTTAAACTATGCTTATATGCAAAGTAAGCAATGAGCAAAGCATCATGTAAGGATATACCGCCAAGTGGCCCACTGAAGCTCCACAAGTCCAGAGAGATACAAAGGTATACATCCCACACCAGTAAAGCGTCCTCTAAGCCTCGAAGCAATCAAACTCATGTTTCTATGAGGGTCATCTGAGCCATTTACAATCTTTATGAATCTAAAGAGTAGAAAGTTGTCTAGCAGTTGTTAAGGATTTTGACACTTATTCTAGTAAGTTGCCACTTGTGAGCCATGCCAGCAATAAAAGTAGGATAGGCACTTATTTCTAGAGACCTTTGAGACATGTATAATCTCAAAACTGGAACCTTATACTGGGAATGGTCCAACTTGTAATGGGGACTGACTTTCAACTATATTTCTAATATACACCTTTTTCCATTCTGCAAATTTCTTGCCTTAGAGAAATTCGATGTGATCAGTAGTGATCCAGAACCCTAATACGTTACGTGCCTGAATTCAAAGAGATATGATTTCATTTGCCTTTGAATGTGACTGGTTTTGTAGCCATTCTTACTTCATGTGAGAAATATTTTCTTTTCAAAGAATGTGAGTCCTACCTGAATTTATGACTCTCATAACTTCATTTATTTCATGTTTCTGGTGTAAAGGAAGTGCAGAGAGAGGCACAGGGTAGCATCAGAACCATCTGCATAGATAAGTCTGACTACGTGACAACTGTCTGTGCTGGGGAGGGAGGAGTGGGTACCAGAGGTGAATGAGAGCTTCAGCCTTTTCTACTGGTTTCTGACATCTGATCCTCTACTACGTGGAGTTCCCACATTCTAGGACAGAAAGTCCACTTCACTCTCCTGACCCTACTGCACATCATGCAGTCCACACCTAAGCAGCTCAAGGGCACACTTCCTTATGTGATGGGCTGAATAGGGTCTCACTCCCACCTCCCCATGGATTTCAGTACCAAATGATGATCTTCTATCAGGATTTAGCGTAAAGCTTGGGCAGAAAGGAATCAAAGGACAGCAATTTATGATGACTTACACTGCAAAGCATGTAAGCTATTTTTGCCTCGTTTATTATGACCTATTTTCATGGTAGAGACAATAAGTTGGCACTAACTACCTAAATGTGACTCATATATCCGCTGAGCATGATTCTGAAGAACAGTCTAGTTATTGGCTATCCCTCAGTTCTCTTCTGTAGTGAATACTAGTAATTACTTTTTGGCTGAGTCATTTTTTAAACTCCTTTTGAATTCCTGCTTAAAATTTTTTTTTAGAGATGAAATCTTTTCTCATAACTTGTCACATTGTAATTAGCACATTTTAACAGACATCATGACATCTTCAAAGGCTAAAGACTTGTAAAGAGACGTTTTAATGTTCATCTTATTCACACAGTTTGAATCATCTTCGTAATATTTGAAAATTAAAATGCTTCTCACAATTTTGGGTTGGTTTTTTATCAAGACACCATTCACACCTCCTTTTGAGGTGCTGTAGCTCAGCTTTTCTTTTTCCAGAGAGATTTCTGTAAGTATTCTAAAGCCTAAACTGCTGTCAGGAAATTGTTTAGCTTGCTCATGACAAAACAGAAACAAAATAGAAAAGCTGTACCAGAGAAGTGATTTCTTTGCAAAAAAATACTTCCCCATTAAGACCACCATATAACCCTTTTCCACAACTACAGACCAAGGTGTCTGAAGGCAAGTGATGACTAAACAAAAGGAGACTATTCAGTAAGCATATTATAAAAGTGAAGAGGAAATTTTAAAAGAAAATCAAACCAAAATATCTTGTTATTTATATGGAAAATCTGCACTGTCCTTCAACTCTGAAAAAGACACCTTCTAATTTCCTCAATGTTTTAGTGAAGCAATCCCTTTAGTTGTACTAACATTGTGTACACATTGTCTCATCTGTATTTTTTTTTCTCTGAAAACCACTGAACTTACTGAATCAACTTCTGTGCATTACTTTGGTAAATCAGAAGGTATTTCTTATAGCATCAGCCACTGCAAGACCTCCTTTGTGAAGTTAATTATCCTCCTCCTCTTTGTTCTAAGAGAGCAATTATATAGTCTTTATTTTGCAAAAAGACATGACAGATGCAGTACCTTCTCATACTAACAAATGTCTACAAGTGGTTTGAGGAATCTCTGGGTTTTTTCCCTTTTTTTTCTCCACCCCAGTCAAATAGTTAGCTGCCCTACGAATATGAAGAGAGATACATTTTGAACATCATTGGAATGGAGGCAGGTCATTCCATGACAGGGGATATTTTATCCCTTATATGAAAGGACAGATGATCTTTAAAACAAAAATGTTGTAGCAATACATGCTCACAGCAGAACTCTTACAGACAGGGCACAACTGATGTTTCTAGGATGCAGTAACTGCTTCAAGATTATTTTCTTTCAGATCAAGTGACACGAGGCACCACTGACAGTAAGTTGATTTAAAAACAATAGCTGAAATTCTCATTTGTAGAGTTGTTTGGCACAGACATCTACAATTAGATGCAGGATTTCCTTTTAAATTCCAAAGGGACTTCCACATCCCCATCTTCCTTTACCATGGCTGAACATGAGGAACAAACAAGGTGTTTTTACTTCCCGAAAGAGGAAGAGGGGGAAAAAAACCCCCCTCAAGCTACCAGTAAATGCAGAAAAAAAGAGCAGATTTTCTTACAGTTTATCATCCCCAGGTACATGGAAAATAACCTTCGAGGGTAAATGATTAAGCCAAAAAGGAGGACACCTATTCCCACATAGGAAAGAAAGCATTATTTATTTTCTTTAAATAATTACATCGTAAAACTTGCAATAAACATCCACTCCTCCAGAAAAAAAAAAATGAAGTGCAGTGAAAAGCAAGTTTTTGCTATTATGTCTTCTTTTCATAGAAACATATCAGATAAATAAAATACAACAAAACCAGGAGGTAGATGTCTCTAAAAAACCAAAGTTGCTTAATTTTTTAATTTTAGTTTTTATCCTTGTGCTGCCCTCAGTCCTTTTTCTCCTTCCCCTACTAGACGTCTTCTAGTTCTTCACTTTTTCAGGGTACATTCAGACACAGCAAGGAAGTCTTCCCTTACACTCATTCTCAGAATAGTATCATTGTTCAAAAAGAAATGCGAGGATGAGATCGGTATAAAATGTAACTCTTTGAACAACAACAGAATTTGCAGTTCTACAGCTACAGGAACGATAAAAGCCCCTACACCTTGCTGTGCCTTCCTTGCGCTACCGGCTAAGTAGGGCGAATGTATGGAGGAATGACCCCGTTTTACCCGTTTTCTGTTGTTGCAAAGATCTGCTGCTATGCTGGCTGAAGATCTGTAGATGGCAGCATTGATGCAATAATGCGTCTTTACCACAGCAAAGGTCAAACTGCGTTTCATAAAACTTTCTCAATGGAGGCTAAGCCCCAGTTTCAAATCTCAGAGCACCAGGCAGTGTAAGCACTGGGCCAGGAGCTGTCTGTCAGTAAAGAGAAGCCAGCTCCAGGATCACTACTAAAAGATGCTATGTCAAGCACTCACCTAATAACCGTGACAGTTTAGGCCCCATCATCTTAGAAATACAGTACATCACCTACAGTAATAGATTACTACAGTACTAACCACTGTGAGCTGGTGGTATCGTTCTTATGGTTACCTCCATATGCTGTCAAACTAGAAACAGGAATGAATACCGAGACGTCCAACATCCTGCCATCTTTATTACTCTTTCTTCCTCTACTGCACCTCATTCAAAACAAGCTTTGTGCTACCTCTCATTTCTGCTGTTTGGGTAAGTGCTATGGACATGGTGGCCCATATGACTGCACAGCACAGTTACGCACAAATTAAGGCAATGTCTCAGATATTCTGGACAAAAATAAAAATGCACTGACAGGCAGTAAGATTTGGAAGTGAAGGACGAACTTGGCAGAGAACACTACACAAGTCCCAGTGTGGCTTCACTGGCCCATGCTCTCTTAAAGCCATCTTTACCCATACAATGTCTACATGAGGAAGACTGCTGCTTAAATTATTAAACTTCAAATCTATGCCCTGCCTTATTCTCTCATGCTTCTTGTCAAAATAAAGACCAGGATTTTCAGCTCCTTTCCTTTAAGTGTATGTGTGCGCACAATATATATATATTTATTTATTTATTTATTGTAGTTGAATAGTTGGTCAGAAGGTAAAGGGTCTTCTAACAGACCCCGCTCTGTACTTGCAAAGACAGTCTGCTTGCAGCTAGCTCTGTCTTTCTTTGCCAGCTCACAGCATCACCTGGCCATGTCCCAGCATTCAGGTGTACGGAGTGTACTGACACTCAATTGCTCCTCCATTTCCCTCCAAGGACAATGTTGAGCCTACACACCAAGCAACTCTGCCCCTGCAGAGATCCTACCTTACCAAATTCACTGCTATGTGGCAGGAATTGAGCTGTTTTGTCCTGCTCTGGATTGTGCCAGCTCCTTTACCATCTTGAATGCTCCCTCTCACGTCAGCTCAACTCGACCGCAGCACACCAAGCTTCACAACCTCAACACATTACTGTGTTAATCTGTGCCAGAGACAGGTGGCACAGGGTAACTTTGTCAAAGCAAGCTACCTGCCAGGGCTGGGCACCAAGAACAGCAAAGCTACACTCAGACAGGTGCCCTTGAATTTAAAGGGCAGTGCTTATTCTAATTCAAATACTTGCACAGCTCACTCTCGCTTTAGGTGCTTTTGATGAAACATTTCACTGGTGTGCTAAAGAGTACATAGCAAATTTAAATTATTTAATTTCTGGTTACTCAGGCTAGTAACTGAACAGAGGTTGTCCAAGCTCCTGAACTCTGGAGAAGTCAAAATCATTTTCCCTACTTCTAGCACTAGACTTCATCAAAAGAATCAGAGTATAAACAGCTCCCGATAAAGATATTTCTCTTGAAACAACTCCATCCCTGGGAGGCATATCAAGTTTCAGAACAGTACTCCTACGCACCTGAGACTTTTAAGAGCAGTTTAACACTAAAAATATGACATACCACATAGTAAGGAAAAAGTATTTGATAAAGTTCTCCTAGACACTTCCAAACTGGAACAACTAACTCATCACGTAGCTCCTGACAATGGATACAGACTTAAAAAAGAAAAGAAAAAAAGTTGAGTAGTCATGCAGGTTTTAAACAACCATGAAATATTTGTCATGAGATATTTGTACTTTTTGGAAAAGAATGCTGCTTACCAACACAACAGAACACAGGTGGAAAGCAGAATGTGGACACAATGTTTTAAGAAATGTGCCAAAGGCAATGTCGTTTCATCAACGAGCACGGAGTTGCATTGGTATTTGCCATGGGCTAATATTAGACTACGTATATTCTGAGATTGCTGCTGAGTAACAAATCACTGTTTCTAGTCCAACACCCTACTTTCAGACATCTTAGAGTTACTTTTACAGTTTCCAATTATTGTTCCAATTATCGAATTACTGTTCTTTTAATAATTGTTTCTTTCTGATGCTGCTGGACAGATGAATTGGAGGCCAGATGCACTGTGTATTTTTAAGGTATTTAGTGACACGGGTTGTGTTCTGGCTGTACAAAAGGAGGGAGGGAAAAAACCCATATCAACCAGGATAAACATGGAATGTCAATTTTTTTAGTAATATTTTTTTAAAGGAAACAATCAGGAACTCCTTCCTCAAATCCCAACAAATTCCAACAAAGCACAAAAGAGAAAACAAAATGTGATAGTAATTAGGATGTCAGGTACGCTTAATTAGGCTGCTGTACTCTGCTCTGTTTCACATCCCTTCAGCTCGGCTGCACACCGCATTTATATTCACTTGCAGGTTAAGGAGTGGGAGAAGAGGGACAGCTATGCCATGACGCAGCCTCTGAGTAATAGGCATATGGCAAAACTGGAAACAATCGTAGTAAGCATATGCGTTCAATGCCATGACAACTTTTAACCGGTAGTCTATTCTCAAACCCTCACTGTGGTACAACACGGGAATAAAGAACAAAGCACAATTTCATTATGGCTGAGAACAGTAACCCCCAGCTGTATGTGAACTCACCCACAACAGAAAGCCAGTAATTTAACAAACTGACACACAGGAGAGTTGCTTCCTGTACCTCTGGTGCAGTGGACTGTGCAAGAAGCTTCAGAGTTCTTTCTTTTCAATATCTCTGAAAGATGGAAACAACTGCAGGGGACAGAGAACACAAGCTCAAGCCTGCTACTTAGTGAACTGAAGTGTAGGGTGACTCTTCTGTCCCTCTGTGAGCAGAATTTCTCTGCTATCAGCTGGACAAAGGTTAATTTCCACAGTAAGTGGACAAGCAAAACATACTTTTCTGTACCATGACTAAACCACTGAAAGAGAAAGACCCAGCAGTATATTACTCCTGCAAAAGCAACAGCATTCACTGCATTCACCTTCACTGCTGCACTTTCACATGGTTGCAAGTGATCAAGCTCATTTCTTCTAAGGCTTAACACCAGTTAGTGAAGGCACCCTGAGACTCCATGTGCACTCTGCCTTATCCTCAGACATAAAGTACACTGGTTTCACTTTTAACTACTCAAAACCTGGTTTAAGACAACATAACACAACTGGAATTATCTTCATTACTCCCCAAGCTCAACAAAAAAAAGACCCTGGAGGTAACTGAACATTTATTTCAGTGAAAGCTGGAGTAGTAGAAATACTCACCTATCTGAGAGAAACCAATGCAAGGCACTCATCTCTAGCTGATAAAGCGATACGGAAGAGGAAAACAAAAATAGAGTCAGGTGCTTCCTACAACAGAAACCGAAGCACCAGGGGAATGCGGCACAGCAGAGCGGCCCACTGCCTCTTGCAAAACCACACTTGCAGTGACTGTTCACTTGGGTGTTCATGGCCAAATGTTTATCACCCTGCAGCTGCAGCCAGCCTGAGCACCTAGACAAGAATGAGCATGTGCCTGCTGTCAGTGCAAACACCTCTTTCAGCACACCACTGCTAGACAGAGCTGCCCCTCCATGCTGAGGGGGAAGGCCTTCCAGCCTGTCAGCAGCAGAGCAGTTTGGCTGCCTTTTCTCTGCTATGAAAACGCCAAGTGAAACCAGGACACAGATTGACATGTATGTGCTGCAGTAAACCAGCTGGATGGTTAGCCTGCCAGTAAACTCAGCTGGGCTGCTGTTAGCCACCTGAAGAAGCACAACCTGATTCCAGATGCCCTCACAATGCATGAACTCCCCTGTAGGGTCAAAGATATCAGGCACTGTCTTCAGACAAAATAAGAAACAGCTATAAAAACTTCACCCTTCTTGGCAAGAGGCAGTTCACAGCAGAAAGCTTTTCTGATCTCATCCTCAACATCTGCCTGGCTTTCATCCAAATACAGAATTACTTTTGCACTCCCTTTTTAGCTAAGAGGGACACTGTCTATCTACTTGCTTGTACTATTTCACTGTGAGGGTGAGGGAGCCCTGGCACAGGCTGCCCAGGGAGGGTGTGGAGTGTCCTTCCTTGGAGGTCTTCAAGACCCACCTGGACATGTTCCTATGTAACCTGATCTAGGCTGACCTGCTTCTGCAGGGGGGTTGGACTAGATGATCTCTAATGGTCCCTTCCAACCCTACCATTCTATGATCCACAGTGCATCTTAGGTGGGAAGGGACCTCTGGACTTCTGTACATTATTTTTCCAAAACTACTCTTGCCTAGAGGAGTTCAAAAGCCTAGTTATTCTCTTCCAGAAGCCACATACTCTTTCTTAAACCTTTTAAAAATACTTATGTCACTGAATTTCAATGAGCTTTCACTAAACTTGAAAAGAGTATGAGTGACTCATCTTGCTGAAGTATGCTCCAGAGTTGTTTTGCTAATGATAAAGCCACTAAAGAGTTTTCAACACTGGTTAGTTCTTTTAATGTTTTAGGATTGAGGAATATCTTGAGCATTTTTAAATAGATTTCTATATCTATAGGATGATCTGGGTAGGATTTGCAGTTTACATTTAAGAAGTCTTTGGAATTATCACAAAAATTCAGTTTGGTATTAGTTTCCTGTTTAGGTAAAGACCAAATATTTAAACATACTACTAATCTACAGACTGTAAACCGTACTCTTCCTCCCTGTCATTACTTCACCCATCACACTGACCTATGCAAACACCTACACACCACCCAAAACCCATTCAGCTGAGATAAATTACATGACTCCAGCAGAGAGGAAACTTATCTTTGCACTGAAGATGAAGAAAGTGAAGTGAAGGAAGATGTCCCCACAAACAAATCTGATTCTAGCTACATCTGAACTGCAAGACTGTTGCATCTGGCACCACCTGCACATCCTGGCAAATTCTTGACTGAAACATTACTGTTCTCTTCCTCAACACACATCTCTGCTTCCTTGGTGGCAGGGGGTTGGGGAGTCTCCAAGAGGTACCAAACTCTCCGCATTGTGCTTCAGTGTCCCAAAGGCTGTCCATCACAGACCTGAAGCTGGCAAGTGCTCAGTAGAGAATTTGGAATTATCATCTTCTCTGAATGGCTTTCTGAATGATTAAAAGGTTGGATCTTGTATTTCCAAGTTGACAAAGAAAAATGTAGGAAATGAGTCCTCTTTACCTATTAGCCTTTGTGAATACTCTTATCTCACCAAAGATCTCTGTTGCAGTGATTCAGAGATTTTATTCCATTTTAACAAAGCCTAAAACCTCTTTTGCTTTCTGCAAAGCTCTTAAATAGGCATTTTATTATTTCAGACAGTAAGTAAAATATAGAAACATCACTGTGGTCTTAGTAAAGTACAGGCATAAACAAAGCCAAGTATTCAAGTGAATCAAACTTCTCATTTCAAATGTAGCGAGTTTCTGTCACTTTCAGACTGACTACTATCCAACGCAAGGGGGATTTCCACAAAAAACAGACTAAGCTCCACAGAAAATACATTTACATTGTGCTTTAGTAGCACCTTCTGCATAACCAAGATGCATATTCTTGCAGATACCTTTACACATAAACATTAACCAAAAATATGCTTTCATTACATCATAAACATTCAAAAAGGTCTTTTAAAAAGATACATAGTACAACAGCCTAATTTGACCAGGATGGAAATATTATAAAAGCTTGCTTGTTGAAAGATACTAGAAATAGCAGTTCACAGACACCACATATACAATGAAATATTCACTTTAAGAGCTCAGAACTAGCCAGATTACGTCATTGTTTCCTGCCTGCAAGGAGGAGTTATTTTAGCTAATTGAAGCTGAGAAGAGGAAGTCTAAGCCTTCTACAGATTATGGGGCTATGAAAGAAAGGAGCATCTCTGAAGTACCTTTGTAGTGCACAAAAGGTGAGTAACAAACCATTACGCTATGCTAACAAAGTAACTTGGATGTTTATGTATGTTCCTAAGACAGACTTCTTTCTTCATAAACTGAATGTGGGCATTAATTCTAAAATTAAAGAAAGTTAGTTTCATTTTTTCATGCCCTTTCAAAGTATCAGCATAATTCTATAAATATCATTTAAAGCAAAATAACTGCATTTGTCAAAAGCATAGAATCATAATTTAACAATAAATTTTGAATTATGCAATAGCTAAAAGCATTGGTAAGCACATTTTCACTACAGGAAAAAATGTTTTGCTTTCATTAAATTAAAACCTGAAGATCTTCCTGCTTAATCTCTCTGTGCTTCACTGAAAGCCATGTACTCCTCAGGGAAATGTGAGCACGTGTAAGGGACAGCCAAAGAAAAAAAATGGGGATTGGGTAGATACATACACAATCCTTTAAATAGTTACTGGTACCTAGTAAGAATAGTAAGAATCTAGAGGAAAAGATTTAATTCTGGTTTTGTTTTGAAAGTTTTTGTTCTCAAACACAGCACATAGATGGGTTTTACAATTCATGTTAGAAAATCAGAACCTCACCTTTAATAAAAAATTGTAACAGATTGACAAAACACTCAGGCCAACATCAGAGTAATAATTTAGTATTAACACAGACAGACATCCAGAAACCAGTGACTCCAGGGGCTCTTCAGCAAGCACTTTAATCAATAGCAATAAGTAAGTGTTCCCATTATTAAAAATGGTAACTGGGGTAAGACCATCCTCTCAGAGGGCACCCAAAGATCTATTTAAGCTGACCTGAGAGATATCAACCTGAACTCCACACAGACAAGTACTAATGAAAGAGCAGAACACCTGCATCCATGTATAAATCTAGTTAGGTAACTACACACTTTTTCAAAATCTTATTATTTCTTACTTACATAAATGTTGAATTTTGGATTCTTAAAAATTAAATTTAGAAGAAATATCTAACACTGCCATGCATTTAAACCCATAAGGTCTGGAAACAGTGACTTCAACAACTACACGCACCCCTCTCCCTTTTTGTTAAAGTACATTCATTCTTTGATATACCTCAAAACTGGCAAAGACTTGAAATAATCAGCAAACAAGGCATGCAACCACAGGTCTTCCTGACAGAAGCTCATACCAGATTCAGCTTCCTCTCCTACAATCATCAGCCTGTCTGTTATTTTGGAAACAATCACACCAGAAAACATTACAGTTACTGACAGTCCAAAGGAGAGAAGGGCAAAATCAAAACAAAAATACATGCTATCTATTAAGATTCACCTATAAAAAGTTCTCCTACCTACCCTATACATTATTCCTCAAACCACCTGCTAACTCAGTCAGGATCCTGAGTTACATAGTCATGCACTATGTCATACACGACCACTAGCAACAGAGAAAAAAACAGTATAAAGGAGAAAAAAAACCCACTTAAAATATGCAGGGTTAGGAAGGTGCATAAAGTAGCATTTGGACAATTTTATACAACAGTAATGAAGTTGGGACAGTATGCCAGTTAATACCTCAACTGTGCTACAAAAATTTTCCTTCAAGCACATGCCATCCACCTTTCAATAAGGTCTTCTATCAGTCTTTATTTCTTTTGTTTTTAGTGTTGTTCACATGATTAATTATTTCAGAGGCAATCATACAGATGCCTTTCAAACTTCTTTTTTTGTCACTATTATATGCATAACTTTTCCTATACAAATCATAAATTCTGTTAAGTGTCCTAACAACCTCATCTGACTGGAAAACACACTCTTTTGGTTTGTACAGAAAAGAAAAATAAATCTTGGAGACAAATACTTAGGGCCAGGTATTTGTGTGCATATTTTTTTAATATATATCTGTAAAGTGGAGGATTTTAAGAAAATCCTAAGTCCAAACTTTGTATTTCAAGGCAGAAAGTAACCTGAAGAAAGATTTGGTAGGTCACAGGTTAGTTACTCCATGGATCATCTTCTCAAAAGCAGCTGATATTTATTTATTAAAAGAACACTGGTTCTATACCCTATGTATTCATATACCACTCAAAAAAGTACCTGCTAACATTACAGTGAAAGCATAAACCAGAGAAGGAGTAACAATAAGCTATTTTTAATGGTTTCTCCACTTCTGGAGATAAACCACACAGAAACTAAGCAATCACTCTTCTGCTCTTGAGAACAGTTTTGGTGCCTAACTGATACTGCAGAAGTTGGCTGTCACAAGTCAGAAGATCAAACAAACAACTAACTCTTTCCTCCTCCTCTTCACAAAGCTGTCACAGGGGTGGCTAAAAGACCAAACACGAGAAATCCTCCCATGCAAAGTCAAGAAACTCTGACCACAGCAAGTGCCAGGAAACCAAAGCACCCATGCAATCACCAGGTAAGATCTGCCATCCTCAAATAGCTCTCCAAGTAATCCAGGGGTCAGTGTCTTTCAGCTCTCAACGCCAGAGGCTGAAGAATGACATTTCACTTGTCCAGTTCACATGACCAAGAAGCTGAGAGAACCAAGACAACTGGAGTACGGTTGGCTTCTAGACAGCAACTTTTCCCCCCAACAAACACTGCTCACAGAGGGCCTGGCTGGAGACTGTGCTGCTTCCCAACTTTTCACTTTTTTAAATAACAAGTCTATCAATCTATTAACCTCATTCATACCTCAAATGTTTAGGTTCTGATGCCTTGAGATTAAATATTATATTAGAAGCTATGGAGCTATTAAGATAGCTTTTTAGTCTTTTAGGAGCAACAACGTGTACCTGTTCTTTGGGAGCAAAGTATTTCCTATACAGATGAAATGCAAAGTCAATACCTTACTTTGTTTATCCAAACTCTCACTTCTTCTCGTAGCTAATTTGAGTCTAGAATTTTTCAATAGGGACAACCTGGAGAAATGATTTCTTTAGAAAACAGCTCTCTTACCTTAATTACAGCGGTTTCAATCTAATTGTCAGCTACTGAAGCACACTCAAAGTAGCTGATCAATCTTGACCTTTTGATTCCTTATATAACAAATCGCTTCAGTAATTTAAAAAATATTTAATTAAAACTAAAAAACTAAAACTATTTAATTGAAACTAAAATTATAAATACTATTTCTCACAAGTCTGACAGCACATGTACTTCCTTCAGAGCACGATAATGTATTTGTAATCAGAAAAGGCAACAAAGCCTTTTCACATTACACACAGCCCATTTGCACAGCTAAACAATACAATCTCATGACTAAACCCCATCCTACAGCTACCTTGTTTGTCTTTAAAGATTTTTTTTACTTTGAATGAGAATACTTTTCATATTTTATCTATTTCTAGGGTATTTATGGCATGCAACAACTCTTCCTAAATTCAGTTAAAATATGATGCCTGGAAATCACCACCCTGAAGAATACAGGATTGCATCACTAGTCTTTTACAGCTTTGTATTCACAGTGGGATTGCTGGTGAATGCCACAGCACTATGGGTTTTCAGCTGCACTACCAAGAAGAGAACTACTATAACTGTATATATGATGAATGTGGCATTACTTGACATAATTTTTATATTTTCCTTGCCTTTCCGGATAATCTACCATGGGAAAGAAATGTGGCTTTTTGGAGATATGTTCTGTCGGATTATCAGTGCCTTCACTGTGTTTTACCCAGCCATTGCTCTGTGGTTGCTCACTTTTATAAGTGTGGACAGATTTATGGCTATTGTTCAGCCCAAACATGTCAAAGAACTGAAAAACACAAAAAAAGCCATGCTGGCCTGCACTGGAATTTGGATAATGACCCTCGCAACAACGTCCCCGCTGCTGTTTTTACAATCTGATCCAGACAGAGACTCAAATTTCACTACCTGCTTGAAAATGCTCGATATCATCCACTTAAAGCAAGTCAATACATTGAACTTTTCTAGATTGATTTTTTTCTTTTTGGTTCCCATGTTTATCATGATGGGGTGTTACCTAGCAATTATTTACCATTTTATCCGTGGCAAGACTTCCAAGCTGAAGCCAAAGGCCAAGGAGAGATCCATAAGAATTATAGTTACTCTGATTGCTCAAGTACTCGGCTGCTTTGTACCCTTCCACATTTGCTTCGCCTTCCTCATGTTACAAAACGAAGACATAACCTACAACCCCTGGGCAGCCTTTACCACCTTTCTCATGAATCTTAGTACATGTTTGGACGTTATACTGTACTATATTGTTTCTAAACAATTCCAGGCAAGAGTCATCAGTGTAATCCTTTATCGCAATTACCTTCGAAGTGTGCGCAGGAAAAGTTTTCGTACTGGAAGTGTAAGATCACTTAGTAACATGAACAGTGAAATGATATAAAAAGAGGGGGAAAAAAAGTCAAGGGGGTTTTATAATGTAAACAAGTGATTCTTTTTCTGAATTTTAGCATTTTGGCTATAATGAAGACTGTTGTATAGCCACAAATAACAGATGCATATTTGCTCTTCATATTTGCTCAACAGCTTTTGTAAATGTGAAATGAACTAAAATCTAGTATCAGTCCAGTGCTTTTGTTGTCTCAAAAGACTGTGAATATTGTCAGACATGAAAACGTGACTATTGGTATAATAAAGCAGACAATACTGAATAATGATGATGCAATGTATGCATTAATTTTTTTGTATTTGCACAACAAAATGCTGCTGAAACTACTGTATATCCACACTTCCAAAATTAGCTTCAGACTCTCTTGATCAATGTCAGCATGACTTAGAAGAGAAAGCTTATATAGGCAACATTTATCTTTCATTCAAGCAAAAACTTCTTTGATGCAGATCTCTTTGTAAATAACAACATTCTGCAGTTCTGGATAAAAAAACCATCAAAAAGTATAACAGTCAAACTGTTAATTAGCAACTTGTGGGTGTGATGTGCACAGTTATCACACTCTGCTCTTGCACAAAGTATCTTTTTACAGAGATGAAAATACTGAATTTGTCCAGACACGCTAGCAGCCTATGTCCCAGCAACAAACTTCAAGGTAGCAAACATGATGAGTAACTGCAGTCCTACTCAAGCTTTCATCTCCTTTTGAATATTCACAGACTGCAAACACATCAAATACATGCTTTATCCTCCATATTGTATCAACCTTCAGCTACTTTCAAGAGACACAATAAAACAGAAATAAAAAAGCCTAATATGGTGTTTAAAATTAAAAATCTTGCTCCAAGAGCCTTTACTATTACCTCAGAGTGTGCGATAGATGGAAACTCAAGTGTGTATGAGTCTGATCTTACCTGTCAGAAGCTTAATCACAAAGGCTCTGCAAGCCCTACAGTTCTACCATAACGTGTACATCTCATCATTAAATGCAGAAATCTCAATTACAGGTTATGTGAAACTGAACCACTACATATTTTGAGAATTTCGGATGCAAGCACTAAATACAACAATATGCTCTAGTGTTCAATTTTTGAAACATAAACATCCAAAATATCAGTATGAAATACATATACTTGCATATGCATTTAAAAGTAAACATAAATATATTGTTCTTTGTGACTTAAGAAAGAAATCATCACCAAATCTGATTTCAGTTTTCAGATTTTCTGAATAAAACCAAAGATGGCAATAACTGGTGCACTGTGAGCTGTGTTTCAATAATGCTGACAGTGGAAATACAACTAATAGAATGGGAAGTAATCATTATGTGGATAAATTATAAATTCCTTAGCCACAGATCTCAACTAGGAAATGACTGTTTGAAAATACAGTATTTCTGCTTAGAATCTTTACACTGTAGTTCAAAAGAGGATGAATTGTAATTTAGAGTGACATGAAGAAAGTTTTTTTTTAAACTGACATTGGCATAAAATAATCCCCAGACCTAAAATAACCAATCCATTAGGAATTACTTACAAACCAGAAGGCAAGCTCTTGATGGTGATGCCAAATATATACTGAGTGATTTCTACAAGGAGAAGATCGAACAGAGCTGAGAGCATCCAAACACCCAGTAAAAAGGACTAGAAAGAAAAAGGTTGAGTTAATTCAACAATTTAAAAATCAGTTTTTTATGTATCTCTAAATAAAAGAAAAAAAACCAAGAAAATAACTATACTAGCTCAATCAAGACAATTCAAATCTTTAACACAACGTAATTGCAGATGTACACATCTAGATACTGAAGAATGAAGAGAATTGTTATAAAATTAAATTCTGTGGGTCTGGTAACTAATACAGCTGCAAACATTTATTAGAATAATCCACTGACTGCAAGATATTATCAATATAAACTTAGATTTATGGAAACCAAACCCTCTTTAAAACCATTTAACATATATTTGTATACAAAACTGCAATATTAATCCAAGACTACAAGATTCTAGATGGCATAGAAAACAGTTTCTGGTAAAAAAAGAAAAAGTAACTGGAACTTACTGAAAACTTTCTGCTGCCATATCTTCTTTCAAATATTCTGAAGTTGTAAATGAGCAGACTGCTGCAGAACGTGTCTTTCAAATCAAGACATACAGTTCTCCCACACACAAGTCTCCAAATCTAGAAGGTTAAAGATCATCATGTTAAGTTCATTTTCCTTCAGGGAAATTCTTTACAGAATTAACTGAATTTTAACATTAATCCAAGTGCTCACAGTGAACATAATATCAAAGTCAGACAACAGAAACACAGTGCATTTCAGGAGAAAAATAAACAGAGTAGAATGTTATGGACAGTTCAAGGAGTCTTTAAAATATTTTCAAAGAACACAATGGGAAACTGGGTTAAAGGCCCAGCTAAACTCAAGGTATGCAAAATCCACTGACTTCCACTTGTTCACAGCATCACTTGCCTCACGGAAGAAAAAAACTGGTTAGTCAGGCACACTTTCATAGAATCACAGAATGGTTGAGGTAGGAACGGATCTGTGGGGATTATCTAGCCCGACATCCTCACTCAAAACAAAGTCAATTGCAGCAGGATATTAACTATGCCAAGTTTGCTTTTGACTGTCTCCAAGCATGGAGACTACACAACTTCTCCAGACAAACTGTCCCTCTGTTCCATTAGTCTAACAGTAAAAAAGTTTTTTTCTTTAAATAGAGTTTCTTGTATTTCAATTTGTGTCCATTGCCTGTCATTCTTTCACTAGGACTGTCTCTTTCTTTACTCCCTCCCATCAGCTGTTTACACATACTGGTGAGATCATCCTAAGGATTCTCTCCTGTGGGCTAAACAATCACAGCTCTCAGCTTCCCCTCGTATGCCAAATACTCCAGCCCCTGACCATACTGGTGGCCTTTTTACTCCTCTTCAGGGGCAGGAGTTTGCATGGTAGCAGAACTAACCGGTGCACTGATCACTCATCGAAGTTTTACATCATCGTCACCAGCTTGTTGAGAGCACACTCTGTCCTGCTGTCCAGCTTATGAAGATACTAAACAGTGTCCCCATACTGCGGTATACACCACTAATGACTTGCCTCCAGGTAGACCTTGTGTCAGTAATCACAACCCTGAAAGTCAGGTTTCAGTCTGCATCACTGCCCACTTCCCTCATCTGTAGTTTGTCTAAGGATGTCATGGGAAACAGAATAAAAAGCTATACTGAGATCAACATAAACAACACCTACTTCTCTCCCCTTACAGTCATCTGTCATAGAAGGCTATCATGTTAGTCAAGATTTCCACTTAATAAATCCATGCTGCCTACACCCAGTCACTTTACTACTGTTTTTGTCTCTGAAAATTATTTCTGGGAGGACTTGTTTCATCACCATTGCAGAGATACAGGTGCTTCTGACTGGTCTGTAGTTCCTCAGCCTCCTTTCTTGCCTTTCCTGAAGACAGGAATGACACCCAATTTCTTCCAACCATCAGGAATCTTCTTTGATTGCAATGATCTCTCAGAGATAATCCAAAGCAGCTTCACAGTTACATGAACCAACTCCTTCAAAACTTGTGAGTGTATACTATAAGGTCTCATGAACTTGTGTGTGTCCCATTAGTTTAAGTGTGAAAAATGGCTTCTAAAAAAGATTTACTCTATGACCTTCCTGGGGAGCAAAGTACGGCTGAGTGGCTGGGTCTTACCTGAACCCTCTTCCTGCCCTTCCCTAAGATGGGTGTGATGTTTGCCTTTCTCCAGTCATTGAGTACTTCCAGCAACTGCCATGACTGTTCAAAGATTCTACAGAAAGGTCTCACAATCACATTTCCAGCTCCTTTAGCACCCTCAGAGGTAACCCATTTAGTCCCATTACTTTACGTGTGTATAGCTGAATTAAGTGATCTCTAATTCAGTTTTTCTCAATGGTGCATGCAGCTTCAGTCTCACAGACTCTGCTTGGGGCCATAGGGACCTTGGAGGCCTGAAGGCAAAACTAACGAGTACAAAACTACAAGTACAAATTAATATATCTGCCTAAGTACCTCAATCTTTCGCATATCATTTGTCACTAAGTGCCCCAACACAGTGAGGATTGGGCCCGTGCTCCTTAAGCCTGTCTTTTGCTGCAGACGTACTTACAGAAGCCTTTTTCTCCCTCACTAGTTTCCAGCTCGGCTTTGGCTCTCCCTGCTCCCTTCCCTAAGCCAAGTCCTGCCAGGCATTCTGCCCTCTGTGGACGTCTAAGTGCCAATATACTGCCTGAGCCTTATGTTTCTCAAGGTCTTAAGGCCTCAATCTTGATGCTACTGCCTCTAACTTCCCTAACATACCTAAGGACCAAACAAGAAAAACAGCATGAGAAAAACAGCTTTCCCATGTCAATGTGACTCTTTATTTTAACAATGTTAAAACCTAGCTAGTGGCATAAGTACCAGCCCTCCTGAAGTCCAAACTGGCAGGGCTATGACCTTGCAGGTGCATAATTCATCACCCACATTAACTGAACAGCCTTCATATAGACTGTGAATTCTATGTCTATTTGCTCTTGATTTTAAGCATGTTAATAAACATAGAGGCATAATGTAATAAAGATCTTTATTTTACACAAAGCATCTTTACTGCTCTTGAAGGTCCCCTGATTAATGGAAAGATGTCTTAGTTTCAGACTGTACATATTTTGTCTTCTAAATCAGATGTACTCTTCTTCAAATTTACTCTTTCAAGTCTCCAAATCAAATGTACATTTGAAGAAGAGTACATCTGATTTCTCTCTTCTATGGATGTTTTATTTCCTATGCTTTCTACCAGGTCTAACAAGTGTTAAGATCCAACATGCAAAATGTCTGTTCAGCCCTTGGAAAAATTCCATTCCATTTAACTCATCCCTACATATGAATTAATTCCTAACAAATTTTCTTCTGTGTGTTTTCATTTGAATATTGGCATCAGACAGGAGTTAAATTATAATTATAACATAAATTATAATTGATAATTATAAATGATAACAGCTTACTCCAAAGGCTATGACAGTAAATGAAACAATGATTTCAGGAAATGTAAAAACTCAAACACACAAGTTTCCCAAAGCACCACAATAGAAGTGTCATAGTTTCTACCAATAATTGCAAATGTTTATACTTAAGACACAGTGAAGGTGGTTTCTTTGAATAAAACACGACTACTACCGTTTCTCAGCAGATCAAACAAAAGGAAAGACTTTTCTGAAGACAAACTGCAAAACAAATAAACCCCAAACCCACAAAATTTCCACTTAAAACTCAAGTAGTTTCTCAGACTTCATTCTCCTCCTCCCCAAATACTTGGTTGTAATATTTATAAAAGGCAGACATCAATTTTCATAGCACAGCATTAGCAAGACACTTGGAAAATATGAGCAGTGCTCTTGCAGAGTTGTAATTTACATTATTACAATAAAGCTGTTGCTCTTGACCAGAAAGATCAGAGACAGTGCAACAGCACAGAGTATCACTAGCTAGGTCTAATAATCTTTTAAGGCTTATAGGCTATAGTCAGCATCCTCAAGGACACTAAGTTGACTACATACTTTTTTTTTTGATGTAACTCCATGTGAGGTAAGATAATCACAGAGGCATTTGCTGACCCTTCTCTGTTCAGCAGTAGTTTGCCATTTCCAAAAATGAAAGAAACCAAATCCCCACAAAACCTAATCACTTCTAAGTGCACTATTTCATCAATTACAACTGACACTAGAAGACTCTTAATTAAGCTGAGAACAAAACCTTACAAGGTGCAATATCTAAAAAGATAAAGTATCTCAGTTTGGACTAGGAATGAGCAAGAATCGTCTAGTAAGATGATTAACCAGCAGGTTACTGAGAAGCATGACAAACTTTCCCATCACTTAGAAACTTCACAGCAGCAGTTCTATTCAACATACAAATTTTAGTTTCCCACAACTAACTGCAACAGAAGTTAGAGTGAAAGTTATGGCTTCTGTTGCTAAAATAAATCATATATAAACAGAGTACCTGATCACAATAGCCCTCTTCAGCCTCAAAAACTAAGCACAATAAGATACAGATATTCATCTCAAAATACTTCTACTATTACGTGGGTTAAATAACATATTCACAGTAAGCTTCCACATGTTGGAAGGAAAAATGATACTAACTTAATAATTTCCCAAATAAAGAAATTAAAAGCTAAGTTGATCATTTCAGATCAGTTTTTCTCATATTTTAAAAAAAAGTAGCATACTGGGGTGACATTAAAAAAGGTAACAACAAGCTACTCTACAGCAGTGGAAGAAAAGAACCAGGGGAAAAACAGATTGAAAAAAAAAAAGTTGCATAGAAGTGTGCATTTTGCAGTCTCTTTCCACACAAAATGAACTGTTTCTTACCTGAAATTCCTCTCTTATAGCTTGTAGGTTATATGCAAAGAACTTCTGGTAATGTTGGAAAAGTAGAGTCAACAGAATGGAGATGGCACTTGGGACTATTAACAGACTCTTTGACAAAGGTGCTTTATCTTAAAGAAAAAACACAAAAAAAGCCATTTTAGGGAAAAGTCTCTCATATTTAAGAAGTGACAAATTTAAACAGATGATTGGAAAACATAATAGTGGTGACAACATTTTGACTTTTTATCTCAACAACTTCCCACATTCCCAACAGCTTGCAAACAGACAGGAAAAACATCCCAACCCAACTAAGTCTTCAGAGATATTAATGACAGTTAAACATTAATCAGACATTTTGTTTTCAACATTCCTTCATGAGATTGTTTAGCTATAATTAAACCCAAGCTCTCTACATATGTAGAGCTCATGCCTTGCTATGGCAGCCCTCCTAAGGCCCAATTCTGTTTCAGGAAATAATCACTCTTTTTTGCTACCAAAATATAAATGCACATCTAGTTAAAAGAAATATCCTTGTTTGCTTTGTATTAGGGACTAAGATAAACTTTTTTTTTTTTTTTTCAGAGGCTATGAAGCAGGAACCACCTGAATAAAGGTCCTAAATAATCTGACTTTTTCTTCACTGCACTTGGATCCACACTGTTCAAGGAAACATATTTAAGTTCATCTTCACATTCATCTTCCTTCCACTCAGTCATTACAATTATTAATAAAGAAATTAATACAATCAGGACATTTATGAAATCAGAACTTCCTTCCCTTAGTAGCAGGACATTTAGAAAGGACACTCAGAAGAAAGCAAGCAGAGAAATGAAAAATCTGCAACACACATTAATAAAAACTGCCAAGTGGAATACGCAGCAGGAATATATTTAGTAATTCATTCTAAACTATTGGTGTAGATGAAAAAGAGCACAAACTCTTACCCAACAATTCAAGCCAATACAGAAATTCTGAAATACTATTTCTTCTATAATTTTTCCCTTTTTCACACATGTACTTTAATCACATTTACTTCCTTCTCAAACATCCCAGTTATAGCTATAACTTTCAGACAACTGCTTTTTTTGGGGGGTATTAAGAAATCTGCTGCCATTATTCTTACAGAACTAAAGGAGCAGTAAGACTACTTTAAAAGTACTAAACGTAAGTAAAGAGCAGAAGCACAGGAAAAAAAGCTGCATTTAGAAAAATGTAATACAGGAAACATTCAGTATATATCCAGATAAACTGACTACCATAAATCATTCTGTCAACATCTGCTGCATGCTAGAAGAATGAACTGCTTTAACAGGAAGATGGTAATAGGCACCAAAGCCAAGATTTCAATCATGGCCTGATCCATAAAAAAGATAGTTCTTACTGCATAATTTAAGCCTGATCCTCATCCAATTACTAACTGATGGTATAAAAAACAGCTTTGATGGGCACTGTTGTCTGTTCTCAGTTCACACCACCTTGAAGTCTGAAGTCTTCTAACATTCACTATGTGAAGAAAACATCTCTTCCTATGGGTACCATAATATAGACACACGCTTGAGCTACTTCAACCTATCAAGTTCATTCCCAATTGAAATGCATTCAAAAATAACCAACAGACCCTTATCTGTTTTCTACAAAAGTGTGAACATGCATTTTTAGTATCAATCTCCTTTGAGCTCTCAGCTTCGACAATTTTAAATCTTGTTACAAAGGATGGGGATCCTTTTTTTAAAGCATCTCACCAAATGAAAAACCTCAGAAGTAACTAACCCATTAACATGCCAGTCACCCACAGGGAACATCACATGAGTAATGGAAACTTCTGCTCTCAAGCTTCTCAAATGTCATCATGGTTGACAAGTTCATTCTTATCCGTTAAACTTGAAGAAGACAAGCTCTGACAGATAAACAGTGCCTCTCCTGAAATGTTTTTTTCCAGGTGTGTCACTGTACAATGCAGCAGTTTGATTTACCCCTCAATAGCACACAGATCCTCATCAAGGACTGTTTTAAGGTCAACAGTGAAGAAGCAATCCTCCTACTGCTGTGGAACGTCTCAACCAGTAAGACCAAAAGTGACTAGCAATCCCAGATACGGCACAATTGGGTATTCTGACATACAAATCATATTCCTTAGTTTGAATATAATAATAAAATTTAGAAAGCAAAATTCTAGTCCAGTGGATTTGCAATCATGTTATCACTGAAGGAATATGAAGGAAAAGATGGTTATCAGGGGAAGTCACCATGGATTCACCAAGGGGAAATCCTGTTTGACCAACCTGATGGCCTTCTATGAGTGCATAAATGGCTGGCTAGATGAGGGGAGAGCAGTGGATGTCATCTACCTTGACTTCAGCAAGGCTTTTGACACTGTCTCCCATAACATCCTCATCAGAAAGCTCAGGCAGTGTGGCTTGGATGAGTGGACAGTGAGGTGGATCGAGAGCTGGCTGAATGACAGAACCCAGAGGGTGGTGATCAATGGCACAGAACTGAGTTGGAGGCCTGTGGCCAGTGGAGTTCCACAGGGATTGGTTCTGGGGCCTGTCTTGTTCAACATCTTCATCAACAACTTGGATGAAGGAACAGAGTGTACCCTCAGCAAGTTCCCTGATAACCCCAAACTGGGAGGACTGGCTGATTCCCCAGCAGGCTGTGCTGACATTCAGCGGGATCTCGACCAGCTTTAGAGTTGGGCAGAGAGGAACCTCATGAGGTTCAACAAGGACAAGTGCAGAGTCCTGCATCTGGGAAGGAACAACCCCATGCACCAGTACAGGCTGGGGGTTGACCTGCTGGAGAGCAGCTCTGCAGAGAGAGACCTGGGAGTCCTGGTTGATAATAAACTGCACATGAGCCAGCAATGTGCCCTCGTGGCCAAGAAGGCCAATGGCATCCTGGGATGCATCAAGAAGAGTGTGGCCAGCAGGTCAAGGGAGGTTCTGCTCCCCCTCTCCTCTGCCCTGGTGAGGCCTCATCTGGAGTCCTGTGTCCAGCTCTGGGCTCCTCAGCTCAAGAGGGATAGAGAACTGCTGGAGAGAGTCCAGCGCAGGGCCATCAAGATTATCAGGGGCCTGGAACATCTTTCATATAAGGAAAGGCTGCGGGAACTGGGGCTGTTTAGTATAGAAAAGAGGAGACTGAGGGGCGATCTTATTAAACATTTACAAATATCTACATGGTGGGTGTCAGGAGGTTGGGGCATCCCTTTTTTCCATTGCAGCCAGCAACAGGACAAAGGGTAATGGGATGAAGCTGGAACATAAAAAGTTCCACTTAAATACAAGAAAAAACTACTTCACTGTGAGGGTAAGGGAGCCCTGGCACAGGCTGCCCAGAGGGGTTGTGGAGTACCCTTCTCCTTGGCAGTCTTCAAGACCTGCCTGGACATGTTCCTGTGCAACCTGATCTAGGTGGACCTGCTTCTGCAGGGGGGCTGGACTAGATGATCTCTAAAGGTCCCTTCCACCCCCTACCATTCTATGATTCTATGTGCAGGATAGAGACATGTGCTACCAGCCTACCAGGGTATCAGTGACTATGGGGAGCACCAATGCAAATGTGCAGAAGGCAGCGAAAAACACAGGGCCTATATATCACAGAAAGAAGGCAAAATGAAGGAGACACTTTCAATTTGACCCTGAAGAGTTAAAATACATTGAATGTTACCTTCAAAGAGAAATTTGTCACCCCAAAGTACTCTTTAAGTCGCAATTTTTTCAAACAACAGGCAGCAATAACACTGGTGCTGCAACACACATACCGAGGTCACACGTAAGCAAACAGAGAAGTTACGTAATAACCTGTAAAACATGCCCCCGCTATGATGAAGAGCAAAGAACTAGCTTTCACTACAGATCTTTGCTTCCCCCTGGTGCAATGGAGAAGTTCTTCCCACAGCTGTCCCCATAATCTTACAGGCGCACTATCAGCCCAACATTTGTGCTACCACTGTGCAACACGAGACTGATCTTAAACACGCCATGAACGAGGAAATCATCTCTAAGTTTCCACATTTCAACCCTGAACTCATTACATATCCTGCAAATCCTTTTCTTTCACATACTTTTCTGTCTGTCAATACCACTTTCAAAGCACAGACAGTTGAGGAATAGACAGCTCCATCTGCCATAGATGGGGAGGTTGATGGCACAACTGTTGAGGTAGATGCAGCTTCAGAAACTGCCACTGCACCTACGAGAAGAATAGGAAAGTTGTAGCAAAAGTTTTTGAAATAATTTCCTGCTCCCTATCCGTTCACCACTCACAGGTGAAGAGTGACAGCATATGAGCATGCCAAAAGAGGCAGCCAAACCAAGTTAGTGTTTCAAAAGGGCTTCGCAGGGAACAATTTCACCTCCCGGACCGCTATTCTGAGTCAAAGACTCAAGCATCGACTTGGGAAGAGAACCTCATTGCTACCATCCTCTGATGAGCAGTGGCTGCAGAAGCTCAAATTAGCTCATGACATTTTTTGTGGGGATCCTTATGGACCTTACACCACAGACGTAGATGAAACGTGCTGCATAACTGGGGTTTTTTTCCCCACTATCATCTGCAAATTTCCCAAACTCAGTTGCTCTGAGGCAGACATGCTGCTTTCATAAAGCCAATTAAGTGCTGGGGGCTACTATAACAGCATGAAATATGCACAAAACATTTTTAATGCTGATACACAAGATCTGAGTCTTTTAAACCATAACTAACGCACATCTGAAGGCAAAGTATTTCCCTGAAGCATTGACGGAATCTGTATTTTGGGTGGTTGTTTTCCTGCATTAGACATCAGGCAGATATTCCATCTATTGTATTCCAAGATCTGTCCAAGAACCTGTAGCAGGTTCACCAATCAACGGCCAAGTTTCAAAACAGTTTTCAGGACTCTTGCAAGTTTGCTGTACATCAAACAGCAGCAGGAACATTTTCTCCCGAATGCTTGGAAACCTTGCTTGTCCTTTATTGTAATAATTGATGAAATCCCCTGTCAGATATGCAAATCTGAATAGTAATTTTTCAGTGCTTCCTAGACACCAATGTGTGCTTTTGGGAGACTAGAGCAATCTTCCTAGATGTAAAGAGTAAATGCTTGTCTTTATTGCAACCACACATTCAGTCCTGAACAGTAGTTGAGAACAAACGAGAGCATGGTGAGAGGATGTCAAGAGATACGGCCACATGTTATATACTACACAAGGAGTCTGGAAGACACTAGGCGACTGTGCTGACTAGTAGGATGGAATTTTAACCACGTGATGATTTTTTTTAAAGTTGTTCAATCCAATATAAGTAATTTTTTTAACATTTCAATCTTTGAGAAAAAAGCATTATCAGAGGACCCTGCAAAAGCAGTGAAGTTACTGCTTCCTGAAAGCACTGCGTGACTGAACCAAGTATTCTGCGTCAGGAAAGCAGCTCTTGCGCCTGTGGGGATCCTGTGTTCAGAGTGTCACTTCACAGCGTACTCTGGCAGTTAATCATCATGATGCCTGCAAGTGAACACACTGAGCACTGCTGCAGGGACAGCTTTTCATCAAAGGCTTACAAACTTAATGCAGAAGCTGAGAGGTGAACAACATGAGTACAGGTATTAATGAAGTCAATAAAGAAATCAATCGTGATCATGATTTAAATCTATTTTTAAAAGGCATTGGTAAGACTGTAAACAACAGTTATCTATATAATTACTGTTTAGAAAACTGTTAGGTTTACCCTAGGTCATAAACTATAAGAAAAATGAGGAGCTACTAAAATGAAAAAAAAAAAAAAGAGAAGAAAACCTTTGTTTCTAAAAGCAAGACTTGAAAATAAATAGAAACAGGTTGAAGTTAACAAAAATGTTCATCTCATTGAGCTGCCTCTTCTTTCTCCCAACCACAGAGCATATTACCATTCCACTATTAGTATGCATCATCAGAAATAGCAGGTGTGGCAACACCACAACTCCATGTGGAGACCCCCACGCTAGCTTGAAATGAGCGAGCTCTTGCAGCAGCAGAATAGCCACATTTTTGTGGTGTTCAATGCACAGCTAATCAAACTCCTAGGACTCAAGATAGAACATTTTGAACCAGGTTGCATCGCAGCACGCAGATGTACAAGCTAATTTGTTTTCCCATATAGTACTGTACTGCATAATATTGTTATGCACAGAAGTCTAATATATTCAGTAACGTACTTCATTTTCCCTTCAGCTGAACCACAAAGCACCAGCTTGCATACCTTCATTATTTTCCTGACGCCCACTCATAACACAGTTTAGCCTTGCAGATTAGACAAGCAGAGAAGCACAGTGCTCCCCTCTTGCCTTGGGGAAGATTAACAAATTGCTAGCACTGCCCTACAAGGTTCAGAGAAAGGTAAAAGCCTAAGTTGTGTTAGCAGACAGAAATGATCGCATGCAAGTTCACAGGACTCTACTAGCTACCACTACAAGCAGTAATTTGCATGTTGTAGGAGAAGTAGTCCAATATTTTCCAGATGTGGCAAGCGGATAGGCTTTAAAATATGCACTCAGATTTTACCTTAACAAAGGCTAGCTTTCCTACATAAAAGGAACTGGGAGTATTAAATGATAGCTGGCCAAATATGAGCCAGCAGTGTGACCAGGTAGCCAAGAAGGCCAATGGCATCCTGGCTTGTATGAGAAATAGCGTGACCAGCTGGACCTGGGAAGTGACTGTGCCCTTGTACTCAGCCCTGATGAGGCCGCACCTCAATATTGTGTTCAGTTCTGGGCCTCCCACTACAAGAAGGACACTGAGCTGCTGGAGCATATCCACAGACAGACAACAAAGCTGGTGAAGGGTCTGGAGAACAGGTCTTATGAGGAGCAGCTGAGGGAGCTGGGGATGTTTAGTCTGGAGAAGAGAAATCTGAGAGGAGACATGATCACTCTCTACAGCTACCTGAAAGGGTGTTGTGGTGAGGTGGGGGTCAATGTTTTCTCTCCAGTAATGAATAATATGACATGAGGAAATGGGTTGAAGTTGCATCAGGGGAGGTTTAGATTGGATCTTAGGAATAACTTTTTTACCAAGAGGGTCATTAAGCATTGGAATGGGCTGCCCAGGGAGGTGGTGGAGTCACCATCCCAAGACATATTCGAAATACACATAGATGAGGTGCTGAGGGATATGGTACAGTTTAGTGATGGGCTTGGCAGTGTGAGGTTAGTGGTTGGACTTCATGATCTTAAAGGTCTTTTCCTACTGTGAGAAACTATAGATTAGAATATTGTTTATTGAGAGTTATGTTTGGTTTAATATAAAGGTTAAGTAATAATAAGATAAAAGACCGCTTATGCGAACAANAGAAACATATAAAAAGGGACTGATTGAGTTGATCAGCACGGCAGTTGGCAGTTTGCTCATATTCTACTTGCTACAATTAATAAAGTTATAATTGGATTATGATCCATTGTGGTCTCAATTTATAACACCTACCATAATGATTCTATGATTCTACTATATTCACATGCAGTATTGCACACAGCATGAAGAATATCAGGAGGGACTATTACAATGTTTGCAGAAAAGTTTGGTGTTGGTCTTCCAGGTTTAAGTTGTTGGAAAGGCCTTGGTGCCTTGTAACAGAAAGCCTTCTGCATATCATTTTTGGCTCCTGGGGCACTGCACGTTAACCAACAAGCAACAAATTCTACTAAGCAGCACTCCACTGTCTCATCCAAAATGTTCAGTGTCAGCCTTCATGCACTAATGTTAGCCTTTGCAGAGCCACTGAAGTGCTTCATGGAGACTCAAGTTGCTGGCATACTGCCCCACAAGAAACCAGTCTGGGTCTGGCATCACAGCCCACTTCTCATGCGTTTCCTTAAAGCCAGCTGCTGCAGCATGCTTCCTGAACACACTGCAATGTTGGTTTAGAACTCAACTTAACTGGCTTGGCATGTTGCTAAGTCACTTGAGTATGCCCGTGCTGTGCTTCCAACTATCCAGAGTAACAGACTTCTTTTTCCCAGGGCATATCAACATTACAGATAACAGTAACAGTTTCCCTTAACAAAAGCAAATTGTCCTTTTTAATGGTGCTCTGCCTTGTTTCATGACATCCATAGCTTATAGTTGTAACATGTACCAGGTATATTTATTTTTACGTCTCATCCAAAATTGTGTATGTGTGTGTCACGCACTGAGTAGGTGTGTTACCAGTTCCCAACACAGTCATCATCTGCTATGCCTGATACTGCCTGTCTAGGAATTCAACATATCACACCTAGCAAAGGACCTGCTTGTCTGAGATGGCTCATGTGCACTTGACATTGGACTGTTTGTTTGTTGGAGAAGTTTGCTTTTACATATGTTTCTTACAAGGTCTCTGCCTACAAATAACAGGAGAAGTAGGACAGAGGATTTATACCAGGAAACTCTTAAACTGGGACAGGAAATACTTGAGAAACACTGTATGTAAGAATTCAACTGTATTGCTTAAAGTCATGAGGCATCTCCTTAAAAGGCACAGGGACAAGGTCAAGGACGTCACTACACAGGCCCAGCCGTTCCAAGTATTATTTACAAGAAAGTCTAAATTCAATAGAAGTGGTCAAAATTAGAAGGAATACCTAAAGCTGAATCTGTAGTAAAGAACTCACAAGTTTTGCATATTCCTTAGATGAAGAATATTATTCACCTCACTGATGTACGAAGCTACACTGTGTAGCCACATAACACAGTGCAGCATCCACTATAGTACAGGGATGATCCATTAGGTTAACTCAAGGCAAGTAATACAGAAAGAGTTTGTACTGGCTAATAGCTTTGAAAAATATTGTTTGTTCAGCATAGTAGTGGTATCATAGCAGCAATAAAATTTGGCCATTAATCAAGTGAAGATCCACACAACAAAACCCAAGGACTCTAAGTATGGCTAAATCTAGATGACATTTTTAAGGACCATTTTATCAACTGACTGCAAATAATGCAACAAGAACCTCACCTTGAATGAAGAACAACAACAATAGGGACAAGTACACTGCAGAAAAGTTTAGCTAAGCTAAGCTTACTAGGTTAAGTCAGTATTAGTATTATAATACTTAATTATTGCAATACAAAAGCAAATGAATTCAGAGTAAAACCAACAGTATTCTTGGTCTAGAAATCTTGAAATGTAGCTACTCTGGAATCTGCACAAACAGGCACATAGCTGGATTCCTTTTATTGATGAAATCAAAATACTTTTGTTTTTCATTTACACAAAATTTTGTTCATGCATGCAGCCAAAGATTTTCCCAAATAAATGTTATAAATATATTGTGATGAAAGAAAGCTAAAGCACCTTCCTCCCACATTTCCTAGAAACAGTACATCAGTACACTTCTAAGTGGCATTGGTTTACCACAGTTCAGTCATCTCTTCTGTCACATTCTGCCATACTACACTTTTGGAATATTAAACAAAAACTTAATTTTAACAAGCACACAGACTTTTTATTTGAATTATAAGTTATGTTCTCTTGAGCACATATAGTTCCCTCATCTGGGACGTAGCAAGAGACAGAATTGATTATTAGGTCAATTACAGTTCCATCAGTTTTTAAAGCAAGATTACATTAGATTAGTATTATCAAATGGAGCAAAAAGCTTATAACCAGCTGCAGACACTACAAGCTAATGGTTACTCTCCTGTCTCTTTCAGAAAAGTATTAAATGCCATTTCAAGTATTAAATAACAAGAAGAACTTACATTTCAAATAAGTTACATATTTATTTAGGTTCTGATAAGAATTTTAAAAATCAAAAGGAAGTTTTTAAAAAGGTGAGCAGGCCAAACCCAGACTGGCTTCTAGAAAACTAGAGACAAGGATATCTCTGGCACTCATGTTAAAACACTTTGTAAATGAAGCCCAGTAAGAATCACACTACTAAAATGTAGCAGAGCTCTCGGGTTATTGTTTGATGCTTTCCTGTTGCTGAACAGGGGAATTCTGCACAAAGGAGTGAAAATAAGGCAAAAAAAGAACACAACAACCTCTGCCATTTTTACCACCACATCTCTATCTGAAGACACTAAAGCCCATAATCTACTAGAAATATCATCAACAACTGGGTCACTGTTTAAAGTTAACTAAGGTACACATAGCTGGTATTACTATCTGAGTATTACTAAGTTTTAGAGGTATTGTGATGTCTTTTAATCAAACGCCATAGACGGTAAGTCTGTCAAGAGAGGGCACATCAGGCTACAGGAACCTTCAGTCTGACTTGGTGCAATCATTCTTATTGCTGTTGAACCAAGTGTCTGTTTATTTTATCCAGGGTCTCTGAGAGTGGTCCATTGTGCCTCATCAGTTGTTGTTATTGCCTTTCTGCCAGAGGTTACTGCTTCCAAGACCTAGAGGCAGGAGGAGAGAACATGGACAGACACATACGCTTCCCTGATGAAACATCAGGCATGGATTTGTTAGCTGCCTAAAACATCAGGTTTTGCACAACAGTGGCTGAATCCTACATACCTGCTGCCACTGCAGCAGACATTTCTGGTAAAAAATGCAGAAAGCAAAGTCTGAGGGCACAAATTGCTATAGTTGTGCGCTAAGTGAGCATTTCACTGCCACCTAAATCCAGCCTCTATGGTGTGTTTGTGCCCAGTTGTGCTTAAACCACAAAACACTAGAGTTTGTCAGTGTACCTCTAGCAGCCACGTCTTACTGCAAACAATTACTTTAGGTGAACAGGTGAGTTCAATAAGAAGGTATGTTGCACCAGCTTTCCAGAAGAAGAAATATATTTTTTGCAAAAGGGGACATTTTATTTTTGCAGAATTGCATCTTGTCTAGGTTTTTTATCTTAGCACAAATATAATTTTTGTCACTACAGTTTTCCACTGGTCTTTCTGATAGATTTATCTTGAAAAAACTTTTGAATACTGATTGTGACTTGCCACCCATTCAGACAAAGATTCTTTTCACCTCACCTTCTCTCTCTGAGAATTCTACATAAACACATGCTGAAAGAACAAAAAGTTGCTCTTCTACACCATCAAATATCAGGAGCTGCGAATCAAATACAAAGTTACCAGAACTATCCGCAAAAATATTCCCCCCTGGCCTTATCTGGATGCCACAAACAGAATACAGCTACAATTAACGCCCCTTCTTAAATGCCAGGCTTATTCCCCGCTAGCTGGAGGGTGCATTCACGCTCAGATTTGGAATTTGCGTGAGGCACGCCATTAGTCAGCAAAGTTGCGACCTGTCGTTTGTCCCAGCCTGCTCTGAGGGCTGCAGTGCCAAAGTCCACGCCGCGGCCAGTTCAGCCCTTAATCGCCGTTTCTAAACGCAGCAGATTCGCTGTTCTGTAAAAAAAAAACCAAACAAGCCGAGAAGCGGCCCTCAACGCCCGCGAGGTTTGCACAGGCAGCGCTGGGACGGCAAGTTATTTACACAAGGCTGCACGCGAAAAGTGAAAAGAGAGGCGGGGAAGGCATTTGCCCTTACGCCTGTCCTGTCGACGAGTCGGTTTAAACAGCAACTTTTGTTTTCACGTTAAAGAAGAAAGGAGCTTTTTCTCTCTTCCGTGACACGCCGACCCGAGCCCGCGCACGAAGGCGGGCGCACCGGCACAGGCGGCGNGCAGACACGTAGCGGGACACGCGGTAATAGCCCGAGTTTAAAAGTCACGGCGGCGAGGCCAGGCCGCGCGTGCTGGGACGGGCGAGCGAGGCCAGCGGTTCGGCCGAGGGAGGCGGCGGCAACAGCAGCCCGCGGAGGTCTCGGCGCCGCCGCCCCGCCGGGTCCCTCTCGGCAGCGCCCCCGGCCCGGCCCGTCCTGTCCTGTCCTGTCCAAGCCGCCCTCCGCGGGGAAAATAGACAGCGACACACCCCTGGCCGCCTCCCCTCCCCTGGCTCTGCCTCTCCCGTCTGCGGCGGTGCCGCTACTCACAGAGCCCGTTGAAGCCGGTACTGGTAAACATGGCGGCGGCCTGACCTGACCTGACCCGACCCGACCCGACCCGACCCGGCCCAGGGGCGGCGGGTGCCGCTGGCGGAACCCCCAGAGGCCGGGCAGACCCCGAGGAACCGCGGACGGCGCGGCTAAGGCGGCCGCGATGGGACAAACGCCGCCGTGAGGCGAGCGGACGGCGCCCCCTGCCGGGCCCGGGCCCGCCGTGCGGACGGGCGTGTGAAAGGAGGAGGCTCCGCCGCACCCCACCCCCCCCACCCCCCCCACCTCGGCGTTGTCCCGACGGCTAGTCACCAGCTGACACCCCGCGGCTGCACGGCGATGGCTTAAGACGAACCCGTCTAGGCGGCACGCGTTCTCTTCCCTTAACCCGCGGTACTGTTGGGAGCAGGTGTCGGTGGCTGGTGCTGTCAGAGGGCGCTGGAGGGTCCCGCAGCGCAGGGCGGTGCGGGGCGCGGATGCGGGGGTTAAAACGCCACTTACTCCGCCTCTATGACTCGCCATCCTTTCGCTCTTTGTGAAGGTGGTTTGCGCTTGAAGTTTGTAGGCGCCTCGGGGAAGGCTGACTCCGAACGCTTTTGGGGAAGGGTTGTCACTCGCCTTAATTTAGGGTGGCCACGAGGGAAGCCTGCTTAGGAGCCGTGGGTGAACTCTCATTGCGGCTAACGGGGGATGTAGCCAGTAAGCGCAGTGGAGTCTGGAGAGCTTTTCGGGTGATCAAANCGCTGGCGGAACCCCCAGAGGCCGGGCAGACCCCGAGGAACCGCGGACGGCGCGGCTAAGGCGGCCGCGATGGGACAAACGCCGCCGTGAGGCGAGCGGACGGCGCCCCCTGCCGGGCCCGGGCCCGCCGTGCGGACGGGCGTGTGAAAGGAGGAGGCTCCGCCGCACCCCACCCCCCCCACCCCCCCCACCTCGGCGTTGTCCCGACGGCTAGTCACCAGCTGACACCCCGCGGCTGCACGGCGATGGCTTAAGACGAACCCGTCTAGGCGGCACGCGTTCTCTTCCCTTAACCCGCGGTACTGTTGGGAGCAGGTGTCGGTGGCTGGTGCTGTCAGAGGGCGCTGGAGGGTCCCGCAGCGCAGGGCGGTGCGGGGCGCGGATGCGGGGGTTAAAACGCCACTTACTCCGCCTCTATGACTCGCCATCCTTTCGCTCTTTGTGAAGATGGTTTGCGCTTGAAGTTTGTAGGCGCCTCGGGGAAGGCTGACTCCGAACGCTTTTGGGGAAGGGTTGTCACTCGCCTTAATTTAGGGTGGCCACGAGGGAAGCCTGCTTAGGAGCCGTGGGTGAACTCTCATTGCGGCTAACGGGGGATGTAGCCAGTAAGCGCAGTGGAGTCTGGAGAGCTTTTCGGGTGATCAAATGAAGATGTCTGCTTTAGGATGAAATGAATTGCTCCCTAGGCTCCACTGACTGTATTGAATCGACCTATGCTAGCTCTAATGGTTAAGTTGAGACACATGACTCTTTACTGACGTGGTAGGCACCTAATATAAAGTCAGCCAAATTCACAATTTCCTTCAGATGGAGTACAATAACGTTGAAATTATTCATGTGCCAAATTTCAATTCTATATTCCAGCCCACGCAGAAGTCAGAGTTTACTGAGACGAGTCATGCTGGGCATTTAAAAGGTAGTGATGACCTGCTCTGTGAGTTTGTCCACTCGACAGGGCTGAGGGCCTCAAAGGCACATTCAGCTTACTAGTGCAGTACAAAGCTGAAAACAGGTGTTGCTCTGGAAGTGGAAGATGTGACTTGTCAGGTAGTTCCCAGTTTTCACACAGGCAACCAATAACAAAAATATTTTTAGGCAAGTCATAAAGTTGTTACATTCCCCAAACTTTTTTTTACATAATGCCAAATTCAAATGTGCTTTTTAATAATTACACTTGAGTTCAGCTATTGAATAGAACTTGCAAATGTGGCATCTTTGTAAACAAAATCTGCTAACACTGCCATAAAAACACCTTATGCTTGGGTCCACGAGGACTTGAACAAAGCTCAGCGTATCAGGATCTAATTTTAAAGCGTCCATCTCCCAGCACTAATTTCGGATTTCTGTGGCTCACTTCTCTTTGTAAGGGGCCTGCAGCCAGGCAGGTGGGAATGGGATTCAGAGGCAGCTCACAGGGCAGGAGCTGTGTCTAAACTAGTCAGAAAGAAGAATCAAAACGATGGTGCATTGCAAATCTCTCCCAGGCTGAGGCTCTTTCCTTGGCAAAGAATCTAAATAAGATTCACAGCACGAAACTCATCCTGTGCATTGTGTCTACAACTGCCTTACTCGTTGCTGTTAAAGCACAGCTGGAAG
>WBNH01004929.1:115727-347437 GCA_013401255.1 Urocolius indicus
GCTGTCAGAGGGCGCTGGAGGGTCCCGCAGCGCAGGGCGGTGCGGGGCGCGGATGCGGGGGTTAAAACGCCACTTACTCCGCCTCTATGACTCGCCATCCTTTCGCTCTTTGTGAAGGTGGTTTGCGCTTGAAGTTTGTAGGCGCCTCGGGGAAGGCTGACTCCGAACGCTTTTGGGGAAGGGTTGTCACTCGCCTTAATTTAGGGTGGCCACGAGGGAAGCCTGCTTAGGAGCCGTGGGTGAACTCTCATTGCGGCTAACGGGGGATGTAGCCAGTAAGCGCAGTGGAGTCTGGAGAGCTTTTCGGGTGATCAAATGAAGATGTCTGCTTTAGGATGAAATGAATTGCTCCCTAGGCTCCACTGACTGTATTGAATCGACCTATGCTAGCTCTAATGGTTAAGTTGAGACACATGACTCTTTACTGACGTGGTAGGCACCTAATATAAAGTCAGCCAAATTCACAATTTCCTTCAGATGGAGTACAATAACGTTGAAATTATTCATGTGCCAAATTTCAATTCTATATTCCAGCCCACGCAGAAGTCAGAGTTTACTGAGACGAGTCATGCTGGGCATTTAAAAGGTAGTGATGACCTGCTCTGTGAGTTTGTCCACTCGACAGGGCTGAGGGCCTCAAAGGCACATTCAGCTTACTAGTGCAGTACAAAGCTGAAAACAGGTGTTGCTCTGGAAGTGGAAGATGTGACTTGTCAGGTAGTTCCCAGTTTTCACACAGGCAACCAATAACAAAAATATTTTTAGGCAAGTCATAAAGTTGTTACATTCCCCAAACTTTTTTTTACATAATGCCAAATTCAAATGTGCTTTTTAATAATTACACTTGAGTTCAGCTATTGAATAGAACTTGCAAATGTGGCATCTTTGTAAACAAAATCTGCTAACACTGCCATAAAAACACCTTATGCTTGGGTCCACGAGGACTTGAACAAAGCTCAGCGTATCAGGATCTAATTTTAAAGCGTCCATCTCCCAGCACTAATTTCGGATTTCTGTGGCTCACTTCTCTTTGTAAGGGGCCTGCAGCCAGGCAGGTGGGAATGGGATTCAGAGGCAGCTCACAGGGCAGGAGCTGTGTCTAAACTAGTCAGAAAGAAGAATCAAAACGATGGTGCATTGCAAATCTCTCCCAGGCTGAGGCTCTTTCCTTGGCAAAGAATCTAAATAAGATTCACAGCACGAAACTCATCCTGTGCATTGTGTCTACAACTGCCTTACTCGTTGCTGTTAAAGCACAGCTGGAAGAAGTGATTTGCTACAGAAATTCTCCTTCCTTTCAAATGCAAAGGGCTCTGGCTGCTCTGTGTTACACATGCAAACACTGTTTTGCCTGTATGGTGCTGTGTGCACATAATCCTACAAAGTCACTGGGAGACCTTCATTTCTAAGGAAAGGGAGGGTAAATAATGAGGTGCAAAGCTTGAAATATTTCCAGTGTGAAACATCATTGGGAAAAGCTTGAGAGCCTCCTGAAGCTTTAAGAATCTAATGAGGTACTCTCACATTAACTAATCATCATTTTGCACTTTTTTAACAAGATTCCACTTAAAGTAATTAAGCCCTATTTGTGTATCTGGCTTTCATACAGGTGAGGATAAAACCTGAAAACTTTTCCATCATTGCCTCTGTAATAGGCTTAGGATTGCTGTTTTAATGCTTTTATTTCTTTTCACCGTCACACAGAATGGAGTGACGGAACAATCATTAATTTGAAGGTTTACAGTCTTTAGCCAGGAACTAGTGTTCTTCTGTTTCCTAAGCTCAGTTTTGAAGATTTCCCTAGATTGATGTGCTACAAAGTAATCATATTAGAAGGATTTTTCTCTGCAATGTTGAGTGCCGGAATTGGATTGAAGTCAGAATCATTAAATGTTACAAGGAGACTTGTGCATGCATTCTGCTGAGTAAGGATGCATTTGGGAAAATATTTAAGAGCTGTTTTGAAAGTGGCTCTGTGGACTTGTTATCACTGACAGGTACAGCAAAACCGAATGAGTAGCAATAGTTGGCAAGCTGCTCCCCAAAATACTTGCAGATTTGTCCATACCACTAGGATCCAGGGAGCTGGCTCTGAATTTGTTTACCGCTGTCTAATTTAAGTCTGCAAATATATTATGGAGTCTTTGAAACATCTAATGATATCCCTTGTTGCATAAACTATTTATTAAGTCTGTTTGTCTGGTATTAGATAATACAAAATACACTGTGTCTTTGAGAAACTACACACTTTGTGCTAACAATTACAGCTTCACATCTTGATTGAAGAGTAGAGGAAATATAGTTTTTGCCCTCAGATACAGTACCAAGCAGAGAGTCTTTTTTTTAAATCCCAATGGCATCACTGTAGCTTGTCAGAAGAATTATGAAATTATTTGCATTATTTAAATATAGAGTATTGTCCACTTTGGAGTTAAATGAAATCATCAGTCCTCATGCTTGCCTTGGAACATATCCCAGAATAGGAAAGCTAGCACTTATCTACTAATCTACTTAGAACAAGCTTAGAAGGCTTTGACACTGCTCAAATGTCAGCTTAAATATCTCCATTTGTTTATTATATCTAGTTAGTGGGGTCAATTGGGTGTGTTCAAAATGAGGTTATTTAAATTTCCTGCTCAAACTAAAATCCCAGGAGGCCGGAAGTTATATTTCTAGCTATTTTCTGACATCATTAGGTTGCTCTGAATTGATGATGTTTTTTGAACCAGCTCTTAACTACTAATTAATCTCTAAGAGTCAGGTGCTCCCCTGCTGTATAGAATGCAGGATAGTGGCAGAGTAAAACCGGGTGGAAATGGAACACCCCGCTCAGGAATTTTCAGTCTTAACTCAGTGAGGTTAATGATTCTGCAGGTTACTGGCAGGTAGTCTTTCTCTCTTTGATGTCTGGGGTTTCCATGACATTCATAGTAGCTCTTGCAGTTATTACAATTACCTGAAATATTAGCAGATACCTGAAAAGAAGTTAAACTTAATTTCAGTAACTTCTCCCTACAGTTTCCAACCCTTCCACCTTCTTTACAGTCTTTTACAGAAACTTTGAAGAATAAAGCTGTGCACTTTCAATACCCTACAGAGTAGACTTCTGTGTCAGTGCAGCTTGCTGATAGCAGCTTGTGTGGGAACAGGAGGAAGGGCAGAAGGCAGAGATTCACTGGGCTGAAATCAGACTGTCCTGTGCCTTTCCAAAATTAGAGAATTTCCCTCACTCCTTCAGAAGTGAATAAAGCTTTGTACCATGGCAAGCCTGCTGTCCTCTTAAACCAGTGGGTTGCTTTTATTACACATATTTTAAAATATTTTTTTAGCATTGCTTGAAGATACAGAATATTTTCTAGATTAGTTCTTTCTATGTAGAGCTGGTAGGCTAACAGTTAATGGCAGGAGCAATAGCTAAAGGGGCAACTTCAGGTGTGCCTTAAGTAAGCTCTAAAGAAGTGTGTGAAGGCAGCCAGTCTAGTAGAAGAGATGGCAAGAGTATTGAGGTTTATCTGGCTTTTTTTTTTCAATTGATTTTGCAGCAGATAACTATAAAAAATGTAAAGAGCATTCAAAAGCATTCCACTTGTTATGACTCCAGCCATTTCAACTTTGCAAAACTTTGAGCACAATGTTTAACCTGATCTCCAGATCAATGTCTGGAAATACGAACGTGTGGGTTACTTTTGCTTATCAGTAACTCAAACATCATTCCAACAGCACTATCTGGTTTTCAGCTAGAACCCCAGAATGGGAAGCAATCACAGTACAAGGTTTAAGAGACAGCAGCCACAAGCTCTCACTCTTTGCATTGCTCACCTCCATTCCCCAGCCAGGGCCTTTTCATGCCAGGTCTCTCTTGACCTCACAGTGTCCATTTTGTTCCAGTGAGTCAGGAGAAATGTGCTGCATCTGCCGCCTTCTGGATTCATTCTGTGTCCCCCCCAGAGGTGGGCAAGAGGAGAACAACTGTGCAGCACACCTTGCAGAGGTGCATGGAGGAAGCACGAGAGGAAAAGTGCTCACTTGGACCTGTGCAAGCAACCTTGCTTTCTTCTTCATCTTGTATCTTCATGGACTAAACATGCACCCTGACAGTTTTGTACCAAAAGTCTTAACCATCACTTCCCTTTTAACTGTCACCCACCTGATCCTATGCACTGTCACCATGTGCACCCAGATGTTGGCATCTCTTGTGTTCAGGGACAGCACCAAGCACTGGATGAGCAGCTTTGTCTCTAAATACTTGTAAAAAGCTCCTTTAAAGTTGTTGTCTTTAAATTCTCTTTCACAGGAGCCAGGCTGTTTATTTCAGCACAGGCTGGGATCCTTGGAAAAAAAACAAGACCATATGGTAGCATAACCAGGAGCTAGATCCTAATGCAAACATATTAGGAAAACAAGGTTAAGATAGGCATATGGATTCTGGTGTTGCTTAATTGTTGTTTTTAGCTCAGGTTTTATGTTTGATGTTGACGTTCCATTTGACTTGGGTGAGACCTTGTTCTTCTGGAATTAAAAATACACTGGTTCAGCTGCCCTTACCTGAGCAGCTGCCACTGGATTTTAGATCACTCATCTGAAAGGCATTAATTTACTACAAGGTGGAATTGCAAAACACCAGTAAACCTCAATAAAATGATAAGATTTAGGCAGGGTTCTTAGAAGAATCAGTTAAGGAATCCATTAGGAGGGCAAAACATTATATATAGGATTATATGATATGCAACATCTTTGCATATCAGCACTGTTTTATGCATACCAGAGATCAAGCACTAGCCATCTATTTCACACTGAATTTATGTCAGAGTATCCTTTTGACCTGGAGTATATGCTAAATTACTAAAAATAACTGAGTGAAAAAAACTTCAGCCTTTAAAAGATGCAGAAAACGAGCTACATCCTCCCATATGGGTATGGCTGGGCTGAAATTGCCTGTTCTGAAGATGACAGAGTAATTTTTGGTAGGGTTATTCAAAGGACTATTTTTTTCTCCCTGATACCTGTACATACTTCTCAGATATCTTACTCCTCTTGCTTCACATCTGTATTGAATCCTATCTGTGTATCTCCACACAGTTATTAAACGCCCTTATTTTCACTTGGATTCACATCTGTGTTTGAGGGAAGACGTGGCCACCCACAACCACGATGTTATCAGGCCTGCAGCGTAACACTGCTAAGAGATAAAAAAAGTGATAAAGCTTCAAGCAGTTCTCCTCCCCACCTGTCATTGTCTTATTTGTATTTGATTTCTTTAAATTTGAGCATGAAGGAATAGTCTTGTCTTTTTTTTTTGCCCCCAACTCTTAACTAGCCGTATCAGAGGAGGTTTGTGTTTGTATGATTTTGTTGAAGTACAATGGTCCCTCAGAGTAGCTTGCAAAAAGTTGAAGTATGTTCATCCCAGAAAGGTACTTGCACAATATTTGCAGTGGAAGTATGTGTGCTTCCAGGAAATAAGCAGTCCCAGGGTTTCTTCCTCTAAAAAATGTTAGCAATGGCAAAATTTGGTGACAAAAATTTATATCACACAAAAGTGTAAAAATTTGCCCAGCTTGGGCCTTCACATTGTCATCAGAAAACTAAACTGGTCTTTGTTATCAGGAAGAGGAACTACTGTAAAAATAAACCAGTGTGTCCATAAATCGCATTTAAGTACAGTAGAGCTATTAGAAACACAAAAAGTATAGCTTATTACAATTATTATTAATCCTACGCTATACTTTTTCCAGCATGGGCCAGTTTGCTGCTACAAACACCGTTATGCTAGGGGAGATTTCTAAAACTGAGGATTAAGTCTACTCCAAAATGGAAATATAAAACTAATTAAATGCAAAAGCTGTCGTTCTTACTGTTCCTTTAGCTCCATTCTCTACACATTGGAAGCATTTCTTGTTTTTCCTGTTGAATGCAATTTGTTATACTTCTCTATTTTTTTTTAAAGTACCGAGGATACTTTATACATTTGGGTCAGGGGCACTACATAAATCTGTTTGTTCAGCTGGTTATAGCAGAAATCACCACCTGTAGTACAGAAATCTTTCCTGGCATGAGGATGATGTTTTGGACCAACACTTAGCTGCCACGCTGGCCTCTTCCTCTCCTCACCCAGGAGGCAGGATGGTTTTCTGGTCAGCCGGCCCAACTGCAAGAGTGCTTTTCCACGGAGCAACTCAGACAGACTCGACAGGGGTGTTAAACCAGAGAAATGAGTGCTGATATTTCATGCCACCATAATTTTTGAAGTGAACCCCAAAATGCCTGGATGATGATGCTTCCAGGAGATCTCTCCACACTGCCCTCATCCTGGACAGACCAGCCTGAACTCCATGCCTTCGTGGCCTCAGGTGGCTTGGTGGCTCTTCTCCAGCAAGTGCATCTGTGCCCAGGGGAAATGATGCAGCGAGCAGGAATTCATTGGGAGGGGAGGAATAGAAAGGCCTTATTTGAAGGGGTGTGTAAACCATAACGTTAATTTTCTCTACTGTTACACATACATGCTGAGGCTCTTGCCACAGACTCCTCTGGAGGCACAGGCAACTGGCTGTGCCAAGCAGGTGGAAGTCAGCAATGTCCTACCTGCCCATGTACTGACATGGCAGTTGTGTTAAAGTTTGTGTTAAGGCCGTTTTTGGCACTTTAGTCAAGAAATAATGATGAAATACTAAATCAGCTCATGCCAAAAATCAGGTTTATTTGGTTTATCCCTACTGTAAGCTAAGCAAGCTTGTCAAATAGGAGAAAAATGATCCATCAAAGTCAATAAGCTCCTTTGTATATACAACACATGCACTTACTGCAACATTTGTTCCTTAAGTACATATTTGGTCTCCAAGTATATCTACTAGCAAGCATATATTTACAGCACAAATCATGTTACACAGGTATTTGTACAAATTAGATAGTGGATGGGACACTACTGTTGATTAATCTATAGGTGAATGTATACTGAGAAGAAAGTATTTTCAGCCATTTGGCTTTGATTGCAGTGCAGTTCCATAACAGCATGGTTGAGGTCTCAATAACAGATGATTGGAACATATTACCAAGTCAGTATGAGTGAGATCTGGTACACTTGTATATGCAAGAGAAGCGGCTTGCAAGCTGAATTTGACATCAGTGATCTTCCTGGCAACACATACAATGGAGACAAAACATAAGGTTTTGTATCCTAGGCTGCACTGAGATGTCATACAAAACCCAGAAATTTTGCTTACTCATAGGTAAACTTTTCATCTGAAGCTCACTGTGTAAAAAGATAATGACGTCCAGGAAAAGCACCAATTTTGAGCTTAAGTTCCTGCATTTGATGTAACACTTGAGACGTGTCAGCACATTACATTGTAGAATAGGAAAGAAAATGATTGCACCAAAAAAGAGCATGTTGGCCCCAGGTGATTTATGGCCTAATTCAAAGTGCCCTGAATTCAACAGTGAGAGGCCTGCTGTGTTTCCAGCGGGGTTTGGTTCAGATGGGTGTGCTTCAAAGTCCCTGAACCAGAGTCAGTTCAGGAGTGAGCTGGAGAAGATGGTAAGTGCCTGTTACAGCCGGGATGGTTTGGGGAACAGATGGGCTGTGCCGCGCTGCTGCTCTGTGGGAGGACACACAGCTACCATCAGGTGGGAGGTGGTCTGTGCTCTGCGTGGATGGTGATGGCATGAAAGAAGATACTAAGGCCAGAACAAAAAGAGATAGGAAGGGAGCAGTTGGAGGGGAAGGCTGGGTGGAATGTGCGGAATTAGCACAGGGTGGAGCAAGAGACAGGGGAAAAAACAGAGGCACACTCGGGATAATGCAACTTGGCAGGTCTTAAACCTGCTACTAGCAGAGGAAGAATCCATAAAAAGCTCTGAGGAGGAGATGTAGTAAGGAGGACTGACAAGAAAGGTAACACCAATGAAGTGCAGCCCAGGTGGTCTGTGAACAGAGAAAAGCAGAATTAAAGAGAAAGAAAAATGAAAGAGAAAATGAGAGAAAGAAAATAGTAAAAGAAGAGTTGCTGAATTATCTTGAAGAATTATGGTCACCTTGTATCTGTAGTCTCTTTTTCTGTGAGTTCATGCAATGAAAGTGTTTTCTGAGCTGTGCTCTCTGGCTGGGATGTCCCACATCCTGAGTACCCTTATGATCCATATAAATACCAAAGAGTTGAGTTTTCCCTCTGTAAAATCTGAATGTTACGGGACCTTCTGAGAATGTGTGTGTAGGCAACACACAACAAACTCCCCTAAATAATGTGCAGATAAATGACTTTTTTGGGGGGAGTGTTTGTCAATAAATATTCTGTGTATGTGCACATATGCAACTACAATAGAAACAATCCGTAATCTGTGAGCGGAACTAAGGAGGTACAGGGAGGCCAGTTAAAGAGGTGAGGGTATCACTCCAGCAAAAACCCCCACAGTTTAAATAGTTGTTTAATCTAATATTGGTGCTTCTGTCATGGTAATTGCCTAATGGAAACCTGGACTGATCACTGGGTGGCTATTTCATAGTAATCAAAGGTAATGACACATGCAAAAAAAAAACCCTGTCAGCAGCTTCAGCTCAGGAGAATGAACCCTTGCCTGAAACAGAAAATGGAAAGAGATATAATTGTGCTATCTTGGAACAAAACCTAATATAATTTAGAAATGGATTATATAGACTTTGAACTGAAATTCGATGACTCACAGTGTTATGGTGATTACTATGATCACTCTAAATGAAGTTTCAAAGTCCTTTGCAAGTAAAAGGCTAATACTTCCTAAATCCAGGGAGTATGCAACCTGGCTTCTCCCTTCTCTGAAAGAAGCTCAAGGAAGAAAATCAGTAAGTGGATCACTTCAGTCAAATGACACTGTGTAACCACCTATGGGAAGAATTTAGGGTGAGGCCCGAGAAATACTTGATCAAGATGGAAAATTATAAAGGGTGTGTGTCTTTCATCACGTATTGTATTTCTTCATTTTGTCTTGCTAATATAGTAACAACTGGGATGATCTCTGCAGACGTAACTGTAATTAACAAGGCATTGGCCTGGCTTCAAGACACGAGTGTTTTAGACCTTTAAGAACAGAACTGAGATCCAAATGGGTAGTAGATTACTCACTGATGAATGAAGACCTTCAAGGATTTAATTAGAGCGTGGAAAAAAAATCAGGTAGACTTGCATAGTGGGCGGAGGTAAAGGTGGAGTGCAGTGTTCTTTCTTTTCCTAGGCTGTTACATCCAGCAGAAAAGCTGAATTCATGAGAACAGACAATACTGTCAAAACCCAGGTGCTAATGTTGTCTTGGCTAGACTGCAGCGATTATGATCCCTTTGTCAGCACCTTGTATGGCTTTCCCACAGGTCTGAGGAATGAAGGAGATTTGAATATATTTACAAATAACAATTTATTGAAGGGAAAATAATAAGTGTGTTTGAAAGGAACTCTAGATTTTGGCCTGCATACCTGAGGAGATGATTGAACAACAGACCTGCCTGTCTCCTACAGAGGAGACCCTACCTCCTTAAATCACAGTGTACAAATGAGTTTCTGGTCATTTATTCACAGTATGATTAAAAAAAAACTCCACAGGGTAGTCTGATACATCACATCTACACCTAGGCAGACATACTGCTTTTGTAGCCAAACTGCTCCCTGACCCAGCAGGGATTATTTCATCTCTTCCTTGCTATGAGGGTGCTCATAATTTCAAGGTTGATTCCACGTATTCTCACTGCCCAATCTTGAAGGAGCTGACTGCTATGATGGCTCTGGCACAGTTTATTTGCACAAATGCCTAGTCTTTCAATCAGCCATGGTACTTTATGGCAAGTGAGTAGCCTAATTAAATTACGTGGGTTTAAATTACTGAAAATGGAGGTGTGGCCTCATATACTGTGTGACAAAAGTGCCAGGGGCCAAATGCCTCAACCACCCTCTTCCTATATCAAGTGACCTTTTCTTAAGGGTTGTTTCTACAGAAAGTCTTGTGCAATAGGTATGAGACAGAATTAGAGTTTAATAGCTATTTAATACCTGCCCTCTGTGTGGACTTTCCTCTTTTGCAAGAGAGGCTGTCTTGAGGTTTAGCGTAAACCAACACGGAATAACTTTTGCAAACAAAACACCAGCAACTATGCTATCACTTAGTACACAATATCTTTCTGTCAATCACTGTTTCAGGCTTTTCCTTCATGTAAACATGTTTGGTTCCAGTCTTCATAACTTGTGCTCACCTACCAGCAATATTTATTTTCCTCAGACATTTGTCGTCAATTCTAACTAGAATGTATGCTGACGTGTTGGATGAGCAGTCTCAAACACATGACTTATAACCTCACTAAATCACTCATAAACAAGAAGGACATGTATAGGGATTCAGAAACAATAAACTCAAGTGACTGAATGAAGGTCATGATGTCCATTTTCGGAAGGATTTTGAGGTGTCACATTAAACAAGGATTTGGTATTCACCTAGATAAAAAAGGGATACAGAATACTCACTGGTTTAGATGACTCAGAATAGAAAGACTGCACAAACTCCAGAAAGGGCTTTTTAAGTTTCAAAGCTTGGACACCAGGAGAAAATGTCTGGTATGAAGGGGGAATGGAAGCCTAACAAGGAAATATGCTGGGTTTCATGTTAGCCAAAACATCAGCTCTTAGATAATGCTGTTTTTTTGTTTTACTGGAATTACGGAGAGAAGGAAAGTTGAGGTGTGTGAAGACAGCCACCGGCCAGTGTCATTTTGCAGCCACAGGTGGTACCAAGGGGCATCAGGGCATCTTCACTCTCATCACAAGAACATACCAGGAACAAGACAATGATGGTAAAAAGGCTACTCTCTATTGGGAAGTTTACAAGTAGGTATCAAATCTCTCTCTCTAGCTGAAGCTTTGTCTGGGTGATTCAGGGGGCTAAAGTACTCCCTCATCTACTCCACCATTAACTTCATCAATACTACCTCCATGAGAAGCATGGTCTTACACAACGGAGAGACACTACAATGTTGTACCACTCAGCTGTTGCACCTCTTTCACACACAGACCTGAACACTCCCTGACCCACAAATGTGTCCCTCAGAAGGGGCTATTTCTGCATACCAGGGCAACAGCTCAGAGGGCTATGCAGGAATTTCTTCTTGTCTGCCAACCCCAAGACAAGATTATGTGCTATTTCCCTTACGGTTTAGACCATTCCTTGTATAGACAAGTACTCAAGGTAAAGGTTTGATTCTCATTTCACATTCATATATATACAGCCGTGCATATATTTTGTTCATTGTAACTGATGGCCCTGGAGCATGGAATTATTTGTCTGGAGTACATGTATGAACAAGCTGGTAGCAGTGTGTGTTTCAGCACCCGCCTTTGCCACTCTGTCTCAGTACTGGAAAGATTGCAAGATGATGCAGCCCAAATGTATTACAAGCATCTTTTAATTTTATTATGAGACTTAATATATTCTGTGGTCTTCGTTTAACCTCAGAGATTTCCTGAGAATTTCTGCTTTGATTTTTCCAAAGGAAAAGTTTTCAGGTCTTGACATTGCAAAGAAAGATTTGAAAATTGTGACGCAAGTTTGCCACAGAGATTCAAAGGAAAACACTTAAAAATCATGAAAGGCCCTTTATTATTGGGGTAGTCTGACTCATATGTTTTAGGACATGTAATTTTCAGAACTGTGTAGGGTAATTCCTGCTACACTTCACCTATGTAATCACTTGCACCAAAACAACAATTTCAAAGCACTACTACTCTTTTTTTGTAATATGCTCTGCTCCCTAGTCCAGACCAACTATGCAAAGGGTAGAGCAATGGTCCTATTGTGTTTTCTTGAACTTCTTGGGGCAAGCCTACTGATGATCTTAAAACCTAGATAGCCAACATAGATCTTCTCTGGGGACATTGAAAGGGGTCAGAGGCAGCAGGTCAGAAAGTGATTAATGTTAAGAAGATGATTGTGGCTGTCTGCATTCAAAATAGCTGAAAGCATACAGAAACTGTGCTCAGACTTTATCTTCACATCTCTAGGTATTATGAGGAGTATCATCTAGTCATTGTCTTAGTATGCACAGCTGATATCCTAAGTGCTGTTTGCCCCTTCTTCAACAGACAGAGAGGCAAGAATTCTTCAAAAACAATGAAGCAGTTTGGTTTGGACGAAATGTCAAAAGGATGAGCTGTTTTTAAACAAACCCACCAACCCCAGATGATAACATATTGCATGGCTGGAATGGAAAGCAGAATTGTTTAATTACATGGAAAATGTAACAATACAACAAATCTTACAAAATTGGACAACAGTTTCCTTGATATGTAAGCAAAATCACTTTCAAAACAACTGTCCTTTTGCAAATGAATTTTGAAGTTGAAAGTCTCATAATTTTCATGGTTGTGAGAAAATTTGATGCCGGTCCTTAGAGGGATTAAGTCAATTTATCTCCATCCATTAATTCCCTTCAATCATAGAATCATAGACTCATTACAGCTGGAAAAGACCTTTACTTTTTAAAACATCATTAGCTCTGCATGCATTGCCATCTACTTTTCAACAATTTTCTGCATAGATTCGTAAGAATCATTACAGTTGGAAAAGACCTTTAAAATCACCGAGTCTAACCAGTCACCTCATACTACCAGGTCCATCACTAATCTAAACCATATCCCCCAGCACCTCATCTATGTGTCTTTTGAATATCTCCAGGGATGACTCCACAACCTCCCTGGGCAGCCTATTGCAATGCTTAATAACCTTCTTGTTGAAAAAGTTCTTCCTAATGTCCAATCTAAACCTCCCTGGCACAACTTGAACACATTTTCTCTTGTCCTATAATTCATTACTGGAGAGACTGACCCCCCACCTCACTACAACTCCCCCTTCAGGTAGTTGTAGAAAGTGATCACGTCTCCCCTCAGCCTCCTTTTTCTCCAGGCTAAACAACCCTGATTGCCTCAGCCACTCCTCACCAAACTTGTGCTCCAGACCCTTCACCAGCTTTGTTGACCATCTCTGGACACACTCCAGCACCAAAATCATGGCTTCTTCCTCCTCCACAACTGAGCATAGATACAGCTTCCTCTTATCACTTATATATAGAAGCATCTCACTTAGAAAATGCATGAGTTTCTTTTGTGTTAAAGTTCATTTTGTCTAAGCATGTAGTTATCTTGTCTGAACACAAACAATATGTGCAGTTATAATTTCCTTTGTGACTAATTTGCCCTCATAGTTGTGGGTGATTAAATGGCTGCCGTATTTGGTTGGCAGAGAGGTAAGCACCTTTAAATATATTGTAATTGAGCTTTGGGCCTTTTTTTTTTTTTTCTAGCCTTGTTAAAAGCTTAGTTAACACCTTTCTTGGAGCTGACTTCCCAAACACTACTCTGAAAAACTGCTCTGAGTTGTTTTGTAGAGCAGAGCTAATTAATACAGTGAAGTACAACTGAGTTTAGTAGGAGAATCACAGCTCATAAATAAAGATAAGAAAATTATAAGAGGTGTGACTGATATGTGAGTAATTACCTGCTTGGGAGGCTGCCTGAAGCGGAAGAACCAGAAGAGATTTAGGAGGCAGGAAATCCTGTGTCAGAATCCTCACTCCAGCCATGATTCATGCTGCCATAAGTGAGCTGCCCTGCCTCCTTCCCCAAAGAGCAGTCACTCAAAGAGAGTCAAGTAAGGATTTATCACTAGAATAGACAAAGCATCTGAAACAAAGCATTATTTAGGTACCTGTGGATAGTGCATGAAACAGATATTGTCCCACACTAAAATTCTCTTGCACTATTCTCCATGTTCTTTTCAGCTGTGAGAAAATGAAGACTCATCACTTCTCAGTGGTTTCTCCTCGAAAGCTAAACAGATCTGATTTTCATTACTTTAAAGTAATGGATTACAAAGCAGGTTGTTAGAAAAGACCACAGTAAGGTGCATGATCCTGAACAGAGGATTGCTAAAGGGCTGCCGATAGCATGGAACCAAGATTTCGCATCTCCTTCAGCCAGGAATGAGAAATCAGTGCCAATCCTCAACTCATCCTTCCCTGTCCTTCCCCCTCCCCCTCCCCTCCCCCCCCCCCCCAAATAGTCTGGGTTATTGACAATAACAAATAAGTCTGATGTTATGAATCCATGTTAATCCAGAATTTTACTCAAAAGCAGTGTTTATAAAAGGATCTCAACTCCTGTTTTGTAACAGCACACTCCTACAATAGACAGAGGAATAAAATTCTCAAGATGGGGAAATCCAAGAGGAAGTGGAGGCTGAGTCAACACTGTAACCTCGCAGTCAGAGGGTAGATGTAAAATCCTGAAATGCACACATCTGCTTCAGGGAGGGCGGCTGATCTGGATCCAGATACACTTAGTCAGATAAAGGAGATTCCAGTCATCTCCAGAGTGTTCCTCAACATTCAGATCTCTCTGACTGTGAGGTGTCTTACAAAGGCGGCTGGAACATCAGTGTTTTCCCATGTTACATAGTGACTGCCAACTTGTAACACTGGCTTGTTTATATTATCTCATTTAGTAACATACAAGCTATATGTTTGAAGTTATTCACACACCTTGATTCTGAAAAAAATCACATTTATAATTCATTAGGGTTTAACATGGGTCCAGTGAGAAGATTCCTGCATGAGTTTCTTCCAGACTGTTGCCACCAGTGCACGGGCTGTTAGGGCAGAGGAAGAGGAACAAATCCCTTTCACGCTCCTCCTAGCACAGTCTGTAAATCCTTTCTCTTTTCAGTTTATGTAATTCAATGAAGATTCTTACCTCCACTCAATTAATTTAATTAATTTAGGCCAAGTCACCTTGCATACATGCTAGGCCACGGAACTGTGGCTTCTCCTGCCTCTATATCCCTGTAACATCCATTCACAAGGAAGACTTGAATTTCCTGTTGGAGTGGGTAACTGCAGCTTTTCAAGATCCAGAAAGAAATGGGTTGACCTCTTTGATAATTTTCTGTTCTGACTCATCGTCGAGCAAACAAACACTACTGTGTGTCTGAGTGGGACAGCAGAGCTGCGTGTTCATCCACTGGTGATGAAAACGTCAGGAAAAGTAGAGGATGAGTGAGGGACTTTTTGACCTTCATCTGACAGGAGAAATCAGAGAGGCTGAAGTAAGAAAGTCAGCCTAATGAAAGGTATTTTGCCTTTTTTTGTTGCAAAATTTGTTTTGCCTGGGAAAGTAATGACTACAATACTACAACTGCAGCAAAATGGAAACCAGCTAGGCCCCAGCTCTGTTTTCTAGCAAGGAGATGGAGCACTTAATACCTTTGATACTGTTTCATTAAACCAGGCAGATGAATCATGAAATGGTACAGAAAGTGAACATACAAGAGTGAATTGAAGCATATAAGATGCTTTCCTCAGAAGGCAGGTAAACGCTGGAGAGGGCTGACTGATCTAGGGCTGGCTGTTTTGAAGAGCTGGCTTGGATGAGGCAAGATTATTTGGAACATAAGATTGAAAAGCTGGAAGTCTTGGGTTAAAAGTTAAAACAAGCAGAATTTATGAGACACAGGAAGTTACCTAGCCCAGCTGGAACGTACGTACAAGAGGAAGGACAATAGCCTTGCACAGATGCCAACACAGAGACTTCAGAGCTTTCCAACAGAAAAGCCCAGGAGCCCAGAGACAAGCATGGATCAAATTTCAAATCCTTTAAAAAAAAGAAGAGTAGAATTAAGGAGCTGTACACATTGTAACAAACAACATGAGCCAAAACAATGTTTGGCATGGGGTTGGTGGTGTAAGATCTGCAGAGGATTACATCACTCTGCAAGGGCTTGCCAGCAGGAGCAGGTTGCTCGCAGCAGGCCGGGAGGGATGACAGCAGCCCTGCCAGCTCAGAGGAACGCTTTGTGCAGGCACGGCCCGTACAGCGTGCCAAGGGAATGAACGGGTGAGCGAAGCGAGGAAGGGATGAAGGAAGCATTGTTCAGAGAACAAATGGGATATTTGCACTCAGGTGTGTAAGCCAGCGTGATGCCACTCGTACTCAGGATAGTCTACAGCAGTAAAATGCTGGCAAGGGAAAAAAGTCTGTTCTTACTCTGGCTAGCTGATCGTCAGTAACGGCAGTGTGCTGCCTTCAGGAGAGTGATCTGGTGGAGACAGAGGCATGGCTAGGGGATGGCTGTAGGGAATCTGAAGTCCCTCTTTGTGCATCAAGGACTGCAGACTCTGAAAGGCTTTAGGCAGGAGATTAACTGTATGTCTTTTGATTTTTGCTGTTTGCTCTATCTCTAGGTGAATTGGGAGCTCAACTAGTTGAAGAGAAATGTTCAGAGTCACCTTGATAAGCCTCTGGTCACAGATTCCTGGAAAGAAGTATTCAATGCTCCCCACTGCAGATGGCTTTGCAAGCACCTGCAATGCTGGGGGTGGGCCAGAGGGCTGGCGCCCAGGGCCTGAATCCAAAAATGTGTTAGGTTGGTCAATGGTCTTAAAGATCTCTTCCAGCTGAAATGATTCTATGAAATGGTAGGATTACCTCTAGCAAGAGGGGAATGCATAAAACCCTGTCATGAGAAAGGTGCTTTTGTCAAGGTTTGTGAGGCTACAGTAACAGCAGCAGGCCCAAGACCCCAGTGTGACACTAATCAGCCAGGGCCAGTATTGCTGCAGACTTTACAGGACCTCTGCCATTGCTCTATGCAAGATGTGGCTTCTTCTGTATTTTCATAGCAGCTGCCCACTCTTGGGGACCATCACTAAGCAGCTTCCTCAGCTAAAAGGATAAACCATACACAAGCCATGTCTGCAATGCTGCATTCAGCCAAGCTGGTGTGTGTGCACTGCATATCTGACCCATACAGACACTACACTTGGATACACTGTGGCCACATAGAATGGCTCTCCATCCCATGGCACTCAGTTGTCCAGACTCAATCTTTATGCATGTTGTGTAAGCAATCCACATACGCTAAAAGGCAGAGATCTTCACTAGCCTGCCTCGAGCCTCCAAAATCTTTATGACACCCTTGAGTACAAAGCTCAGCTCACACCATGCCCATGGAACTTTCACTTTCTAGTGAAAGCTAAGGCTTGTCCTTTAGGAAGTAAGAAGTGTCATGAGGGGCTGTGAAAACAGATGCCACTTAGCCCACATATGTCACCTTTCACTAGTTCTGGACTTTTGGGGCCTTAAGTATGTTACTAGAAGAATCAGATCTTTTTTTCTCAAGGAAGGCTGTCTTTCTGTTAACCATTACATCATCTTGGAGGACAGAGAACATTCAGGGTCTCATGATAGCATTTGAGTCCACAGTATTTGCAATGTATCAGTCAAGCCTGTTTATCCCCATTTCCAGTTGTCTTGAAGTTCCATGAAAATTGCTGCTTTGTACATCTTGACACTTTCCAAAACTTCAACTCATTCCAGAAAAGTAAGACTTCAAAAAAATGCTGTAAAGGTTTTCAATCAAGACAGAAGAAAAATAATTCAAGGATACGCAAGTACTATTTCCTGAAGAAGATAAAGGGCAACTTTAAGAGGCTATTCATGGTAACCTGATGCCAAGCTGAGCCATTTCATGTCTCGGCCTCAGCTCATCTTACCAGAGTGCAGGCAGAGCTCCATGAGCTCATCCAAGCTCTGCCACCAGCACGTAGGAGGTCTTTTGACACTCACTTACCAGACATTACTCCAAGCAAAGCCTCTTATGCCAGAAGCAACATGGTACTTTGTGAACAACTTGCAGACATTACTTAGGCATGCTACCGATCCACAAACCATTAGACAACTGTGTGTTACCACCAGGAACAGAACATTTCTTCTTAATGGAGAAAAAAGTAGTGGTAACATTTTGAGAAGTGACACCCACACAAAGATGATAATCCCCATTTCTTTCCCAGTGCCACAGATTGCTACAGCTATGGGACTCTTTACTGCAGGTGAAGCCAAATGATGATTCAGTCTGCTCTACGTACTCATATTGTCCAGAGTAGGAGCACAAGCCCCAGCTAACGCTGCTGTGGAGTTCAGATGCACCCAAGAATGGAATCTGCATGGCGAATTTGTCAAAGACCCACAGTTATTGCCAGAAAAGACAAATGATTTTATTTTTCCTGATCACATCAGGATGTGGTTGTAGTCAGCCTCGGGTTCTGTCCTAGTGTTGCCTGAAACAAAACTGTCCCATGAAGCCCTGTCAAAACTCACACTATCGCTAGTATGACAGCAAACATTTGAAAACAGAGTTATTTTCATGTCTGTGACATGCCCTTGGGCTCTGTTGGATCAGCTGCTGACAGAGTCAAGGACCTCACACCAGCTTGGAGGTGGGCTTTCTTGTCTTTTTATTTTTTTCCTCTTTTTACTATTTTAGTCATCTGCTAGTATCTGAGCTGCAAACCAAAGTAGATTGTGATTGTGTCAGCTGTCACTGGGATGGAAGTGGCATTGTAAATAGATAAGATTCGGACCACATAGCACTTTAAATATCCGATTGCAACAAGCCGATATAGGAATAGAGACAAATAGGAAGCCCCTGCAGCTTTTCAAGCATCAATGCAAACCTTTCACAAGGACTATCGTTGTCAGCTATTTCATTCGTACCTTTGAGTACCACCTTACACAAGAGTGTGCTGCAAAAGCACCTTCTCAAAGCTGCTTGTTCAGCTTTAATGAGTAAAGGAAATGGTAAGCAGAAATCAAATCATTGAACCGCCACAGTTACAGCAAACCTAAGAGTGGCTGAATCAATTAGAAATGAAAAGTATATTATGGGTGATGTAGACTTTCAAAAAAAGGAAGAATGTTATTGAGAGAGGCAAGGTTAGAAAGTCATCATTTAAACTAGATTTAAAGGTATAAGAAAAGACTCTGACGGCCTGAAAGAAATTATCCTCACACAATTAAGTATACACTTAATTGGACTTCCAAACCAGCTCACATTTAGACAGTTTTCCAGTACAAGTAGTAGTTGTTCTTGTCACAGCAGATGTGCACTGAAATTTTGAGGCAGCATCTCTTGCAAGTAAATGAGTCTATGGAAAATGGCTATTTTTACAAAATCATAAGGCTTTGGGTATCTAGAACAAACAAATAAAATATATATTTCACCTATCTTTGTGTATTTATAGGTGAGTGATGCCAACAAATATTTTCATTTCAAGGAGCAAGATCCTTCTTGGGGTGAGTGGAGCTGGCAACACTTTTAAGCTAGACTTTAATAGTAAACAAATCACTGATTTTCATGGAATCATAGAATGGTAGGGTTGGCAGGGAACTTTAGACATCATCTAGTCCAACCCCCTTGCAGAAGCAGGTTGACCTAGATCACGTTGCATAGGAACATGTCCAGGTGGATCTTGGAAGCAGAACTCCACAACTCCTCTGGGCAGCCTGTTCCACTGCTCTGTCACCCTCACAGTGAAATAGGTTTTTTCTTATGTTTAAGTGGAACTTTTTGTATTCCAGCTTCATCCCATTACCCCTTGTCCTGTTGCTAGAGATCATAGAAAAAAGGGATGTCCCAGCCTCCTGACACTCACCCTTTAGATGTTTGTTAATGTTAAAAAGATCTCCCCTCAGTCTCCTCTTCTCCAGACTAAACAGAGCCAGTTCCTGCAGGCTTTCCTTGTATGAAAGATGTTCCAGTGCCATGATCATCTTGGTGGCCCTGTGCTGGACTCTCTCCAGAAGTTCTCTGTCCCTCTTGAGCTGAGGAGTCCAGAACTGGACACAGGACTCCAGATGAGACCTCACTAGGGCAGAGGAGAGGGGAAGTAGAACCTCCCTTGACCTGCTGGCCACACTTTGCTAGACTTCAGATATTATGTTTGAATTACTTGTGTAATAACTTACAGGAATTCATTTTTACATTATGTTCAAAACTGTAAGTTGAAACCTTGCTAAGTTTTTTTTATACATTACTAGAACCTAAAGTAGTTATGAACAGAGATAAATCATTCTTTGACACTTCTATTGAAAGCTTATTGGCAACAACTGCATTATATAAACTCTCAAGCTTCATTTTACCAGACAAATAATTGAAGTACACTTCAGAGCTTAATGTTACTAACCTGTACAAAGTTTATTAACAATCAACAGAAATTTTTTAATGCAAATACTCCCATAGATAGTTTACGTTCCACTCTCTTTCCTTTTAAAAATACATGAACCACAGATACCTCACCTAAGGACTTCCAAAGACTACATGGTGACGGTGTTTCTTTTATGTGCATTTCTGAGTATAAAATAGAAATTTTGTTCTATTCTCCATCTCAAAATGGAAGTACAGTCAAATACATTTTGAAGTGACAAAGGAAATTACTACAGAGGAAGAGTTTGGATCCCAATCCTGTGTTTGTCTTGTAAGGGCCACAGGTTATGTGAGTTGTGTTGACCTCACTGACACAAGTGAATCAACTAGAGGAGCTATCCTGTGATTTTACAACTAATTTTGATTGTATGGTGCAAATGTATGTCATCAGTATCCTTCTTAAAGTTTCAGTTTTACACTTTCATCCTCCCTCAGGCTGCAGTTTGAGAGAAACTCTCAAACAGGACAGATGTGGAACAGAAAGTTAGGTACCTAAAAGACAGACATCCATACGTGGACTAGTTGCATTATGTTTTCTTTAGCACCGATGGTCAGAAAGAGACACTTGCAGAGAGTAATTTGTCTCACCCTAAAGCAAATGGCTGAAGTAGATCAAAAGACCTGTCCTCTGAAATAGTCCTTTATTGATATAGCAGGCTTTAGGCAATACTTTAGGTAGCGAGATGTACTCCAACTCCAATATCTATGCTGTTTTGAAAACAGAACTGAGCCATTTAAGACTTCCTCATGTGGGAGTTGCATGCAAAGCTTTTGGTGGGATCCCAAGGTCACTGGAAACTTGCAGCTTCCTTTAGGCTGCAGCATTATCTCTCTAGGACTCAGTGTAAACCCAATCAACCTGACATTCGCTCTATAAAAACTAATGTTTTCTTTTTATTGTTTGATGAATTTGCTTTTAAGCTCAAAGTTAGAAGTACTATAAACACGTACCTTGGTTCACTACAGCTTTATAATACCCCATGTGACAGACTTAAGAAAAATGGCCTAAATTCAAATGAACATTTCAAGCTCATTTTAAGAGCAAGTAAAAAGTTTGGCTTGCAAAACTTGCCTTTCAGTAGGCTGAATGTGTTTCCGTGCTAGCAGCTTCCAGGAAACTCTTAAGTTACAATTACAAGAAGTTAAAGCTGCAGCAGCAGAATTGTTAACTGGAAGTCAGAATTTCCTTTACACCATTCCTCTTCTGCTGAGTCCTAAAGCTTAAATACTTTGTTTCTTTTCTTTTTCTGTGACATTGTTTTGGTATTTTCGTTACTTTTTTTTTCTTTCTGGCCCTAATCTGTTACTATTTGTTCTTTGGTCTGTTTTTTTTACCTTGTACTGGATCATCGACTTAAAGCAGCATTTTCTAACAATTCTTCCAGCTTATAGGACTCTCTCCTTTAAATTTATTAGGAATATGTCCAGTTCTTAAAACACTTAAAGACTTTTTTTTTTAATTCCTTTCCAAATTACATGGTCAGTAATCCAAAGAAGAATGTAAGCAGGAAAGCCTGTGATAAGAAAAATAAAAACAGTGTTTGCTCTAAGGAACAAAACTGAAGCAGAGTTGACAAACTAAAGCAAGAGAAGGAAATACGGTAATGCCAGCATTCAGCTGGGAAAAAAAGACATGAGGCTTTTTCCTAAAATAATAACTTAACCAATGCGTAAATAGGAGTGAAAATAACTGCAACGTAATAGAAAAATCTGAAGAAAGACTTGGAAACATGATTTAATAAGGCTCATCAAACAATGAATCTAGGGATGCTACTGCAAGGCAGACAGTATCACAAACAGATCAGTGCTCTGCAAACTCAGATGACCCCTTTTCTTTAAACTAAGATACAAAGATGTTACCCTGAGAAAGTGAGAAAGGATAGGGCTGGAATGCTGTCAGAGGAAGCCACAGGGACAGCTTGTTTGAGCCTATCTGTCTGTTATTTGAACACAGATCTGAAAGATGATAAGAACTAAAGATCTGCCTGGGAAATTATGGATTTCTTTGCAAAATATATGTAAAGCTTGTTGAAAGCAGTAATGTTTGTGTCTAGTGGGATTTTACTCACTGTTATCACAGGATTGAGCAACGATGCTGAGAAATGGACACAAAATTTCTGTCATAAGAAATGACACACAAGGCTTCATGTTTACTTATTATACATGTAAAATGTAAAAATAATATATACATATTACTATGGCTGTTTGTATAGCAAGTGTGAGGTTTATAATATGTCACTGCTGCAGGCACTGGAATGTGCCAGTAAATCTGTGGCCCCGTGTCTCCTTACATCTGCTATTATATTTGGAGTATAAGCCATGTTAGCTTCTGAAGGATTTACCAGTTCAGAGAAGAGCCGTGGAGTGTTTAGGAGAGGACTTAAGGACGACATGGCTGCAAAATAAATCTGTATTTGGTTACTTCATCCTCTGACACATAAGACTTCTCTACAGAGAAAAGACCTCCAGTGGAGGAGACAGAGTCTTCTGGTGATCTCCCACAATTACTTCCCCATTCTACACCATAGGCTTTGAAGGCTTCTTTCTGTCATTTTTTCCTGTCTAACAACAACAAAAAAAGAATATGTGGATGGATGAATGGATGGAATATGTACTATAAAAAAAAACAACCCACTAAAAATCTCCTGCAGACACACTTCTTCCCATGAGAAAAACCCTTTAATAGACTTAATAGACTTCAGAAAAATCTCATAGATGTTGTGTTTGCTACAGGTAATAACATAGAGCAAAGTAGCTGTAGATTGCAACTAGACTAAAATCCCATCACTTTGTTGACAATTATTTTGATCAAACACCCAATTAAAATTAAATGTAAGGACTGTTGGTAGTTCTTGGAAGACAGGAGTAAAATCTAAGCAATGTAAACCCTGTCTGAAACAAGACTAGTTCTGAAATGACATGATTTTTTTTTTTTTTAAACAACATAAATACATATGAAACAGCACATCAGGAAAACCTTGGAAATAAAGTATAAATTGACCTTCCTTTGCCCTTGCACAGGACAGCTGACAAACACTCATGAGGTTTTATTCATCATGTTTCATAGGAAAATAGGAGACAGTAGGAATCTTGAGCCAGTCTATATTGATTCGTGCATCAGGATCCTACTCCAAGACCTCTGTGCTTAACAGCCAAGCAAATTTCAACTGCCCTTCTAAGAAATCTAAGTTTTATCCTAAGTCACATTTGAAAGATTTCAAATAGTCATTAGGAGTTAGGCGATGTTGATTTTAGGTAGTAGTAGTGCATCAGGTTATAGATTCCAAAGTGTGTGTATAGTCCAGGAGAGATTACAAAGTATTTCTCTTTATTTCTTGGAAAGATGCCTGACTTTTACCCTTTCATTCTGGACTAGTCATGATAATTTTAGTGTTCAGTTTTACAATTTTCTTATTTACACCACATCCACAAATTCATTCTTGCAGCTGTTCCTCACGTGATTATTTCTGGTACTTCCATTGTGGTTACCCACGTGAATAAGGCTTATTGTTGTGGTACACCATCATAGGCTACAAATATGCAAAAGTTATAAAGGGACAGGAAACTTTCAAACCCTTTAAATAATTTCTTTTGGTTTTGGATGTACGTTCCTTTTTCAGTCTTGCTTGGTTTTTTTGTTTTAAAGTTGCCCTGCAGCTATTATTTTAAAATAGCTTTAAAAAGTTTAAAAACTGCTTCCACTGATTTAAGTCAACCACAAGATAGCAAGCAGTTTCAAAATCTGCCAGACCTTTAGCCAACAGAAATTGGCAACTATGCAGCTATTTTTATTAGCTGCATATTGTATAAAAATAGAAATATCTATACAATAAAACTATGTATAATGAGTTCAATTTTATGACAGTATATAACATTTGTGTCAGTGTAACTGCTATGATTATTATAAATGTCAGCCAGATTATCTGGCAAGGATCCAAAGCCTAACATTTTGGAATATTTATATAATAATTATTATTTTATATGTATTTAAACTGAAGAAACAAGCTTCTAAATACACCACTGTGGTGGATGCCGGACAAGCACGCACTACGCAAAAAGCTTCTGTTTTCCTTTTCTTATCAAGAGCATATGGTGAAAACTCTTCCCCAGTGCCAGTAAATATCTCTGCTGCATCAGTTACTCTGCCATGGAGATAAGAACTATGAGCTTCTGGCCTCACATACAGTGTAAACAACCACTGTTTGATCACTTTGCTGAATACAGTCCATTACTTATTTCTCAGCTTGTGCCTTGGAGCCGTATCTAAACTGACCTCGAAACAAGGAACACTTATCCGAATTCTTTGTGTATAAAGAAGTTACCTACTCAGAATGAAAGAAATGTGATCTATGCCTAATTAAGGGAATAAGCAGGCAAGTCAATAATGGAAGATTTGTAGTCATAAAGACTGCTTCGAATTACAGTGTCTGCAGGAGACCTTGTCAGTACTTTTATATGTTAGGAGGTTATCAGCCATCTTCTCCCTGCTGCTCTTAGTTTAAAGTGAGTGGGGAGTCCCAAATATTAAAACTGCAAGAAATCTAGCACTGGTTTGTGTAGGATGGATGTAGTCTCATAATAATAACTATTGTACCTTAACAATGAAAAATTGAAGTATCAGAATAATTCTGCATTTTAATAGGAATATCTTTGACAACATCAAAAAAGACTGATTACAGATAAGAAATCCAGGAATCAACATATGGTCTGGCTTAGCTAGAAATCTCCATCACTACTGAGCAGAAAAATCCTCTTCTAAAGGCTACAACAATCCTCACGCTGATAATGAAAGAAAGATGTGTCCCATTGAATGCACTCAAGCAGCTGCTGGTGGTGACGATATGACATGAAACAACTCTTAAAAGTACACAACAACTTTAAACACCAGTTCAGTGAAAGTTGTGAAAGTAAATAAACATTTAAAACTGCAGAAATCAAACTCTGAATCACTGAGGTATCTGAGTTAATTGGTACAAAACCTTATGCATCCATTTTTACTTTTGTTAATTGTAGCCTTCATTACCTCAGTTTAACACAAACCATCTGAACTGAGTTTAGACAAACCTAAATAATTGAAAACAAAATCAAGAGTAGCCATTCAGGAGTTCTGTATCAATTTCCTGTCAGGTTTAAAAATTACACATTTGTGGTACTCTACTGAAAAGTTACATGGAACTCTGTTCACATTAACATGAGTAACTCCTCAAAAGATGTCATGAATACTCACGGGTAAGTTCTTACAACTCATGCTGAAAAAAGAATGTTATCCCAGAAGCCTGAATTAAACTGATTAATTGACTGATAAAATGAAAGAAATGCCAGAATCGTTTTATGAGTCAGTGGAAAAGGCAGGAAGTGAATTATCCTGTATCCTCCTGAACCTGCATAGAATTTATTTACACAGAACTGTAGTTACCCTAGTTGGAGTTTAGCCAAGGCATGAGAGTTAACACTCCCTTTGCCTTCATGAAAACAGAAGTTGTATTTATGCCATGCATCAGTGCAGGAAATATTTGGCTTTTATATTACTCCTGCAATACCCCTGCTGAACATGAGAGAAACAACTGAAAAAGCGAGCTTTTAAAATAGCAACTGACTGGGGAGAACGATCACAGAGCATTTACTTGGTCCTTCTTCAAGTTTCTATTGGCAAAGTTGTAGTAATTAAGAGTAAACCACAGTTATATTGAAATAGATTACATCATTCTGCAAAGCAGGTACCATATGTAGTTTTATGAACAGTTAACATGCTGGAAGTTACTGAGAAACTTCCCATAAATCCTCCTGCCCTTCCTCACATGATGCACTCTGATTTCCAGGTAAGGAGTAAAACAGAATATTTTTTGCACTTCTTTCTATGAGCAACAGAGACACACAGACACAAACATGCTGTTTCTTACTCATATAAGAAAAGGAAACAATAACAAAGTAATTTATGCTCAGCGGAAAGACATTTCCTCTACCTTCCACTAAACAGCCAACCTCAGGTATTTGAATTTAAAGACTTTGTAGACCTGGGGACACTGTATGATAAAAAAATCAAACCCTAATGTTGTTTTAAGAATGCATATTACGGATTTCATGGGGCATATTAGTGTCATATAATCAAAGTAATTGGGAACAACATGTGCCCATGGATTAAAAATTGGTGATAGTAACAGTTCAATGTTCTTTCACTCTTCAATCCCTTTTGAAACATTTTTTGATTGTCTAGGTGGAGCTGCCTTGGGAGGGAGGTTGGACTAGATGATCTCTAAAGAACTCTTCCAACCCTACCGTTCTACGATTCTATATGTTTGTACTGTTCTGTACGTAAACTTTGGCACATTGTAAAAACAAGTAAAAGCTGCTGTTTAGAAATATCTGTGTACAGTGCTTGCATAGTATTTGGAAAGACAAATGAGCTGTATCTGGGGAAAAGTCAAGTCTTAGTCAGATGCAGCAAAACCACTCCATTCTTTCTTTCTGGCGTTGGGAGAATTTTTCAAAGGAGCTCAAATGAACGTGCTTCAGCACATCATTGAAGAGGTGAGGATGTTTGAAGATGCTAAGTGTTGCCATTCATCGGCAGTATTGTTTTACTTAAATTTTCCCCAGCATTCAGAGTCAGTAGCTAATTTTAAAGTATTGATACAATATTATCAAAATTTAGCTTTTTATGAATCTGCCTTTTAAAGCATAAAAAAAGGAATGCATCTTTTCTGGATTATAAGATCCAGTTTTATGTTGTTTATTACCTGGGCAACCTACAGACTGTTTACATGTCTAACATTTAGTGAGTAAACACTTGCTGCTTCTATTCTTGTAGCACTTACTCTGACTGCATTATTTGTTAAGATTTGGAGGCGGTTAGCTTGTTACCTCTTTTCTTTTCCTAACTAGATGGATTTGCAGGACAAAAGGGTTACACTGATCATTTGGCTTGACTTTCACAGGACCATAAGCCAAAAAAAACAACCAAAAAAAAATTATAATGTGAACTTTGCTTTGAGTCCATGATTTATCACAGAATCATAGAATGGTAGTGTTGGAAGGGACCTCTAGAGATCATCTAGTCCAACACCCCTGCAGAAGCAGGTCCACCTAGATCAGGTCGCATAGGAACGTGTCCAGGTAGGTTTTGAAGACCTCCAAGGAAGGAGACTCCACACCCTCCCTGGGCAGCCTGTGCCAGGGCTCCCTCACTCTCACAGTGAAATAGTTTTTTCTTCTGTTTAAATGGAACTTTTTGTGTTCCAGCTTCATCACATTACCCCTTGTCCTGTTTTTAGCTACAGTAGAAAAAAAAGTGTCCCAACCTCCTGACACCCACCATTTAGATATTTGTAAATGTTAATAAGATCCCCCCTCAGTCTCCTCTTCTCTAGACCTAACAGCCCCAGTTCCCACAGCCTTTCCTTGTAGGAAAGATGTTCCAGTCGAGTTGAGTGATGCCTTATAGTCAGGGATTTAGAAAAGATATTGAGACTTAGTTTAAAATTTGGGAGACAGAGTTTAGTAGATCCTTAGGGGTATTTCACCAAACAACTCCTCTTGTGGCAGAAACAAAAGGATCTCCTGCTTATTCTACATTAGTGTAATTTCACCTGCTAGTTACTGGTTCTCACTGTTATCTCGCATGACAGATCAGAGAGATTTTTAATATTTTAATTTGTCTTCTCTATAAGATAAACAGATGCTTCTTCAGCCTCTCACTACAAGACAGATTTTCCTGGCTTTGCCAGTTTGTTAAGTATTTGTGTTAAAATGCAAACCCACCACTTCAGTAACAGTTTGATGAATGTCATATATAACCACAACATTATTACTACTTCTTAATATTCCTCTGCTTTCATATCCAAGATTTGTATCATAAGCGTGAATCTTTTTGATTTGCTCATGACCACAACAGAACACCTCTATAATTTGACTCAAAAATACTCTTTGTACTTTCCGATCATCTGTATTCAAATAAACAGTTCCCTAAGCCCCATTCTACCTGCCCTGCAAAAAAAGCAGGCTCTGTTTCATAAGTAATGTCTCCCTAGAAATATTCACATCTGCATCTATGCTATTAGTGAGGGGTTTTTTTTATGTTACCAGATTAGGTCTGAGATAAAACTGAGTCCTTGTTGTACTTGGCTAAATTATGATTTACAAGAGTTACTTTTCAGATCTGCTTCTATTTTTGTTCAAAGAAATATATGTTGTAAGTTTCTTGTAAAAAATACCTTAAAATAGAACATTAGCACTAAATAGAATATGGCACGTCTTCATAGAAGCTCAAAACTATAGTTACCTTTGCCAGGCAAAATAGTAATCCCATTCAACAACTGGCCAAAATTCCATCAATTCCTGCTGATACTAGAAACTCAAAAATTCTTTAATTCCTACATGTGACTCTTACATTTGACTTTCATGATTTTGCCAAAGAGATTAAATAACATGACAAGAACCTAATTAAAAGCCTATTGCTTTTCACTTCTAATGGGCACCAAATCAGTTTCTCTCATTTCTGGAACAAACAGGTTAAATATTACCACGAATGATTCAGAATCCCATAAAGTTAGAGAACACAACTTAGTTGGTCCTGAAAGTTTAAATGTTTTTACCTTTACCTGTTGCTATTTAGCATCTTTACTAAGTAATGTTTGAATAAAACATTTGCAGTTGTATCCATAAAAAAATACTGCATTACACAGGTTTCCATTAAATAAAAACAAGAAATACTTTTATACATCAGCATTGTTACTGAAAATTCTGTATTTAAAGGGAAACCATGCCACTACCAAGATATTACCTTTCTTGATCTTGACATGTTATAAAAAATGTATTTCCCTCCTCCTTTAGGGAATGAGCCAAGACCTTTATTTTGTAAATTCATCTATTATTATTATTATTCATTCTCATTGTTTCACAGCTGCTAACTTGCCTTCTGCTTACCAGCTTCCACTTTTTTCCTTTTGTTTTTATACACAGACTAATTATCTCCCTCATTTTCTTTAACTTAATGCATTCACCTGAAAAGAAACTGATGATTGTAGTAATGTCATCTTTTAAGCATCCTGTACAGTCTTCTTAAATAAACTACCATTTACCTATCCGATTCATTTTTCTCGTACATGTCTGTCTATAGAGGTATCATTCAGAAATTTAATCAGACTTAAAACACTATCCCCTTTCCAGAGCTGCATAATATATATGGGAAATATTTATATATAGCAAACGAAGTTAAATTATGTCATTTTACATTCAAGCAACTAAAAAATTGGACTTTTTTTTTTTCCAGAACTGTCAGAACTCAAAGCACTTGAATGCTCCAAAAATAACGTTTTAGAAAGTGATCATCTATTATTTATACCAAATCTAGGGCATGTTTACTTCTAGAAGTTTGAAATCTAGACATATCCTACAGATTGAGAGGGTGAAAAAAACCCCAAACATCCTAAAATAGCCCATTCCAGCTATTCTAGATAAATGTTTACGTAAGTGCTCATCCAGTCCTCTATTCAGATCACCTGTCTCACATGAATCCGATTTTCTACTTTATCAACCTAAATGTTGACTCATAAACGCATCAGGTCTTGGATTTGTGAAATGAAGAACTCAATAGTTATCTTTAAGGAGCCTGATGAGTCTCCCTCTCTGTGCATTCTTACTTTCTTAAAGAAGGTATAAAAGTACTATGAACGCTCAAGTTGTGACAGACATACTACCAAAAAACATAGCTCATGCTTTTGAATAAATGAGCCTCTGATACAGGTCTGCAAAGCATCTGCAGGAAGATGAAGAGAAACAACTCGCTCGTTGTAAGCTACTCATTTGTCTATTTGGATCTTTTTATCCTCTGTCTTTCTGAAAGAATTGCCTCAGTTAGTTGGAATCTTATTGCTTACAGATGTATCTGAGAAGCATCCAAAAAAGTAGGCCCTTTCTCTGGCAGGCATTTCTTGAGTAGACAGCCTCAGACAGAATCGCTTAATGATCGGTTTTTTTCCACCTGAGAGTCCCCTTCCCGACTCTGTTTCTCCCTCCACCAGCAATAAGCTGATCCAGTGCAGAAAAGTGGTTTTAGTTTATTATAAAAAGATAAAAGCAAGCCCTAATACTCTCAGTACTTAAGACGTAGTCATAAGGTATCCAATGCCTGCATAACTTTTAACTGTACCAACCAGCCTCTCAGAAGGAATTCACAGCAACTGAAGAAGAAAAAAACAAGCTACAACCACGCACGGCGACGCCGCCGAGCTCACGCGTGCAGCTTTACCTACAAACAGAAGCTACTGGCGTGGAGCGTACACAGGAGCACCTCAGACCCGAAGCTTCGTGAGGCCGCACGAGCAGCGTTACCGGCAGCGACCGAGCCCGTTGCGAACCGGTGTCTGTTGCACCTTCTGCGCCCGTTTACTCAACTCTTTGTTTTTTCACTTTCTCGCCACACCGCCTGATACATAACGACCCACGGCCGCAACGTGCGGGCGTGTACGGGCACGGCTACAGGTACAAACGCGAGCAGGAGCCACTGGCGCGGAGCCCAGGCAGGCCGGGCACCACGGGCACCGAGCTGCAGCCGCTCATCGCCGGCCGTCCGGGCGAGGCGGCTACACCCGCCGCTCCGGCCTCCTCCGGGCGCGCTCCGCTGCGCGCTCCATCGCTTGGGGTCGAAGAGAGGGCCGTCCTCGGCGGCACAGCCCGGAGAGCGCGGCTGAACGCGCGGCCTTCCCCCCGTGACCCACCTCATCCCACCCCAGGACCAGGCGCGCCCGGGCCCGGGCCGCAGCCGCAGCCGCCGCTTACCACAAGCCCCGCCGCTGAGGGCGCGGCGCGCCCGACAAAGGGCGGGAACTTCCGCCTCCGGCCGGCCCCGCCCCTCACCTTGGCCTCGGCTCCGCGCTAAAGCCAATGAGGGTGGGGAGGCTCAGCCGGGCCAGGTAACCGGGCACCCAATCGCAAAGGCGCCGCGGGAACAGGTGGGGGCGGGNGCGCCGGCCCCGCGGGGGAGGGGCTACCTGCCAGGAGCGGCGCCGGCTGCGGCACCCGCCGGCGGGGCGCGCGCCCTGCCCTGAGTGCCCTGCCCGCTCTCCCGCCTCCCGACCCAACGGCCCTCCCGCTTCCCCGTGTCCTTGCCCCAGGGCCGGGCCGTGAGGAGTAGCGGGACGAGCCCCGGCGGGAGGAGCGCGGAGGCAGCCATGGCACTGGTAACCCCGGAGACTCGGAAGTTCACGCGGGCGCTGAGCAAGCCCGGCACGGCGGCCGAGCTGCGGCAGAGCGTCTCCGAGGTGGTGCGCGGCTCCGTCCTCGTGGTGAGTGCGCGGACGGGCCCCCTCGAGGGGCCCAGGCCAGGCTCCGGCCAGCGGGGAACCTCCGCAGCGGCCTCTCGGGATTGTAGCGGGGGGGGGGGGTGGTGTGTGTGTGCAGGCGGTGGCCTCGGAGAAGGAGGAGGAGGAGAGGACGGGGCCCTTCGATCCGTGCCGGGCCCGCCCGGGCTGTCACGGCGGTGCCGGGGCGGGGGAGGGTCGGCGCGGCCCCCTGCCGGGGCTGGCGGTCCCCGGGGAGGTGGCGGGCGCAGGCGGGGCGGGGACGCTCCCAGCGGCGGGAGGGCGCCACTGGCTGCGGCGCCCGGCGGGCACGGCTCGGGCGCTGCCGCCTTCCCCCCCCCCCTCCCCCCTCCCGCTGCAAACTGCGGGGCGGTGAGGCGAGATGGGACAACCGGGGCGGCCGAGGCGCAGGGGGCTTGCGGCGTCGCCTTTCTCCTCCACCTGTAGAGCGGGTGCGTCTGGCGCCGAGCCTGATGTGACCGAGGCGCTTTGCGTGCGTGCGAGCGTGCGAAAATTGGGGCGCACAAGCGGTCTTTCGGTTTGTTCCTCACTGCACGCTTTACAACTAAACCACCTTTTTTTTTTGTTGCCGTTGTTGCGCTGTATCGTACGGGATGACTGAGGAGCGCTGGCAAGTGTAGCAGGAATGTTTTAATATGTCATTTGTCCCTCCTGCGTATACTGCGATAGCACGTGGTAGTTGTTCTTGCCAGTTGGCAATGGGGCGCCTTAATTTAGTTTAAGATGCTGAAGGTAAATTTGTGTGAAGGTGTTAAGAGGGTGAACTGAGGCATCTGGGACTGAGAGAAAGAGAGAGGCACATAAATTCTTGGCCTGGTTGTACTCAGGTGACGACATCTTAAACAGCCTCAGCAAGATTTTTCAGAGCTTCTCTCTCGGGGCTCCTGTTCACAGTGTGCGTTTGTTTTCCGTGTGGTTTTGTTATCTCCAACGAGGATGTTTTAGTAAGCACTTAACCCCTGTGTAAGTAGAGAGTTTTTGGTGCTGGGGTTTCTGCTACTGGAAGCTGATCTGTCATTTGTTTTTCACTCTTGCTAAGGCCAAGTATGGTCTTGTCTAACTTATTTTAAACTGCTTGTATGTATTGTAAGAGTAACAAATGCTGTAGCCGTAATTCGAAGACAAATACCTTTCTTTAATAAAATGGTATCTCTAATATTGCATTACTTGCTAGTTAACTGTGTCACAGGATATACATAATAGAAGACCTGATGTGCATAGTTCGAGGTCCACCTGAGTACCTACAACTTTCTGCAAGACACTGGCACATATTCATGTAATAAACTTTCAATATATGTTAATTCTTCCTCAGGGATCAAGTCTTTCCTCTGAAGAGTGGAAGAGGATATACATATTTTAAAATACTTTGCACATTGGAGGAGCATGAAAGCAATTGAGGTTATTTTCATAACACAGATAAATGCTTCTTTTGCAGTAATTGGCAACCCTGCCCTCTGTTCCTTCCTCTTCAGAAGTTTTTTTTTCCCCTAATTCACTTATGATTGATGTCAATGAATCATAGAATGGTTTGAGTTGGAGGGAACCTTAAAGATTATCTAGTTCCAGCCCCCTTGCCATGGATGGATGATGACAGCTTTCGCTAAACCAGGTTGCTCAAAGGTCCCTCCATCCTGACCTTGAACACTTCCAGGGATGAGGCAGCTGCAACCCTTCTGGGCAACCTGTTACAGCACCTCAGCACTCTCATAGTGAAGATCTTTTTCCCAGTACCTAGTCTAAATCTACCCTCTTTCAGTTTAAAGGAATCGGTTATTCTCAATCTTATTCTGACTTCCATCACTATTTTAGAAAGCAAAAACAGTAACTTACTATTCATGGCAACTTAACATTCATGTCAGGTTTATGGTCCTTTCCCATTAGCTTGATGCATGGAGTAAAATCCCCATCTCTCATACAGTCTTGTTCTCAAGTTCACCTTCCTATTTCAACCATTATTTGCCCTGCTCTTATGTCTTTCTTACTGTCATAAATGCTGTTTATCACTGAACTCCTGTGTTTCTGCTCACAAACTATTTAAATCATGAAATAAAAGATTAGTGATTGCAGGCTTACCTTTACCTTCTCACTTTTACTTCCTTTGAATGCTCTTTGTTGAGCATAGTGATGTCTGGAATAAAATTGTACTCTTTGGATTTTTCTTGCTGTTAAAAGGTGGATTTCATTAATACTTAAAAGTATTTAAAAGGTGCATGTCAAGAGGATGGGGCAGCACTTTTTTTCCGTAGTGTCCAGTGATAGGATAAGGGATAATGGACAAAAGCTGCAACACAAAAAGTTCCACTTAAGGAAAAACTTCTTTCCTATAAGGATGAGAGAGCCTTGGCACAGGCTGCCCAGGGAGGTTGTTGAGTTTCTGTCTCTGGAAGTTTTCAGAACCTGCCTGGACACGTTCCTGTGTGACCTGATCTAGGTGGACCTGCTTGATCAGGGAGGGTGGACTACATGACCGCTAGAGATCCCTTTCAAACTCTACCATTCTGTGATTGTGTGAGTTTAGGTGGGATACTGTTTTTCTGTGCAATGAAAGACTTGAAAAAATATTTGCTTTTAGAAGTTTGACAGATTGACCTGTTTCTTAGCTGTTGGAGTTTCTGAGTCTTATTATCTGAAAAATCTCTTAGGGTGACCTGTTGAATCCAAGATTCTTACTAGTATTACTGTAATTGTGGAATGCTCTATTCGGATTTGTGGCTTTAAAGAAAAGACCCACTTTCTTTCCTAAGCTGCCTCTCAAAGCAACTTGGTAGAGCACCATGACAGGTTGTTTTGAACTGGGCTGTCAACAAAATGTCTTCTTTAAAATGTCATTCAACGCTTGTAACTAGTGGGATCTCAGTGTCATCATTTGCTCATGAACAAATGCTGAGGTTTTCCAGTACTCAAAAAATACTGAAGCTGTTTTCCATTGGCTAGGCTTGCCCTGTAGAACCTGCAGGTAGGAAAGAGGAAATTCAGACTGGTACTCACTAGTAGTGAGTGGTCTGACTAGATATGTGCAACCAGATACTACTTCTTGACCATACATCTCTGCAGCAGAATGTACTGAGCAATGATGCAAATCAGCCACTTGTTACTTGTGAACTGCTAATACCTCTGAGATTGTACAGATTCTCTAACTTGTTATTGCACCTACTCTTTAGCTTTCCATCCGATTTTACGATCAACAATGTATTGCTAGACTTGAAAAAAAAACAACCAACACAACATTTTCTGTGTTTAAATGAGATTTATTACATCACATTTGTAAAATATGCTTGACTTTTCTGCTTTATAAACGTTCTTGGGATCATACAGATGAAATAGGGCTGAAAACAGCGTGCCACTAAGGACAGCGTGGTATATCTTAAATTTTCAGATTGCTCGTCATTGGAACTAAAAGTCAGAGATCTTCAGCCAATTGACAGACTAAGTAGCTTGGCTGAGGAGTAAAAAGAACATTACGCAGATGTGGTTAGCCAAGCTAGTTTTCATCACAGAATGAAGCAAGCTATCTTGTCAGTATTTGACATCTCAGACGTTCCTTCTGTTAGATTTAGTGTGCTGAACCAACAAGTACAGTTTGGTTGGCTGACTTCTTATTTGGCAATCAGCTCTTCACTATGGTATGAGACACATCATATATATCCTTATTTTTTGGGGGTTTGGGATTATTTGAGATTTTACTGTTTTCTCTTTCACAGCAGCATTTTTGCCTGCATATGGTCTCATGCACTGTTGATGTTGTTTTGACTTCTGACTGAGCCACGTGACTTAATGGGATCCCTCTGGCCACCCAAATACATTTCTGCCTGGGGAAGGGGGCTGTGAGGATGACAGACTTGAGTCTCAAACCAGCATTCTTGTCAAGAACAGTTTTCAGTGCAATTTTAGTGTTATGCATAAATGGGAGGAGTCTCTTTAAGTGGTGACAAGTTACCCAAAGCATGTTGAATGCAGATCAGCAGCATTGCTGGAGGGATATGTGGTGTCTTGTTCAATGATACGTTAACGATAAGTTATCTGAGTGACAAAACAATGCGTTCTACCCAATACTAAATTAAGCTGACGTGTAAGAATAATAAGCAATTAAGAGAATATTTGGCATACTAGATTTGGTCTGCTTTTGCCAAGGCGTCAAAAAATGCCCTTAACAAGTACCCAGATAATGTTTAAATATACCAAATAATGCAGCAAAAGTTGTTTCCTCTATGTAAAAATTAATATCGTACAGAAGGAACTGGAGATATGGGAAAACGGGATGAAATTTGAGTGATTCCCAGACTGTTCTGTCTTGCAGTTCTCCTTTTTGATTTGGATGTATAAAACAAGTTTGAGTGTTTGAAGACTGGAATTATCATTATTACTGTCTTGGGCTTTATATGTTAACTTCAGGTACGTAGTAGAGCTCTTGAGTTCTAAAATTCTTCCAGAAATTAAGCTGCTTAGATGTGGTGGAAAATGAGTACATCATAAAGAACTGTGCTTGGATCTTCTAATGAGTCTTTGATCTCGAGCTTGTTGATGTTCTTCTTTTTAATGAAGGCTTGTTCTTGCTTTTAGCATGATGTCAACTTTGTCTTTCCAGTCCTGATCTCTGCTTTCTGTGAATCTCAACTCCATAAAACAGATGGATAGGTGCACTCTGCTATATTTTTACAATGTCTGTAACATAGCATTTCTCCAAGAATACAGTTCTTGGGAGGACTGTGTAACACTCATTTTGGTTGGGTATTTTCCTTTCCAATTCATGTATCCTTTTGTATGTTCTGTGCACAGGGGGCTTGTGTGTTTTTCTGCAAAACAGCTTCTCCGTATACAATGAATGAAGTATTTGGAACCTCAGTGACTGAGATGTCAGTGTTTGTGTGGGAAGCGGGAGTTCTTGGCTTGCTTTAGGAAAGTAGGAGTTAAAAAGCGGTACATGATACCGAAGGGATCTTTCAGAGCTGATGAGTCTAGAAAAGCTGAAAACACGGATAAAGCTTGAACTATCTGTTAAGGAATGTGAAATTATATACATAAGGAATTTGAAAGAAGCAAAATGTTGTGAATGGATGAGTGAAAGCAGAGAGGTGAGAAGTGACACTCAAGATTTTAAAGGAAAAACCATTGCTGACAGTGAACGTCATCTGAACACATCTCATCTTGGAGAGGAACTCGATGTGAATAGTAATGTTTATTTAGCCAGCATCTGAACTGTTGAACTTTCTCTTTACTTAGGAGGAAAAAACCTGATTCTCAACCCTGCTAGTTTGTTATGTACTGCTTACCTTTCCTAGAGGAAATGAAATTGGCAGAATGAGGTCATTCTGATAAAGGTGCTAATTTTATTTCAGCAAAGTGTATATAAAAACTTTTTTTTTAATTGGATACAAAACATCAGTAAGAAAAACTGTTATTTTTGGCATCTGATATGGTGAAGAAGACTTGCTGGGTGTGACAGATGTTTCTGTGGTTGTGAAGATTCAGAAGCTGGACTAAAGTACTAAAGCTACTATTAATAACTGTGATTAAACTTATTTAAATTTTAAGTGTCAGTAATCTTGTTCAGAAAGGGAATGTAGTAGGGAAAACACAGGATAGTTGAATTTCTGTGGAAACAAAAATACGTTTAACCATTCAACAACGTTAGGTCATTCTTGGTAGCTGCACCTTATTTCCTTATTATTTTCTTGAGCCTCTTCTGCCCTGCTGGATAAGGATAACTGTGTTTAAAATAGAGGAGTAAATACTTTCAAGTAGTTCCTTCTAATACAGCAAATGTCAGCTGTAGGGTGATGCTGGATTGGACTTTCAGTCTGGGATGGCAGCAGCTTTCATGAGGCACAGAATACCACAATAGACCTCCTTTTCCCCCTCTTCCTCCTACTCATGCCCTTTAATACTCAATCAGGATTTACATGTTTGTATCTCAATGGAAGTAATACTCATGACACCTGCATTTCAACTTGGGATGTTGAAAAATCTTTTGCAATAAACTTAACGCATAGACATGGTTTATTATGTATATCCAGCTTAAAGTTATTTGGCTTTGTGGCATTGTGCTTCTAAGCAATTGTTGTAGAAGGTCTGTAATTACTCATTTTCAAAACTAGGCCTTTAATGGCAACTCTTTTTTTTTTTTTTTTTCTATTGCATAGACGTTTGTGTTCAAGTTAGTATTAAGCAGGTATGATTTTTGAACTGAGTGGTCACTTGAATGTGAGTAGAGTGTGCCTGAGATTAGATGACTGTCAGCCATATGCATGTATGTGCAAACTCAGCAATTTGTGTATTTGGCATTTTTGCCAGATATATGAATATTGACAGTAACCGTAAGATTCTGCCAAATTCATGCATTTGCTTTAAAAATAGTGAGAACAAATGACTAATAAGTCACTGAAGCAAATAAGGGGGGTTCATTTTTTTTCAGATATCAAGAAGCTTGATGATATCTTTCTGAAAAACATGTTTCCTATGTTGCTGTTATTTAAGAATTTCTGTAACTGTTAGAGGTGATTTAGTGCCAGTGGCTCTTTGTGGAGCTCCAGAAAGGGTGTAATGTCAAGTCTTCTAATGGTAGTTGAAGAACTTCCCTAGTGCAAGTGATCTTAAAAAAAAAAGGTATATATATTAAAAATGTATGTAAAACTTTCTTCCTTAACAGTTTGGATTTTGAGGTCGAATGGTCTCAGATGCTTCACTTGATTTAGATACTGAAGGCAAAACTCTATTTGAAAGGGGATGAAGACAAATTCATTCTTCTTTGCCCTCCATTAGATTGGCTGTGTCCATGAAAAACTTTAATTATGAAAGGCAGAAAAGGCATAAAGTTGCACAAGTAGTCCATGTATTACACAATGCTTTTCTCATAGAAATATTTAAAAAGTAATTTATATCTAAAGATGAGAAGGTACTCCAATAATTCTGAGCATGTAATGTATTTTAGACCTTAATTTAGAGAATAGGTAGGTTTGTGAAGGGAGGCTTACATTCTCTCTTAATCTGTAACCTCCCTGAGCAACCTGTGCCAGTGCTTGGTCACTCTCACAGTGATAAATTATTTCCTAACGTTCAGGGGAAACCTTTGTTTCAGTTTGTGCCCTTTGCCTTTGGTCCTGTCACTGGGCACTGCTGAGCAGAGCCTGACTCTGTCCTCTCTGCACCCTCTCTTCAGGTATTTGTACATTGATAGATCCACTTGAGCCTTCCTCAGGCTGAACAGTCCCAGCTCTCTCAGCCTCTCCTCATAGGGGACATGCTGCAGAGCCTTCATCATCTTCATGACCTATTGCTGCATATTCCCCAGTACCTCTATGACTCTCTTGTGTTCGGGAGCCTGGAGCTGGATAATTCTGTGTACTTGTTTTGCAAGGTGTTAGTTTTATTTTTGAGAACAAAGTAACCTTAGCTCTGTGTCCTGAGGAAGCAAGCAGGTTGCAAGCTAATTCAGACCAGAGTACTTGTTGGTGTCAGTTATAAATTGAAGCCTTATCTGAAACTCTAGTTTTAAGCCTCTGGGCCCAGGCCAAGCTTTGGTTCGGGGCCCTCTCTGAATAAAAAGGCTCATTTACCATAGAGGATCAGCTAGAATTTCTTTCTGCTCACCAGCTGAAGGAAAGGATGTCAGGTAGTTTAAGAAGGAAATTTGTTGTTAAGCCCTTGGAATTGTCGTGTCAAAAAAAGACACAAAAGTTCTGGATCGTTTTTCTGTCTTGAGACAATGAGGAGGAAGAAATAAGTCACTTGAGGCTGAACATTGTCTGAAAAATCTGATTCACAGGATTTCTGTGGAAAAGTTAAATGCAAAGTGGACCTAGTTAGATTCAGTATTGTCAATGCCAGTAGTTCTGCAAGAAATGTCAACTGTATAATTCTGAACAAATCAAGGAAACATGCTTTAGACTCACTTTTTTTTTTTTCCCCCTCCTAAATGCTTTTGTAGTACTCTTGGAAAATTTATTCTAGTGATGATTCTAGGAAAAAATCCTTGAAATTGAAAAATATGAGACACTGCTTTAGCAGGGTAGTTGGACTAGATGATCTTTAGAGATCCCTTCCAACCCCCGTTCTGTGACTAAATCAACAAAACCATTCACTTTTCAGAATGATGCCTCACTCTTCTAAATTTGTTTGAAATTTTCAGGGATGAGTGAGCTTGTACATAAACAATGTTACTGGCACTACAAGTCGAAATCAAACAGTTTCTTTTGAAGTTTCTTCTGCTAAGAAACATTGCTGTTAATGCAATGGGAATATATTTTAGGTGAGTGACCTTACCTAAAATTAAATAAGCAACCAAAATACACTTTAAAACACAACTCTTCCCTGAACCCCACAAACCTAAACAATTAAAACCAGAAAAGCCTGTAATATAGATCCACAGGTTTCAATAAATAATCCTTAGCTGCTGCTTTGGGTATTTCTGAGGGCTTCTTGATACTCAGGTGCAGCTGTTTACTTAAAGAAGGGTTATCACATTGTCAGATACCCATCTAGGTTTGGAAATATGAGGCACAAACTAAACTGCTTTTAGTAGTTCAAGTACTGTTCTGTAGATGGGACAGAGTTTTTTGTGAATTCAGAGGTAAGACAGAGGTTTACATTTGTACTACTATAAGATTAATCTTCCAACGAGGAATGACTATGTATTATACTCATAAGGGTAATGCTTGCATAATTTTAAGCAAAGAAAGCATTTAAATATCTGGTTACATCAGTGCAGGATGTAATACATTGCAATTTTAGTGTTATCATAAGTGAAATGTAGTTGATTTTGGGAGCCTGGAATTCTGTATACTTGAGTCCACAGGCATTTAATTTGATTTGAGCTTGCAAGCCCAGAGTTTCCACTGCCTTTGGATGCTTGTATTTTGACATTTAGATGCACAGTCTTCCTACCTTATTGATTAGCCAAGGCATAGTTGCCCCTTGTATCCTGGAACATACATGAATAAGAGAAACAGAAGCTCCACAGAAAGAGCTGGGTGTTTTCAGCAGGAGAGACAAGGGCTGGTAAGATAGCTCTTAATCTCATTTTAACAGGTTTGTGAAGAAGTCAAAAGTCAGATGGAAATATTAGCTGGCATTGTGGATATTAACATACAGATAAGAGGCTTTAGTTTTAAGGTAATGGGAAGATAGTCATCCATTTTCTAGTTTGGTCGTGCTATTTTGTGCTCTTTAATGTTATCTAAAGGTCTTTGTATCCTTTGGTTTCAGAAGAAGTACTGTCTTATACTAGGGTGCTGCTACTGACAGAGAATCTGCATGCACTTTACTTAATGCCTTTCTAGGCTAGTTCATAGGCATGGTTTTAAGTGACTACAGCCAGGCAGTAGAATAATACAGAACTGAAGCTTAATGAAAATAAGGATGACAGTCACCTAATTTAGCCCATTCCTCACTTTTCCTCACAGTGAGGACAAATGTTATTTCAGACCTCTCTCTGCCAGGCGTATTTGCACCCACTTGTGCTGCCACTGGTACTTGTGCAAGGTAATGTCATCTCATTTAGTAGGTGGTTTTGCTGAAAATCACAGTAGTATGTTTGCCTTTAAGGAATGTTCAAGGAGGCTTCACTCTTACTATTTGCTAGTCCAAGAGGGATTTTAAATTCATGTTGGACCTCACACGTCAGAGAGTTTAAAATGAGCATTCAGGTTAATGAAGAGATGACACACATCAAAATTATTTTAAGAACGCTATTCTAATTTCCTTCAGAAATTGTCTTGGGATTCTTTCTTGCCAGGCTTGTTATCACTTTAGAACTATTTGCCTGGTATTGTATATAGACTGAGATATCTCAATATATTGTATATTACTTTCTTCCCAGAGAGAGCATACAGCATGATCCATTAAGCTTTCCTTCACATAAAATATGAAGTTCCTAAGTGAAGAAAAAAAATCCTGCTGTATACAATTTTGCTGGTAGCATTCAATACTTCCAGCATAATGTTTTGGAAGCTTATGGCCTGCTGGAGGGAAAACTGGGACTTGTTCCTCACTGAAATAGGAAAAAAGGGAAGGAGAAATACTGAATCTGTATAACCTCCATAGAGAGATTAAAAATACAGAAGGATGTTTGAGGTCTGAAGTTTCTGCCGTCCTTCCCTAAACACAATAAGATTGCTCAAAATCTGTGTTCTAGCCTTTATTTTTTTTTCCTAGTCTATTGTACTTTTGACCATTATTCTGGCATGGTTTCATCAGTGTTTCTGAAAATAATATCCTATAATTAGTGACTTATTCTGTAGCTCTCTAATAATAACAACTTTCTGTTGTGGTTATCTTATCAGTTATTTAAGAGCCCAGAACAATCACTTCTTCAGAAAGCTGGAAGTTATGTAACCACTAGAGGGAGAGCAGTGAGCGTGTTTCAATACTAGAAATCCTGTGTTATGGTTTGGAAGGTAAAATGATTAAAAGGCTAGATGGTTTGTGTCTCACTCTAAAGAATAAATGTTCACTTGTTCAGTTTGCATTGACTTAGACAACTTTGTAAATTTCTTTGGATTATTCTTGATATGTTTATCCTCAAAGTATACTTGAGTTAAATTAGAACTGAAGGTGCATGCTTTATTGGTAGCTCCCAGTGTTCATCTACGGATGAAAATGTATTGTTATTCATATAAGAATGGAATTATGAGAAGACTGACCTTTTCTGCAGCTATCAACTATGTGACCTAAAACTGTTTATTAAGGTATTTATCATTTTGTAACTAGCAGTGTTTTAAATTTGTGTTCATCTCTCAGTCAGCACATATATAATACTGTGTATGCAAAATTTGGAATAGCATTTCTTGAATTGCATCATTTATGGCTCATCCTCACTTCTCTAAATGTATAAAAAGCATAATAGATGCAAATATTTGCTTGTTTGCCAATTAAAAGAAACTTGTGATATTAGCCAGCTGTAACAGCTTCCTTGGCTAGATAGGACAGGATTAAACCTTGCTTCCATTTTCGTTAGAATTATTTTTCACTATTTGTATGATCTTTGACATTGGGGGTATCTCAAATGAATGATAAACTGCTTCTGGTCTTTCAGTGAGGTGGTGTTAGTACTTCTTACGTCACAGTAGGTTTTTGGTTTTGTTGGATGCAAATCTCTAAGAAGAGCCTTGCTGAGTGTGCAAATTCTTGGTAAAAATTACACGGGAATCCACGCATGCTGTTCTCAAGACTACCTCCTGGAGTAATCATACCAGCTTTCTTCTGAACGATAGAATTCTGATGGAGTTTGTCTCTGTGGTTAATGTGTGGCTACCCAGCATAATGCCAAAGCATCATGAAAAGGTAAAGGTTGAAAGGAAAATCCCTGGAAGTCACCTAGTGCAATCCCCTGCTCTAAAGAGATCTGGTTAGAGCAGCTTGCTACAGATGATGCCACTCTAGTTTTACTGTCCACAAAGATGGAAATATTTTAACATAGCTGACAACCCTCATGTTTACAAAGCAACAAAAAAATCCTTTTATGCAAATGGAATACTCTGTGTTTGTTGCCTCTTGTCCTATGACTGTACTTTCAAGAAGAGTCTGTCTCTGTCCTCTCTCAACCTTCCCATTAGGCAGCTGCAAACAGCAATAAAATCTTCCTTTAGCCTTCACTTAAGGCTGAACTGTCCAAGATGTCTCAGATCTTTTTAATACATCATGTGCTGCAGCCTCTAAACCATCATCGTGGCCTTCCATTAGACTCAGTCCAATAGGTCAATATTTTTTCTTGCACGGAAAAGCTTGCTCAGCTTGTTCAACTTGCTGTCCAACTTGATGTCCTCTTGACGTGATCCTTATGCACTCATTCAGACCACAGTGGCCTAACTCAACTACAAGGATGCTGTGGGAGACTGTGTCAGAAGACTTGTTTTACTAACTTTATTCAATGTCTGTGTCTGTCTCCTTGTCCATGGAGAAAACCATCTTATCAAAGGAGGTAAACAATTTGGTCAGGCATAACTTGTCTGTGGTAAATCCATATTGTCTGCTTGGAACTATATTGTTATTCTTTATATGTCAGGAAGTGGCTTCTAGGAGGGCTTGCGTCAATATTTTCATGGAGATTGAAGTGAACCTGACTAGACTGTAGTTCCCCATATCCTCCTTGCTACTCTGAAAAGTGGATAGGAAGGTTACTAAGAGTAATCAATATCCAAACAGACATTCTGCGCTAGTTTTGACCAATCATGTGTTCAAGAGTTTTATCCTAAAACAGATAAAATGCAATGTGACTGCAAAGCAGCTTTTAATGTGGTTCCTACTTTCTGAAGAAACATAGGTTCTTGAAGAGAATTTCCTGTGTTGTAGTTTAGCCCCATCTAGCAGTTTTGTACTGTACAGTCACTCACTAACGCCCTGTCCCAGGGGATGAGAATCAGGGGAAAAAAGTAGGAGAAACCCAAGTGATGCACAATGCAGTTGCTCATCACTTGATACCCGAGAAGCAATCCACTCCTTCACGCCAACTCCCCACTTTATATACTGGGCATGGCATTCTGTGGTGTGGACTATCTCTTTGGCTGGTTTGAGTCAGCCCTCTGGGCTCCCTCACAGATGTTTGTGCAGCCCAGCCTGTGTGCTGGCAGGGCAAGGTGAGAAGTAGAAAAGGCCTTGAGCTGTGCAAGTACTGCCTGGCAATAACCAAAGCATTCTTGTGTTATCAACATCGTTCTCACCATAAATCCAAAACACAGCCCTGTACCAGCTACTAAGAAGAAAATTAACTCTATCCTAGGTAAAACCAGGGTAACATGACAAAGCTCTTCTATAAAATTTGCAGGAAACAGTCATTGAAGAAACAGTTCTTCCATCAGGAAACAGCACCTGAATTTTCTTCTTCTCTAGGAAAGTTCCTGTTATTTATGACCTATTGTGCCTATTGGATATTCCGTTCTTTCCTGCAGCATAGCTTTATCAGGTGGAAACGAGTGCATTGGTTTTGATACACTTGTTAAAGCACTCCGAAGAGTGCTAAGTGCTGTTGGTTTTAATCTCTTTGGGCTGAAGAGGCTTTAGGCCCACATCTCTAGCATTCTGAGCCGATATGCAGGCAGCTGCCAGATGGAACGTAGTGCTCTGCCTACAAACACAACATGTTTTGTGAAAAGCTGAATTCAGTCAGGATGTGTTAAGATCTCCAAGGGACCAGATGTTCACTCCTGTCAAGATGGCATCTATTGAGCTATGTTAAATATCAAGGATAACTTCGTAGATAAAAACGCAGTTAGGTACCTTTAATGTTTTAAGAGATAAAGGATGTCTTCACATGGCTCTTACGCTAGGATCTGAATGCTTGAATTGTGCCTGAAGTGTATTCTTTTGCAGATATGAGTCCATGTCTTTATGAAATGTTTTTCTTTAGTGATGGCATATCTAAAGACAGAATGTCCATATTTTGTAGTAACACACTTTGATTAGAAGGCCTCTCCTTAGTTTGGTCTGTATTCTCTCAACTCTTCCATGTCTGTCTAGGTGCCTCTAATATGTTCTCTTTTTGTTAGAGTTTTATAGGAAGAAAAAATGAAGATATTAAAACAACTCAGGAAATGATGCTCTGAAGACTTCTGCCTTTGTAGATATTACTCAAAGTCAAGTGGAAACTTGAAAACGTTGGTTAGAACTGTCTAATTTCTAGCACACATTTATTTTCTACTTGTGTGACTATGCTTGTTAGAAGTCATTTGGTTGCCAAAAGGTTACTTAACATGATGAAGTCCTCCGGTTTCCAAGTGAAACACGATTATTAGGCATTTACTGTAATCAGAGGAGGACTGATGGTCAGACCATTAAAGGAATTGTATAACTGTACTGTTAAATTGTTCCCAACAATTTTTTGGAGGGGAACTATACCTTCTTCTTTATTACACCTCAAAAAGATACGACTTCAAACAACTTGGAGCAAACACAAGTAGTTAATGTTCTTGTCTTGATTAATCTCATAGTGCACGCAGTACAGATTCAGTGGAGTCTATAGTAAGAAGGAGCTTGTTGCTCCCCATATAAGCAGGCAGTTTGGCTTAGGGATATGATATGTGCAATATATATTGACTTCATAAGTCTGCATGCTTTCTGGTGCAGGCCCTATTTCACAAACCAAGAGGAGACTGGCACTAGTGTTGTGTCCTCTTCACAGCCTGCCTTTCCTCTCCTCCACTTTTCCTTAGGGAAAAATACCTTTTCATAATCCAAGCTCATCTAAAGTCAGTTTGTAATGTCTATAGCTTGCTGCTCATATGATGTACAGTCCAGGCTTGTTCATATGTTGATTTTTTTTTTTCTCTGTTGGTGTGGGGGTTGTTGTGTGTTTGTGGAGTTTCTTGGAGGTTTTTTGTTTGTTTATTTGTTTTGTCATTGGATGGAGACTTTTACCTACCTTAGGCTGTCTTTTAGCTGTCTCCAATTGGTAGAGAAGGTTCTGTCAGATCTGTGCAAGAAATTTTCCAGCCTCCTATTTCACTTTGGGGTGTAATACTGTAATGGATAATATTACATTGTGCCTCATTTCTGTTTGGATGTTCACTGCTTGTGCAGTGCGATTTCCCATTACAATTGCAGGAACCTCCTTACTGAAGCTGAAAACTTCCACTTGGCACCCAATTAATATCTTAGGATAAAGTCTCCTTGTTGGCAAACTGCTTTACATTGCCTACTATTCAGATTTCTTGTAATATTTTAAGCATTTGATCAAGCTCCTTTTCACTGTGGATTCTTCCTGCCCCTCATGTCCCAGTGTATATCTCTCTTTCAAGCTCTATTCAAAATGCGTTTTATGTCATTGTCATTATCACTGTGTCGATCCAAGTCAGTTTCAATTGCCTTTTGTAAAATAGTGTAGAAACGTTCCGCTAAATTTATTCGAGATATAGTTGGAATGAAATTTGCTCATAATTGATTTTGAATTAGAACACCTCCCAGGGTCATATCCAACCTGAGTCTACAATTCTGTCATGTGTTTGTCTTTCCAAATGAAATCTTTTTGTCTTCCTGTTTCTCCACATCCTACCTAGTGCTTTAAAATGAGGTCATTTTCTATTGTATCTAGCAACAGGACAAGGGATAATGAGATGAAGCTGGAACACAAAAAGTTCCAATTAAACAGAAGAAAAAAACTTGTTTTACTGTGAGAGTGAGGGAGCCCTGGCACAGGCTGCCCAGGGAGGATGTGGAGTCTCTTTCTCTGGAGGTTTTCAAAACCCACCTGGACACGTTACTGTGTGACCTGATCTAGGTGGACCTGCTTCTGCAGGAGTGTTGGACTAGATGATCTCTAAAGGTCCTTTCCAACCCTACCATTCTACGATTCTATGAATTTGTTGGAAACTGGTTTCTTTTTTTCATACTCTCTTAAGGCACGAGCTGCTTTTTTTTTTTTTTTCTTGAAAACTTTCTTATTGTGATGTCTTTGAAATTGCCAGAAACCCCTTTAAAGGTTGCTTTCTTTTAATGATCTCTTAACTTTTGATATTATGTTTGGAACCTGAATTTTGTCAGGTCTCTCTAGTCCAACATTCCAGATGGGAATGAAGTGGGCTTCTGCACTAGAAACAGAAACAGGAATGTATTTTTTGGGGGTGCCTTCCATGATAATTCCCATGACGTTTTCATCACATGTTGACAAGGATGTCTTTATCCAGCCTGAGTGAATGGAGCAGAACATCTCCCTCACTGACTTGCTTCCTATTTTCAGAGGGTAGGCTAGGTAGAGAGACAATAGAAAGTACAGGTTATGGATGAAATTTGTTTGCCCTTTGTAGTAGAATTTATGCCAAATTCTTCAACACTGCCTTCTTTATTCTCTCCCCATAAAAAGCTAATCCTTATTATCAAGACTTCCTTTACACAATTTGTATTTCTTAACAATACGTGGAATGTCCTAACTGCTGCCTTTGAGACTATGAGACTGGCAGGAACTACTTGGATCACTGTCAAACATTGATTTTGTTTGTTTGTTTGTTTGTTGTTGTTTTGATTTTTTCCCCTCCTTTAAAAAAATCAATGTGTCTTCATGTTGTTACGTTGTATTTAGGTTAGGAGTGTAATGAGGAGCATATGGAGATGTATTAACTAGCCAGATGTTAGGAAAATATGGTAATACATCTTAAATATTTCTTCTGAATGTTTCATTATAACATGCAAGAGTTTCCCTGAGATAAGTTAAATTGCATGAGGTCAAATCTGTAGCTGACATCATTAAGCAGTTTATTCCCTTCCTGCGTTCTTCACTTAAGTCCAATGCAACAATTTGGAGTTTATAAAATCACTCTTTAATCCAGTTTTACAATTTGGTAAGTAAAGACATCTCGGTGCTTTCAGTTTAGCAGAAATATAAAACTAACTATCAATGTCTAACAAGGTGGTGTGGTTTGGGACAGTTGTTTTGCAAATTCCTTGCCTTTGAAAGTAGCTTAAAAAAACTGAACACTTCTCAGTATCAGTTAAAGATATTTACATTCTTGTAGGACAGATAGCAGCACACTGTGTGAAGTAGAATCCTGTAGTGATAAATTCAGCCGGGGCAGGTGTGATTCATTGTAAACCAAAAACATTTATGTATTTTAAATTTCATTCTGTATTTTTGTTTTAGATATGAATGTTAATCTGAACTAGATACTCAGCCATGCTCTTTTTTCCTTTATTATGTCTATTGATTATTTGCCATCAAGGACTAGACAAAGTCAGAGTTGCTGGCAGGTGGGAATTGACTGATCACTTTGCATGCAAGGAAAAAAAGGAAAAAGACAGCCTTCAGCTCCCTTGTGTTTTGCCTGAACTGATTGTAGCATGCTGATAACATACAGTTTTGATTGAAGCAGGTTTGTTTAACATGTTTTCTTTCCATAGCTGCAGTGGTTTAAGACTTCCCCCCCTACCCCCATTCTAAGGTTTGTGGGGGTTTTTTTTTGTTTTGAAGTTTTTTGTTTTAAACACTAAAAAGCACATATAGGTCAAGCAAAGAAATGTTTGCTAGTACGAACTCTGTGCTAAGCATTCTGGGAGAGTGCTTTCTTGCAGCAGATGAGAATTCTTTGTGGCTGGCAGCAGAAACTGCAGCAATATCTTTGCAGTTTCCTTTCATCTTTGATTATGTTCTAAGGATCTCTGAAATATAGGAGCTCTTTCCCTGACCCTCTGGAATATCTTTTCATCTCTTGTTGCAGAGCACAGCACATGCTGAAAGCCTCCTATCTTCTACAGTTGGGGTATCCTTTGCTTTTCATCACCCTCAGATTTTTTTGTCTTCTGCGGCTGGATTTTTGGCAGTGCTTGGCTTAAGCAAATAGGATTACATTTCAGTAGCTGATGGTTTCTAGTCGAGGAACATACTAAATGTCGGACGTAATGAAGATAGTACAAAGAAATATTTCTGAGAAGCACAGGAAAATTATTCGAGTCGAGAGAAGGAAGAAGACATTCTGTGATTGCAATCAGAGCTGCTAGAAATGCAAAATTCAACAGATTTGGAATGGGTTGCACTACAAGCGTGGTTCTGTTTAAAGGCATTCGTACAGTTTTTGAGAGAAACTGTGGTTATATTTGCAAACAGCAAGGGGAAAACAATGCCCTTGAATACACAGCATTCAGCTTGCCAAATGAAGATTCAGGAATATTGATTCATTCATCCCTGGTAAATACAAACTTGTTTCATTAATGATTTTGTCTGTTAATTGAGAGCTAAACTGAAAAGAGGATGCTATGTTTATTTAACATCTGCTATGTACAGACATGAATATACCTCGTCCTGATATTCTAGGATGTTAGTGCATATATGTGACATGTAATATACATGTGCATAGAGCTGTACTGTTGAAGCTTAGGATTCATATTCATTATAACGTTTAGATTTGTATTGATGGCTTGAACAATTTGCACTCCATAAACAAAATTGTTCTAGAAGATTGCTCTCAGATCTTTCTAAACCTACTCTTGGAATGTATTTGGCACTTAATGAAGAACAACAGATGATTACGTTATTTGGAAAAACTAAAGAATGCATTGTTGGGGAAACAGTAACTCAGAATTTAAGGTTTATTTTTTTCAGGTGGCTTTGAGTACCTTTGTTTATTCTTTTGTGAAACTGTTCTGTCTCTGTTTAACTTACTGAAAGGAATACAAGAGCATTCTAGAAGAAAAGCATGGTTAAAGGGATTATAACTGTTTTCTGAAGCTACTTTGCACTCAAAGGCTTTTTTAGGTGTTGTCTGGTGCATATAAAACAAGCTTTAAAGTGAAGCTGTCTTCTTTGTACCCCCCAGGTTAATGACGCATTTGTGCGTCAGGTATATTACATTTAGGCTTGAGGGGGTGGAATTGCAATAGCTAATGTGCACCACTTGCTTCAGAACTGGGCTAGTTAAGCATTTAAGTAGTTATTTAGAATAATCTGGGGTAACTCGTTAATTGCTTTGTCACTGGCAAGATAGTTGGAATGAGAGGGGTGTGGTACACTTAAATAACAGGACAGATTTTGATAAGCTTGTAGTGCCTGCTGGCGTACCCACACTGTGCAACTGCAGTTAAAAAAAGCCTCTAGAAATTTCACAAAGCTTTGTTGCCTTTATGCTGTTCAGATCCTTTTGTGCTGAACTCAAATATAAGAAAAAAAGATGTGTATGCCTATGTTGTTTATGTGTATGTATATGCTTGTGTATGTGTGTATATATGCTCACACACATATATGTAGTCTATATACACGGATACACATGCATAAGCTTCCAGGAAAGAAAGCAGAATAGTTTGAACTGTCTTTATTACAGTATTTGTATTACTCTTCATGATAATATAGAATTTTATAAATTCTTAATATAGTTATTAAAAATAAAATGGCTTCCTCTAGGTATTAGAAGCCTTTTTACACTGTTAGCCATTTTTAAGTTGTCTCATACAGATGGTTATTAGACATTGGTTAAACTCTGGACAGTGAATAGTTTCAATAACTTTTGTACTCCATTGAATTTATGACCTAACACTTTTACTGGCCTTAAATTCTACCTGTAGCTACATGAGTGAATGAAGAAATACTTCTTTTTTAAAATGTAGTATGAATTATTGTAAGTTGGAGGTTGCAGTCAAAATCTTTTTGTATCTTTTTTTTTTTATGTGTTATTGTTCCAGCAATAATTTCTCTTTAATTCAGTCTTAGCTTAGTCTGCCACTTAAAGTTCCATATCTGTCACTTGGGGGTTTTTTTCAACTCCAAAGTTTCTAGATAATAATGATAATATTTATAATATTTATAATAAATAATGATACTGACTTTTTGAACTTTCCTGCATGGTTTTGTCAGTGTGGTTTAACTGTGGAAGTACTGAAATAAAATAAGTTTCTTCCTGGAATAAACACCTGAGGATTGGTACGGAATAACATGTAGAACTGAGAGGTCAGAATGATTTCCTGCTTATTGTACTGGCCTAGTGTAGTCCACATGAACAACAATCAGAATTTTAGAAGAAAAAACATGAGACTTATTAAAAGGTCAGGCTCTTGTTAATCAGAGCTGACACCTGCTATCACTTTCTAAGGCATAGTCTGAGGCAAGGAAGTAGTTGGTCCTGACTTACTCCTGAAGAGTGAGAAGCAGGATTTTCTGAAGGGTGGGAAGAGGGGGAAAGAATCTGCAGTCCTGGCAACAGTGACAAATGATTTTATGAAACTCATCTAAATATATACATTGAATTCTGAGATTGCATAATTTTTGTACTGTTTGCTATAGAATTGGCCAGTTCTTTCTGCTCTGAAGGAGTGGCTTTCAGGAAGAGAAACTACCTTGCTTCTCACTGAAAAGCCATGCGGGGAGGAGACTCTCTGAAGAAAAGCTGAATGGCCAAGACCAAAAGAGAATGACTGGGTGTCACTGCTCTATGTTTTCTTTATTTTGATGGCTATTGCAACAGATGCATGTGTGAGTGTATGGCTTTGTCATGCACCTGTGGCGTGTCTGTGCTGTAATACTTACTGGAGCTGCAATTTCTTACCTCTGCCTTTTTTGCTTTACCTGCTGCTTGATCTACTTAGCTATTTTGGATCAAATATCTCCTGATATAGAGCTGCTGTCAAAACACCACAAATTTGCAGGGGTCCTTTAATTCAAGAACACAAAAATTCCTTTGCAAAACCAGTGTTGAAGATCTGTGAACATTTCCTGTGAACAGAAAGCTCTCGGGGTAGTTCTTGAAAAATCTCCTGCTCTGTGAAGAAATAAGGAGGCACGAGTAGTTGATTTAGCATACATTTTTCTGATTTACCCTGTAATCCTGAGGTCAGGAGGTTATATCTGAAGTCTAAATAAAGTTTTATCTTAAGCCAGTCTGCTCTTTTGATTGCCTGAAGGAAAGATAAAAAGAAGCCAGGGTGAGAATTTCTTCTCAGAAGCACAGTTTATTTCTATCCATCTGATGTCATTCCAACTTGCAATGAAAATGCTATATCTTATCTTTGGGAACATTTCTAGCCTGTCACATACACTGTACCTTGCTAGAACAATGGATCTCTTAGAGTCTTTGGGTCCACATTGATAAAAATATTTTAGTCAAAGATTATAAATTTAGTTTGAGTTGCTCTTAAAATTTGCAGAAAAGTTAATGACTGTATATTTTGCTCAAATATTCACTTAGAGCTTGTTTATATACTGCATATGTTGAGAAAACTTTCTAATTTGCTTAATTTTGTGATAAGTCGAAGGATACAGTTTCAAAATATTAGCTTGTATGCTTGATCTACATTATTTTGATTTGACTATGATGTTTTTTAATCTATTCTCAGCAAGATATTACATGTTACTTCTGACTATCTAAGAGTGAAGTGTTACTGTACGTTTAAGGGCCTAAAGACCTGATTCAGATGGTAGATAAAATTGGAAAATGAGCAAGGAAAAATGATGTGGTGACAATAAAATGAGCAACAGGTTTGGGTTTTGCAAATAAGTCCCTTGAAGTAAGTATTCAATGAGGGAAAAGGCTTAGGTGAGTGTGCTAGCAACGCTGAAGAGGAGCTAGAAAATTCTGAAGTGAGACAGACTGGGCTGAATGACATTAACTATTTTTTATAATACTTGTCTGATACTGCAAAAAGCAACTTGCTTCCCCTCCACCCCTTCCCCAAATGGTTTCTGCTCATCTGCTTTTAATGGACTATTTAACACTGCCATTTTTCTTACTAAGTAAGAACCTTTGTAGTTTGGTAAACCTACTTAAGGAAGTTTAGTAGATGTAGTGTGCACAAGATATGGCCTAATAGTTATAAGTAGCCCTTTACATGCTTTCCACATCAGACTTAATAAATTAATAACTATTACTTAATTTGTGCTTAAATAATTTCTGAGAAGAAATGCAGGGCATTTTGAAATAGTGTATGTTCAGGTTTTAACTGGACAGATTTAGGTGTTTGCAGGAAACAACACCTCTAACCTTATATTGTAGTAACTGCAGTTTCTTAGGTTTTATCACCTTTTGACTTGACAGCAATATCATCATTAGGTGTCATTGAGTTTTTGTGTGACTGCTCTTTCTGTACTACTTATGAGTCATTTGATTTATTAATAAACTATGACATATTTAAGATGTACCCAAGTCTGTACATGTGGGCAGATTGATTCATGACAGCAGTGAGCTATGTCATTCTGGAAATGACTTCACAGTAGACATTCAAGTTGTAAATATTTTGATTTCAGAATCGTATATGTGTGATTTTTCCAAAAAAGACTTTTCTTGATTTAACATGTAATGTGTTTAATATAAACCTTAAAATTTTCATCTTTTAAAGGCCTCTTCTTGGTGTCTGAATTAACAAATTAGTATCAGCTTGTTTAGTTAAAGTTGGAAGGTTTAGTAGAAAGAAGGTAGGCATATATATAAAGGAGAGAGTTCTAAGGAAGTAATTCTGCTGAGTAAGTGGAAGGGTATTTTAATGCACTTAAACAGCTTATACAGCAATTCCCTAATGGCGTGCAGATAATTTCTATGGCTTTGTCTGTTATTTTGCTCAGTAACTTGCTTCAACTTGTAACTGTATTACAAGAGGCTTTTATTCATCAGCAGTGGGAGCATTAGACCATGTTAGGCCTCTTAATGTTTGTTTCACAGACACATGTGAATATGATGTCTAACTTGCATAGGTTTTCATGGGTCACTTGAATGAATGTATTCCTTTTATCTCCTTTCATCTTATTGCTTTGGGTAAATAAGCGCTGCTTTGTAGTTTTGGTTGTATCTCCTGATGGTTTCTGTAGACTTTTTTGTTTTGGCCTCTCATTAGCCTCCTTTGGGAATAACACTCAAATGTCCGTGTCTGGTATCCCTATTTCCTGTCATCAGAGGAAACTGCAGCACAAATTCACCAAACATGCATAGCTCCTGCAGCAAATTCACTTCTTTGAAAGATACAACTGAGAGGATTATCAAATACAGATTGGGAGGGACTCAGGGCTCTGGCATGCAGAAGATAAGATTAAACTTTGCATTTTCAGGTAAAGTTCTTCAAGACTGAAGATAAGATCCAAGCATAACTGGTCACATCTACGTGCAGAAGCCATGGCTCATCTATAACAACACAGGTTGGACTAGCATAGAAGGATATCTGACCCCCCAAAAAAGGCATTAGGGTTGCACATGGGTAGAAGACATGTTCTCTTTGAATGTAGCAGTAGAGGATCTCGAGGGGAGCTGGATAGCCTGCTTTGAAAGCATGCAAAACGCCTGCAGTTAAAAACCCCAAACAACACTGCAATCCCAAACAGCAAAAAAACTCCACCCCAAAACCAATGCCCCAAAACCACTTTTAAACCTCATATGTTCTTGAGGAATGGGAAGAAGACTTCTGTGAGGGAGAAGCTGCATGGGTGGTGCTTTATAGGCAAACCAAGGACAGAGGTGAATTAACAGTGTCTTCAAGGAGCAAATTGCTCCTGAAAAAAAACTTGTAACATGGTGGGAAGACCCTGCCTCAGGCTTGTTTAGCACAGAAGTACTTCAATTTGAGATATCTTCAGACTTTGGTTTGGTATCTGTGCTGTGCTGTTAGTTTTTTAGAATTGTAAGGTACTATCCAGGCAGGAAAAAAGCTGATTTTAGTTCAGTACTGTTCTTGGTGAGTCTGCATGTACCTATTCTTTCTGTAAAGAGGTATGTCAGAAAAGCAATTAAATTCTGTAGCAGAAGTGTGTTTTTAGTCTTTAAGTCTCCCATCCTGACTAAATTTTACTTTTAAATTTTTTTTCTTGTTTTGTGCTTTTTCTTCCCCTTCCCTCAAGACCATAAGTTAGATTTCTGAGATGTGCTAAGATGATATCAAAATAATCAGTTGCCAATGAGTCAAGCAAGTGCACATTAGCTTGATACCTCATAGATAGCAGTATACAAAAGTGTGACATTGGCAAGCCTTAAACAAATCTGTTTTCCCTAGCTCCATTGTAATTTTAAACTTATTTTAGTTTGTTAGCGAGTAAGAGCAGGCAGATTAAGTTACTGTATCTTATCTGACAGATAGTGATGTCTAGCTGAGGGATATTAATGAGATATGCCATGGTGGTGGTAAAAACTTCAGCCAAATTCTTGTTCCATGAAATAAAGAGCTTTTAAAGATGAACTGTAGGAAACCATTATGGACCCAATAGAGGCACTGTCTGGGGGAATCCTTTAGCTTTATGCTGCCACTAAAACAGGCAGATCAGTTTTTTATTCCAGCTTCCTGAGTAGTAATACAGACCTGTACCACTGCTGTTACCTTTCTTCATCAATTTAACCTACTCAATGACAGAGACCTCTTCTAATGTAGTATCTCAGCATTTTTGTCATGTCTAGACTACTTGACTCTCTCCCTAAAAATAATGTTTGAGAGTAGTTGTAACTGTAATGCAAAATTGAGATTTGTGTGTTTTATTTTGATATAAAGAGAATCCTCTCTGAAGAGGGACTGTGATTCTGTCTGTTCGAGAAATGGACTTTATTCTTGCTTTACCGAGGAAAGTCAGTGAAATGAGAGTATTATAGTTCTAATGTTGACAACACGAAAACTTCCGTAATTTGTAGCCCTCTCATATCTGTGTCTTATGCTTTACCTTCTTTCTCCTCTCCATTATTTTTCTTTAGTTTTTCTTTTCACCTTCTCTTTTACGATTTTTTCTTGCTAGAGAATGTGCTCCCTCTTGGTGGGACTGGAAGTTACATGTTTGCAGTATTTGCCATAGGAGGAATGAGTCTTCCTAACGGACTTTCCTGTGACTTCTTTTATTTCATCCAAATGTCGTGTACGGCAGAGAATCACACAGTGAATTGCGTGCTGTAATCCACCTGCTGTTAGCTGACGGAGCCTTTCTCTTGAGCTTGAGAACATATCCTTCCAGGGCAAGCTTAAACTTGGCAATATTAAGATATGTATGGCTGCAACACTCAATCTTCCACTAACATGTGAAATGTTCTGCCTTTGATACAGGTGCAAGGCAGACTGCCAAGTGTGGGAGGGCATTGCTAGAATATCTCTTAATAATACAGATGAGAGCAAAAAGTATTGGGTTTTAATGGTGCTTGTTACTCTGCTGAAGTGGATCCATATTTTCGGAACTACTGCCTTAAGGAACAAGTGTAGAGTTTTAGTCAATGGTGTTGGCAAATCTTTCTATTTTTGTATGTTTTGATATGTTTGCATACAGGACATGCAAACCTACAGCAAGATTACACCTTCCTCCCTCCTCCCCTCAGTTGTTAAAGGTTAAGTAACTGTTAGCTGTTCTAGGTAGAGATGTGTTATGGCTGTAGTTGTAGCTGGTAGATTTGGTGAATCCTGTTCTTGACCACTCACATTAGTAATCTTGATGCAGATTTTAAGTGGGACTTGGAGCAAAAGAAGTACCATTAAACCAAACTATTCAGGTTTTAGCTTGTTACTACAGTGAAAATGGCTGATCATTCATCTTTGATAGACGTTCAGAGGAAATTATCACATGCTCCTTTCTTGCTGTTTTCTTGCTGTCAATTAATATTCATTATGTGGTGGTGTGCATTAGGAAAGCAAGCTCTTGGAGTGGAAAGTGATTTGAAGGAATAAGAGGGTGTATGTGGGGAATGTGTCTTTTGGGCAGCAAATATGCTGAATGAATCACTGAGGTATGCTGGGAATAGTGAGGACGTTTTTTACCTATGTAATTACAAAATTACATAGGTAATTTCTTAAGGGTATGATCCAAGAAGAGAGCCAACTATTTGTCTATTGAAAGTAATATAAAAAATATTGTTGTTAAAAGTACCATGGGAAGCCTTTCAAGCCATTGTTTGTACAAAGATGAAATGCATTGTTTCCATAGTAATCTGAGCTATTTTGCAGATAGATCTCTATTTGGCTAGTAATTTCCTGCGATTTTGGGAGCTGTGTTAGAACTGCAGTCAAATAACTTTTGCACAGCTTGGTATGTTCTTTTTGTACATGTGTTGTTTTCCTGGATTCTCTGTCGATCCTTATTCAAGTACCTGCTAAAACAAATTGAGTAGTATCTTTGGGGTTTTTAATTGCCATTAAATGGTTTAAAATTACTTGTCATGTAACAAGATGATACATTTTCAGCACGTTTTAAAGTCCTGTTTTTCATCTTTCACTTTTTGAATCGTTATTCTGTAGTGCCCAAGTAAGAAGTATTTAATGATTGGTCGTAGGGTTTTGGCTTTTTTTGGCTTTTTTTTGTTTGTTTCTGTTGTTGTTTGGTTGGATTTTTTTTTGTTTTTTTTATCCGTTTTTCCCGTAGTATGTTTTAGTGAATTAAATTATTGACTTAGTCACTAAGTGCTCATCAGGGAATTAGTGTTGGAAATACACATCAGTTTAGTAATGAAGGTCTATTTCATACAGGATATATCTGTGGAGATACTACTTCATGCTTTTGTTGTAAAATAAAAGAACCTCCTGTAATGATACATGCGTGTTAATGAAATGCAAGATAGAAATTATATTGACCATTCAGTAGCAAACCCCAACTTCTGTATCTTTAAACTGCTGTTATAAAAATGTTGGCTTGCTGGCTTTCTTTTTGTCTCCCATCATGTTTTGAGAGGAATAGAGAGAACAATAGGGGAAGTAAATCACATTTACACTGAATTAAAGTAATCCAGATGCATACAAGAGAAGTTTTACCCTGACCAGGATAAAACAGTATTGCAGTTTAAAAGTAGAATCCTTTTTTAAAACAACTGGAAGAAATACTATTTAAAGTGTATAATATTTTAAAGTATTTATTAGTGTGAGTGTTTGCAAGTGCCTTGTGCATAATAAGGCTGTACATTTCTGGTTGCAGTTAAGTATAATTGCAGCCCATCTCAGTGAAACAAATTCCTGTTTGGCAGCTGCATCCTCAAGTGATGGTGTAATTTAGTCTAAGCTGTTCTGTACTTCCGTTTTCTGAAAACAAAAGGGGCCGGTGCAAAATAAAACTAAAGTGTAACTAAATGTTCTTAAACTATTGTCTACCTTCATTTACACAGGAAGATCTGTTTTTGTAAATTTGACTAAACTGCTAATTTCCTTTTTAACTCTTAAATATGCTTTATAGAGTATTGTTTTTCAGTGTCTATATATTAGAGGGACCTCTTAAAAAGCAAATGCGTTGAGCTTGTTTTTCCTAAAGACAGAATCATAATAAATCACTGTTGTCTTGACTAATAGTTAATTTTCTTTCTTTCAGCCCACCCATTAAAAATATGTTTGCATTGTGGATGGGATGGGCAAACTCTTGGTTGGGCTCAATCCACAATTGCAGTAAACTGAAATAGCAGTATCTTATGCAAGTGTGAAAGCAGAGAGAAGGGCTAGAGAAAGGACTATTAACATCTTGTGTTAGATCTAAAGGGTAGGAAAGCTGTGCCTGAAGTTGTGCTTTCTTAAAAATACTGGTAATAAAAGAGTATATTTGTGCTTCTGTAGAACTGTGTCTGCTTTCTGCAGATGAAGGTAACTTTCTGGTTTATTAGAGAATAGATAAAAAATTATGTCAAGTTAAAATTTAGGACGTCAGTTATATTGAAATGAGATAATTGACCGTACAAAGAAGTGACACAGGGTTGAGAACTGAATGAAGGTGGTGGCTTAGTTTCCACAACTGTCTAGTTGGTCTAGTGGAGAGGGAGTCAAAAATAGGGATGTGCTTCTCTGGGGAGTTGAATTTTCTCTCAGATATATTTTTACTTGGTAAATACAGTCACTGAGGTTTGTGCACTTGGAGGTTGCAACTCATTTCTGTTAAAAAGAAACAAAGGGCAAACCAAAATACACGTCTCAAAAATTGCTCATCACAGTTCACTTTTTTCAGGAGGAATTTAGAATGCAATCATAAGCTAAGTCTACTACATGGGAGAGCTACGTTAGTCAAACCTTCAAACAAAAAAATGTTAACTACACTGCATACAAAATTGCTTTGCAGAAATGATGCTGATAAAAATTGAGATCTCTTATTTTGCTCGTGTATGTATGCCAAACAGTGTCTGTGTGTAGTATAGTAGTAGAGTAGATTGGAGTACAATAGGTGAGTTGAAGCAGGACTTGAATTTATTCTGCAGTTAAGTACAGGAGTGGAAGATACTAACCACTGAGCACTGTGTAGTCTTGAATCATGAGGCCAAGACACATTTCTGAAAACTATTCACAAGACAAGGGAGACAGTGTTCTGAACGGTCAGTAAGAAAAAATCCTATGGGAGCCAAAGGCTCTCTCAAGTAAATTCTATCAAAATGTGTGAAGAATTTGTTGTGTTGTCTTCTCAGTTGTTTCTTTTTTTTTTTTTTTTTTTTTTTATTCTTTTGGAGAGTGATCAGTGTTAGGCACCCACAGTGCTGGAGTGTTCTGAGAGGAGAGGAATGAGCCAGGGCCGTTAATAATGTGCAAGACAGAAGTGAGCTAACTGGCCCAAATGAGAAAAGAGGCTGAGGAGGCTGGTAGTTTACTTCAAGAGTTAAATTGCTCAAAAGTTGAAAGTATAAAAAGATATTTTATTTTTGAGCTAGTATCTTTGTAGTGTATAGAAGACTTTTACTATAAAGACAATTTGATGTAAAGATATATTTTTAATATAGCTTTAGTAGTAAGATTAAAAGGAACATCCCCATCCATACCCTCTGAAAAGGGCAGCATTATCTGTTGCACTGGTCCTGGAGAATGTACTTGGATAGTGGCTTGTTCTTGATAGTGCCTGAGGAAGTGATATTAATGTTATAAAAAAAAAAAAGTAGCAGTTAGGGTTTTATAGTTCTAAGAGGGCCATGTTGTCAATGAGTGGTACTTTTCAGAATCAAAGTACTTATCAAATCATAGCTTCAGTATTTTAAAGTGCTATAAAAGACTTGGACTGGTTTACATCTTTGTCTTAGAAATGTTCTCGTCTGTGTTTGGCTCCTGACCTTACACATTACAATGGATCCACCTTTTTTTTTTTTTTTTTTTTTTTTTTAACCAGAGGAATACAACATGCTTAGGGGCTGGCCTTTGTCCATGATACATTCCCACCATGACAGATTTAGCAAACTGCAGCTGAGAAGTTAGACTAGTTTGTACATTCTGCTGTCTGTGCTGGGGAAAAAGCTATTGTTTTTGCTGGATCACTGGCATGTTCGTTACTTTGATGCCAAAAAGCATACGGTTTTGCTGCTGTTTGTATATGCAATCAAAGAATGCAGGCAAGAACAAACAGAAATCCTAAGAAAGAGCTTATTAAAGAGTCTTCGCAGCAGCGCAAGGATGCAAGTCCTTGTGAAGCAGAAGGGGAGAGTCCTGCTGCAGTGCTGGTAAGAACTGTTTAACAAGCTGTCTCTTCCTTCTAATTCCAGTTCTGTTTACTGGTGAAAAAAAAATGCTTAATCTGATGCTGATAAAAAGTTCCAGCACTCTTACTTGTGAAGAAGGTGTGTTTAAGATTTAATTCTTTGTGTGTTTTCTGCCTTTTTAATTATTTTTTGCTGTTCTGGCTTACCAAATCTTTAATTCTGTCCCTTCCACCCCTTAAGATTCTGTGATTACTTTGGAATTTAGTTTTCTTGCTAGTTGCTTTTCAAGTGTCTGATCTGTCTGGCATAGTTATATAGTAGTTTGAACCCAGCATGAAAACTACCAACACTTGAAAATATATTCCAGTGCCTCTAATTTTTTAACTGCCCATCATATCTTTCAGTTAAAATATATTTGAACTCTAAGGACTATAAGCATAACAGTTAAATTTTACTTTAATATTCTAAGAATGGTCTAAATAATTCAGGTGTATATCTGTTAAAGATTGTATTTTTTAGTGCCTTCAATGAATATTTGTTAGGAATTTGAAGTTTTAAAGTAGCTTGCAGTGAAGGAATGGGGAACATTTCTCTATGTGGGGGAAGTAATCAAATAAGAACACTTTTTTTATAATGCTATACACTTAGTTCTGTTGGAATTTTAGTACTACAGAAGAGAACATAATAAGCAAGCTGTAATGAATCCACCAACTCTCTCCAGCTAGGACAATCAACCTTTTCAAATAACAGAGGAGGATTGTTACACTAATAACTTATCAAAGTACTTCTTTCTGCTGATATATAGTTCTTATGAAAATTCCAGTTTGACTTAGTAATATCTCATAGTGAATTGCATGAAAGGGTGATGGTCTCCTCCTCGTTTATCTGTGGCTCAAGTTAGTGGGAGCTGTGATCCTCAAATAGTGTTTTCCCCCCTATTTGATCCTCACACTAAACATTTAAGAATGGAACTAAAACATTTTGGCTATATTTAGTAATACATATCTGTAACTTTATGGGAATTGTTACTGCAAGCTTACGTGTGTGTTAGCAAGCCAAATATTCTTTTCCCTTTTATTGCTTTCTTTAGTTTCATTCTGTTCAGAGCAGTTGTTAGTAAAACATGGTGTTGGTGTGGTTTTTTGTTGGGTGGTTTTTTTTTTTTTTTTTTTTTGGTATGGGTGTGTTCTTATTTCTGGTCCAGATTTTCATCAGTACAATATGAGCTAATCTTGTGTGTACTTTCCTGCCTTTGGAATGTTTAACTTTATTTAGAACTGTTTTTATTCCCTGATGGATACTCAGAGAGGATATTAGTGTTTCTGCAGATAGTTAAGAGTGCTGCAGCTGATCAGCAAGCATATGTACTTCAAATGCATAAAACATTACTGTGTTTACTTCTAACCATTTATGAAGTACATCCTGGTAATTTTTCAGGCACTACTTCATTTAATATTCACAGACTAATATTCCTCCAGTCTTTGCCTTCCTTTTTTTTTTTTTTTCATTTTCAAATTAAATAGGAGCGGTCAAAAAAGGTCAATATTTCAAGGGAAGAACATCTAGGTTCCACATAGGTCACATGGCAGCTGTCATTTCAGTTACTATTCTGGTCTTAATCTGTTACATTTATAGAGAAGCATATATGTGGCATATAATTATAGATGGTATAATATCCCTTTTTGTTTCTGCTTCTGTCTAGTTTACTGAGGAAAGCTAGATGAAATGGTGTGAGGATACTTGCCACTAAGCATATTTCGAGACACAAAGCAAAAAATAGAGTACAGCATTTCATTTAACACTGACATTTGAGTCCTTTTTTATTTCATTGTGTTGTGATGCTGCAGTAGATTTTTACTGCCACAGAGGAATGTAGATATTTTCTCACTTGTATATGGTGCAGTAAGGCTGATAGCATTGCTGTTTGGTGTAACATACTGTAAACACCAGAACTAATTGTTTTCTGGATTAGAAACTTTAGAACTATAGTGACTGTTCTCGAAAGCAATTGAGACAAGTGGCTTCTCGTTTACTTTAGTAATACTTCTCATCAACTGTTGCTTAAAACGTTCTTTCAGGCCTGAATGTATTCATTTTGTAAGGCCAATTACAACAGTGATTTACCTAGCACTAGTTTTTTAAGTCTGCTTTATAAAGGAGACACAGAATTAGCTGTCAGGACTTCAAGGAAGAAGCAAGTTTTTTGTAATATTCATCTAAATATTTTAAATGGCATTCACAGACTGTCTACTAGAGTATCGAGGGATGTGAGTGTTTGTCACCGTAAGCATCCTAGGTGATATTTGAAACAATATTATTTGAGCATTGTGCCTGAACTAACTTTTCCTGGATAAGCAGGTAGGTTCGCAAAAGGAGTCATCTGCTGTTTTCAATGCCAAGATGTTAGTACATGTGCTCTCTTGTTTTCCTGCAATGTGAATTAGATTGTGTCATAACTTTGCTTTTGAGGTTAACAAGCAAGAAGAGCCCGTGGAAAAAGTATTTAGGTTTTCCGGGTGGTGACTCAAAACCTTACTTGAGATGAAGTGCTGTTATGATATCTGTTGTAGAAGTTACTTCAGTACACATGCTGTACAGCTGCATTTTGATAGTCAGAAGTAATACTTGTTTATCAAATCATACGATATTTCTGGAAAGTTGGAGCTTCTGGAAACCATCTTTCTTTTTGGAAACACTCTGGTGATATAAAATGTAAGATGTCTGAGGTTCTCTGTCCAGCAGAGCATTGCCCAAGCCTGATTCTAGCGTTAAATATTTCTATGCTGGTAAGAGAACTTCATAAGACACAATGTGCTTACTTTGCACTTGAAAGTAAAGCAAATCACAGAGAAGTCTAGAAATTAAACAAGTGCTGCATCTGTATTAACAATCAGAGGTAACTATTGGCAATGGAGAAGGTCTTCACAAAATTTTTAAACTCTGAAAAGTCTTCTTGTGTTTAAATGGATCTTGACCATCAACAAAATACTTTCACAAAACCTTGTGCTTTTAATTGTTTTTTTGACTGTTCACTGAGTTTTGGAAACCCTTTTCTTTTGTGTTACAGCCCCCTGAAGACTTGAGTGAACAAAAGTTTTCAGGCTTTCAGGTTAAACTAAAGGAAAAAAAAAAAAAGGAAACTTTAATTATTGTTTTTTTAAATAAACACTGTGCAAAAAAAAGCCCATATAAACGTCTGTTCTTTGTATGGCTCACCCTGTGTCTGTAGTCCCAGTAAGCAGTTCTGTTGGTTTATGTAAGCATGAGAACAGGTGGTTTAATGCATTTCATCTTTCTGAAGTTTTTTACTTGAGCTTACAGCAACTTATCGCCTCCCATTGCCCCAAAGTTTACATCACAAAGTTAGCCATACCTAAGAAATGGGATAATGAGTGATGTAATATTAAGATTAAGCTCTAGGATACATTGAATTTTTTAAATGGATTTCTAAGTTGATTGAAAAATAAACCAATCAGAGCAATTTATTGTGAGTTTGTGGCGGTTTTGGGACAGAAATATGCAGGGAGCCGTTACCCATGTTTGGTGTTAAAGAGTCTTTTTTGGTTTTGTTTTTTTTTTTTTTTGGTCCAAAGTGGCTTGCCTAGGCCAGTGTTGAGAAATAAGTAGCATAAGTAATTTGTTAATTTATATGTTGTGTTACCTGCTAGTGCTTGTATCTCCATTCTGCTCTTTATGGGAACTTGCTAGTTTGCAGGTATATATGCTAAATATATTTTTATAAGGTGATATTTTGTAGCGTGAGGCTAACAACAGTCAGTGTGCTAAACCTGACCATTCTTTGTTTTGTGAAAAAAGGAAGGTACACTTGTCTCAATTTAAACATTAAAAAGGAAAGTACTGTGTTATTTTTTTTCTGTAAGATGTAACATAGGCAAACATTGAACTCTTCATTTTAAAATTACTTTGATAGCTTTTGATGGTGCTTGTCCAAATATATAAGCCATATTCTGTCAGTTAAAGTGGTTACCATATGGGTGTCATGACTGCTGTTTTGAAATGTTTCTTATTTCTGTTAAGTTTCTTACCATTAATACCCTGGCAGAAACCAAAGTGGTATGGCAGATACTTTGCTGGTTTTAATTCCTATAAAGACAACATTGTCTATCTCGAGTGCTGGAACCTCGTGAAGCCCTGTACTCTTAGCATTTTCTTAGATTATGGAAATAAAAATGTTTGTTGCAAATTAATAGGAGAATTTAAGCCTTATTTGAAAGTCTGACTTCTAGTGCCGGTGAACTTGAATTTGCAGTTTTGTCGGGGCTGAGTTTTATTGGTGTCAGCTGGTCCATAAATCATATTTAATAACACTGTACCTACCCAGAGTCTTTTCTTTTACATTACATGAAATAATGGACTGGAAAATCTTTTCCTTTTTTTTCTTTTTTTTTTTCTGGAGAAGAGCTTAAGAGAGAATCTACTTCCTTGTAGTGTTATAGGTTTGGCTAAATGCCAACGTCCATGTGCTGTTTATTGTTTTCTTTTTTCATATCTGGCTTAAACTGATAAAACATCCTCTTCCTTTTGAATCTGACAAATGACTAAGGCAGAAATGAGTAACAATTTGGAGAAACGTGAGGAAGCAAACTATTTGTGAATTTTTACAGAAATGATATTTCTGCAAATAACTGCTCTACTAGCTACATAGGAAAATGATGTGATTTTTCTAGTACCACAAACTACCTCTGTGTCCTGTTGACCTAGAAGAGAGGTGTATGCTTTGGACCTCAGATTTAGAGAGCTTTAGAGTCTTTAAACACTTCTCCTGAGGGAGGATTCTTTTAAAATCTTGTTTTCACAGCATGTAAGCAAACTGAGCTCATTTTCTTTTAAACTTACTTTTAATAAATTTTATGACTGTGGTGGGCCTGCTTTGTGACTATAGGGTAGAGGCATACATTTGCATTGTATTTGGATGCTTTCTGAAGCTGCAGTATACACATCTTTGTTTTCTTTATATTTAGCTGTGCTAAAGAAGTGATTTTTATGTGTGTGTGTGCACTCGTGAAATAATTTTAGTTACATTGTTTTTAAAAGTAACCTTTCTCTTCTGTTTTTGCTGGTAAAATGAAAGGAGCCAGAGTAGGCTTTCTTCCAGTCTTCCCCTATTGCCTTCCCAAGATAATTAACAGGAGAATGGATGTAGCTCCCCAACACTGGAGAGAAAAGGATGAAAATGCTGCTCATGTGCAGCACCACGTAAAAATCCATTACCCATTTAAGGTGACAGCTCTCCTTTGCCACCAATTAGTGCTCTTAATAAGGACAGAGTTTCATGTCCTATTTAGTAGTCTGAATTTCTCCTGCTTCTGAAAGGGTCCCATCAGCTCCCATAGAATCATAGAATGGTAGGGTTGGAATGAACCTTTAGAGATCATCTAGTCCAACCTCTCTGCTGAAGCAAGTTCACCCTAGATCAGGTTGCACAGGAACATGTCCAGGTGAGTCTTGAAGACCTCCAAGGAAGGAGACTCCACAAAGCCTCTGGGCAGCCTGTGCCACTGCTCCGTCACCCTCACAGTAAAATAGGTTTTTCTTATATTTAAATATGTATGAATCCATGTTGACTCCCCCTGATAAGCATCTTTTGGCACAACTGGTGATATAGCCATCTTATCAGCATTTCAGTGAGCCAGTGTGGCCAAAAGCTCGCTAGTTGAGAGGAAACCTCTAAGGCCAGATCACTTCCTAATCTGTCTCAAAATATGCTGGTACTTGTATGAGAAGGCTCAGGAATGTGTCATGAGAGAGTGAGTCCTAGTGTCAGCCCTCTTTTCAGTTAATATAAACCCATTGCAAAGACAAATCTTTGGTTAAGACTGATAGTATACACAACTCAAATGGTCTTTCTACCCTACTCATTTCTTAGACCAAATTTAATTTGAAGTATTTTTTGTTTCTCCTAAGAGTCAGTCATCCTGTCACAGCAGCACATTGCTTATTATTACTTGTGACAAATTCTCCAGAAGGAATGGTCATGTGGTAAAGGAGACCTTGACCAAGTGGACTGACTTGGCCGTAGCACTGTAGTAGCCTCTAAACTTTTACTATAAGAGTATATTGCATAAGAGTGGAAGCCCAGTGGCAGAAAGGTTAGCAAAGAGTGTCGTGCTCTCTGAATGATAGGTCTTGTCCTGTGTTGCATTTAAAGGGCAGTAGAGTTTGAGGAACTCTTCATACTCTGTGTTATCTCAATTTCACATCTTTAAGGAAGCAAGTGTATATTGGACAGTTCTTGCCTTGATAAGGAGTTGGAGAGGGCATCACAGAATCACAGAATCTAACAGTTGGAAGGGACCTTGAAACATCATCTAGTCCAACTATGGAATTTCTTTGGAATCAGAACTTATTAAGACACAGTGGGGCTGTTCAACCTGAAATTTTGTGATGGGCTATTTTGGTAGAGCCTGCGTCTAGGAAATGTGTCAAATAGTTGTGTGTGAAGAAGGTGAGTCTTGCCTTCTGAGTACTAAGGAAGCTTTGAGCACACTTTCAGTAGTTTGGGATTCATTGCAGCAGTCTGAATATCAAGGGGAGATTCAACAGAAAGTTTTCTTACAACCAAAATACGTTGTGTAATTAGCACATTAGAGAAAATGTCACCTTTTTAATGCTGTGTTTATATGCTTTTCTCATATTTTTCTGAGCTAAGTCCATTACTTCATCTAAATGTGCACACGAATGTAAGCTTAGGCCTTTTCTCATGGATGCTGGTGTTAGTTCTTGGTTTTGTGGTAAGCCATATTTATGAATGAGAGAAGATGTAGCAGCAGCTGTGGTTCAGGTCCTAAGCTCTCGAAGCGTACAATAAGCAGTGAACTGAGCAGCTATTCTCCATCTCCTCTGAGGAAAAAGAAGGCAAGCTTAACATAATCATTTTGCACCATGACTCCTAGCCGTATTGGTTTATGCTGAACATACTGTTATATAGCTTATGAACTTGTAGTAACTCCTTCCCTGTGATTGTAAATGGTAGCTACTTTTCTTGACAAAGCTACATTTCCTTCGTCATTTTTTGGTAAATTTACTTTCCATATTTTGCCTTTATGGCCTTTTCAGCTGCTAATACTTTGTTCTATTCTTGTGTTTTTCTTAACAGTAGAACTACTGCATGGTAGATATGAAGGAATCTTAAGTAGATTTTGAGTTGCCTGTGAACTGTTCCTGAAAACTTAATTAACTTTCTACAACTAAAGCTTTCCTAATTTCTTAGAAAAACAGTATTTGCTTTACTTTTGGATGAAGAGAACATCTGTAAGGTTTCTCAGGAATATTATTCATATACTAATGATTCATATCAGTTACTGCCAGACATTATTCTGTGTAGTACAGCTGGAATTTGAAAAGTTATTAATGTAAGTTCTGCAAATTTACTTGTAAATCTCATCTGATTACTTACATTGATGACATAAGCCAGCCTTGCTGCTCTTCTTATGTTTCATATAGCTTTGAAATTAGCACCATTGATCTTAATGAAGTATCAGTTGGAATATATCTCTAAGATTCTATAAAATCTCTTGTAAGCATCACTTCAAAAACAAAACAAAACAAAAAACCCCAAAAGGTGATTTTATGTCTGATATTATGATGCACAATTTTAGTTGCAGAAAGTGCAAGACATTACAACTCCAGCTTTGCATTAGTTTGCACACTCTGAGGCAGTGCTGCCTCATTGAGAACTCTTTCCAAACTTGCTTTGCCATCTGACCACCTAACAGAATACTTCTAGGCTGAAGGTGTTTCTCTGTGTAATTGTGCACAACCAGCTACAATGTCTTGACAAACCTCAGTCTTACCTTTGAGCTAAGATTGCTGCAATCAAAATAAACAAGTTAAACCTAAATCAGATCTTTCTGGGTAGTGTCAAGCCAAGGTAATCATCAACCTGAGACTAGTAATTTCTTTACATTTTTTTAGAAATGAGAATACATACATTATTATCCTGATAAGCTCTGACTTAGTGTGCTTTCTGAAATATCTGTTTCTTCTTTCTGAGGCAAACAGCACGTTTATCTTGGGAATTACCAACTGTTACTTATCCATATGATAGAAAATGTGCATTTTGAACATAGGTGAAATCTCATTCTGATGATTTCTTTTAAATGGCTCAATAATTGTTATTTTTTTCAATGTCCCTGATTTTTTTCTTTTTTTTTTCCCTAGGCAAAACCAAAGCTCATAGAACCAATAGACTATGAAAATGTCATCGTTCAGAGGAAAACACAGATTTTGAATGATGGTTTACGTGAGATGCTACTGTTCCCTTATGATGATTTTCAGGTAATTCAACACCTACTCTCCACTCCTTTTGTTTAAAAAAAAAAACAAAACAGAATTTTAGCAGTAGTAGTAAAGAAATGATAACTTCCCATTTCTTTCTTTCTTAACTCTCTTTAGCTACATTCTCCTTCTCCCTTCCTCATCATAAATCCCTTTACTCTATCAATTTTATTCTGTCAGACAACAGAAGAAGAAATAGCAGAGTTTCTTCATCTCTCCAGATTATAAGGTCTACTTCTGCAATTTGGCAATTTTACTGCCTTTTGAAGAATCAGTCATTTTTTTTTGAAGATTAGTCATTTTCAGGTATTTCCCCGGCTTGCTAATGTAGGAAGTCATGTGATGTTTGTTCAGAAAAAGCATTTGCCTTTTGCTGTGCTTTTATTCTTAAGTTGATTAGTATTTTTTTTATTCCCCTTTTTAACAGTGAAGGGCATAAACCTGTTCAAATGAAAGCTGTTATTCCCTGCCTGTTACAGCCAAAATTGGGTTTTGGCAAAATATCCTCTGCTCTTACTTGATTAAACCAGTCTTAACCAAGATTTGTGATCGTCTTGATATATTTCTCTTAAAATAACAAAGTTTATTTAAGTACATTTATTTTTTAATCTTGTATATCTAGTTAGGATAATCACCAGACATCTTGGAGACTAGAGTCGGCGTAAGTAGTGAGGAAAGTCTTTCACTCACATGCCCATACCTGCAGTCAAAATGTCTACCTGTATTGGAAAGTGCACAGACATCTGAACTGTCTGTAAATCAGCTATTTTTGGGTACTGTATCATAGTTGAATACCTTATAATTCTATAATCCTAACTGACAAGTTGAGCATTTTATTCAGCTAAGTAGTTGAATATCAGTTTGTCATGGGGAAACTTAGTGATGAACTGGTACATTTCTACAGAAGAACATACAAAGCCCCATAAATTACACAATGAGTTTCTAATAAATTCTTATTCACCTGAGTACATCTGGATGCTTTATTTTCAGTGATTCTTACATGAATAACTCTACTTGCAGTCTTGCTACTTGTGAGTTAAAATTCTTGTTTTAGTAAGCTACAGGTGTTTAGAGAGTACGACTGCAAGTAACACTTCTTACGAAAGAAAGTTGTGCTGCCTGTGAACATAGTGTTCGCACACTAGATCACTCATGACCATGCCCTACACCAGGTGCTAGTCATCAATCTAGCCTGACCAGGTCCCTCTATAGAGCTTCCCTACCCTTTGAAATTTAGTCAGATTTCCCATTTGTTTATCTCTCAGCAGTGTAATATCTGAGCACATTTTCTAGATTTCCCCTTTATAGCCTTTGGCAGAGTCTCCTTTTGTACTTTATTTATATGAAGACTGGTTTGTAATATCAAACTCTATTATTTTGCTGTCAAAATTTTATTTCCTTCTACGATTTACTGGCACAAAGTTACTCCAAATATTTTTATTGTACACATGGCCCTCCAATACTGCTTTGATCCATCTAGCTTGTTTTCAAGAACACGATGTATTTAAACCCGTCATTCAATGTATTAAGAAAATATTACCAAGTCTTAGAAAAGAAATCTCTTACATGCTTGTTTTTTTTTTCCCCAAACTAAATCTTTTAACCCTATTAATTTTTCCATAGTCATATATATACAGTTTCCAAACCACGGTTGACAATTTCATTTGAATCATTTGACTAATGGCATATGTTCTGTATTTGCCCTTCTATTTCTCATATACATTTTAAAATTCTTTTTTCCTAAACTTATCGCTGTCACACCATGTGTGGGCACTTTTTGGGTAATCCTCAGTTGAAAAATTTGATTCTGCTCTCACTCCGCACAACATCAATTTGAAATAGTGAGCTACTGTGTTTAGAACTACCTGTGTACAAAATTAGAACAGCTTATAGGTGGAAACTCCTACCATTGTCAAAAAACCTGTTCAAGCCATTTCCTCTGGAAGCATTGAGTTTTTATCTTTACAGAGTTTTCCCTCATGTTTAGGTTAAATTGATTACAATCTAAAAATCACTTGCCTAAAAAGGAAGCCAAATTCTGTTAATTTATAAAGACCTTAGGAGTAAGACTACTTAGTTACCAGCATGGCCCTAAAATTATTGCTTACAATGACACTGAAGATATGTCTCAGTACTGGATACCACTTTCACAGTTTTCAGTAGCTTACAGAAGCTACTGAGTTTCAAAGAGGCAGATCGATATACTCTTGAATTTGTGCTAAAGTTGAAATTACTGTTGGATAAAACTGAGATAAATGCTTGTGCTTAATGTGGATAACTTTTTTTAGGTAATGCAATTAGATAATTGAAGTGTAATGTAATAGGTGTGAGAAATTCGATATTAAAGAAAAACTGAAATGAATTTTTAGTCCATATCAGAAAAGAAAGCTTGCACAGCAGCTGGCTTCTTTGGAACCCACATATAGCTTACTTTTCTCTCTTTTTCCTGATGAAAATCATTTCTGTAGTGAGGGAAAGGTAAAAAAAAAAAACAACAAAACATTAAGTGACCTTTTTCTATGTAACTGTGAGTGTTCTCCAAACATGCTGTCAGAGTAGCTCTAAGCTCAAACCACTACCAAAGAAATATTGGAGTAAGGATGGAGCAGAAAATGCTTTGCTCTGGGAAAACTCATAAATATTGAAGGATTATTCATCAACCAACTGATCTTGTTACACGAACCTTTCCACATTTCCACTTAACTGCATTTGCCATTGTCCTACACTTGATTAGCTGAGGTTATGAATCCTGTTTTTTCCCTGTTTATATATGTTTGGTAGCAGCTCATTTTATTTTTCAAAAAAGCAAGATTTTTGTCCTGCTTAGTGCTGATCTTAAAATCCAAATAAGTCAACTTATAATTTTTTTTTTCTTTCTTACGAGTTTCTACATTTTTTTTGATGCTATTATTTGGGTATAATAGCAAGCTTGGCTTTTTTGTAGTTTCCGTAGGAGCTCCTTGTCAACAACGTTTTCCTCACATTTGAAAATTTTTTAATTTACTGTTTCAGTTGCTTTTTGTAAACTCAAGTTGTGAGTTTTTTTGCACTGAATTCACTTATCAGATTACTCCTTAACTTGCCTCGTTAAATTTATAGATTAGGTCACATGATGTTTGGAGGTCTTTTTGTACTGTTAACATCACAGAGTTTATTTTCATACTTAGTAATTGGGCTGTCTTAACTTTCAGCACCTTTGTGCATTATAGCCTGTTCTTTTTTAGCTGCTTTTTTGTCATTTTTTCATTTTTATTGTGGTCGGCATGTAATGTGTTTGTTTAATTAAGGTGATAGAACCACTTTCCTGCCACTAATATTGGAACAACTATTAATGTTCTTGCTGCTCTCAATTACAATGCTGTCAGTCACTCAAGGCAGTATCCGTTCTAGACTTACTTCTCTTTCATAACCTTGAATGACTACATATCCATTGGGTACTCTTGTATCTAACGTTGTGCCTCTTTATGGTTTATTATAATCAAATCACTTGAATTTCAGTGATTTTTCTCAATCATGAAATGACTTCATAACTAAATAGCATCAATTTAAACCAGACCTTTCAGGGATCACATTAAAATCATATGGTCAAGGACTGTGAAATTAGTGAACTTTACATTAGCTGCACAGTAGGTAAATTATTAGAAGAAACCTTAAGCCAAAACTATACTAGTGTTTACTTCACAGTAAGACACTTTGTAGCTAAATGCTTTTGTTTCAAACACCAGTCTTCTGAGTACTCCCCAGTTCTTACAGGAAGTACTTATCCCAACACAGGGTAAGTTCACTTACAGCAAATACAATGTGGTTACATTTTGACCCCAATTAAATATGCCATTACAAAGTTATCCCACTGTTATTTTGAAGGCATTCTGGTGCTTAGCTTAGCCATTGTTTCACCTTTGTTACTGTTGGGTTTGAGCCATGTCAATTTAGCATGCTTTCACTTAAAGCTTTTGGCTTTCAGTTAATACAAGTTAAGTATCTCTGAAAATAGGTGTTATGCCAGCTTTGCGGAAATAAAAGTAAACCCAGGTCATTCTGCAAGAGAGCATATCTTGACCAGAGGGAACAAGTAAAAAAAAAAGTTCAAGTAACATCCCCTTTTTGGAGAGCACAAAGTAAACTAGTCATAATCCAGTAATTTGTTTTGAAATATTCTAAGTAACTTTGCTACGACTTCTTTATTTTTAAATCTATTTTGTGTTCTTCCCTGAGCATTTAGCCAACTATTCTAGATTAAGTCTTCAATTTAGTTTGGAAATTACCTCGTAATACAGCTTTTGACACTATCAGCTACAGGGGAAGCTTCTGGCAGCTCTTAGTTTAAGGAAGCCACACCTGTAAGCCGCCCAGCTTCCAAAACCTGGCTCAGACAAAACCACTACAAGGATACAGGACTTTGTTAATAGCCTCCATTGGTTATATATATTGTTAATATAAGTATATATAAAATTACTTGTTGACTCTTGTAGCCTCTTTTTTTTTTAGTTCTTTCTCTAATATTTTGAATAATCAACCGTTAATAACCATATTTTTAAGCATACTAAAGGGGTGTGAAGGGTGAAGTGGTTATGGGGGAGAATTTTACTAGCTCACATTGAACAGCCAATACTGGAAAGAGCATCTGAAGAGGAAAAAACAATTCTTAAAACAGGTGTTGACAGTGAGCATGTGGTGTCAGCAGCAATATTTTGTACTTTCTGTGTTCACTGTAGCTGCTGAAACTTGTATGAAATAGGTGAACATTGTCAAATTTACAAAGCAAGGAGAGATCCTTATCAGGTGACAGAAACTGCTTGAACACTTCTAAAATGGAAATGAAAATATAAACCGCCCATGTCAAAAACACAGGAGGGAGAAAAGCAAAAGCTAAGGAATAGCAAAGCAAAATGGATGTCTGAACACAGGTCTAATGGATTTGAGGAATGTTGTGTGTTGGCTGGCTTCTCTCTCTCCCCTACATCTACTATAATCCTTTGCTGTAAAGTGTCTGCATCTGGACTTGTTCATTGAAGAACGGCTGAGGAAAATGCCTTCATACACTAGATAAAACACTGGAAATTTAAGCTTTGCCGGTCTTTTTTGCTATAGAAACAGAGGTGTTGGCACCTTATTTCCCCAAATGAAGTGAATAGTTTTGAAAACTACTTCTTTGTGTGTAATTTAATTTTGGGTAACTTTTTTTTTTTTAGATTTATTAAATATGTTGCATCTGGAAAATTTAGTCATGCTTATTTTTCATCTTGATAGAACTCAAGACTGATTTTCTTGATTCATATGTTGCAGCAGTGACTTTTGTATAAATTGCGACTTGGAAAAAGGGACACCACAGCTATACAATTATATATTTATCTTAAATAAGTACCATTGTGCTAAGACACCCCACTACAAAACAGTGGACTGTATTTTGGCAGTTCTTTAGTGCTGTCTACCATCGTGTTTGTCTTAAGAAGTACCTTTGTCATCTGCTATTATTTTGCCCTAAAGCATGGGGAAAGGGGGACTAACGTGATTCAGAACATTGTATGCCAGATTTTAACATTTGTAAAATATGTAATTTTTTTTAACCTTGCAAAACAGAACCATTTGCTAAATCCATGAGGAACAGGAAAACATCTTCTAGCCTAATATAAATCAAATGGGAAATGTAACTTCAAATTGGTTATAGATTGCCAAATCCTAAGTAAGGCTAAGTCTCAGTAGCAAACAACCTTGTAACAGAAACAACTTTGAAATCTTAAACTATATCCATTGCAGTCTACTCTGATTGTGGATCGATGCACTATCTATATTCCATCAGGTTTTGAGTAGTAAGTTCTTCTTGATTGTGAGGCTTGGTGATATGACCTTTCTGCTGTGGCCTTTTCTGAAGCCTCAAGTCTGTTAATTGTGTGCCTCAGTAGCAAGTGTGAATCCTGGCTGGTGTTAAAAGTGGTCTTCCTTAGTTTGACAGCGTTGTAATTCAAAGATAATTCTCTTTTTTTACATCTTCTTTGAGAGCATGTGACAAACACTTTGTAGTTCCTGGTGCTGCCATAAATCAAATGGTAACTCAAACCCAGAGAGTTGAAATGTTTTACTTCTGTGAAACAGTTCAACCAATGTGATTCTGAAGGAGAAGATAATTCTGCCTTCTTTTCTATTTCTTCTTTTGGAATATAATCTATATGCATGCTTGCATTTTAAAGTACTGCTATATTGTTGCTTTAGTAATTATTTTTAGTAATTTGCTCTAAATGAAAATACTTCATTGCATTTCTTGACTCTCTGGTGAACTGCTGCAGCTGCTGGATAAGCTGAGAAAGCGGCTGCATGCATTTGGGACAGTTACTAACATGGACAGAATTGGCCAATTCTTCTGTTTTGTCACTGATTTTGCTGCAGTACTAAGATATTTTATTTTATGTGTGAAAAAATAGAAAAAGCCTCTACTATTGTATTGATAGTTTCACAGCAGGATAGCAGCAACAGATGTTCTAGTTCAATGGAAAGTTCCACTATATCGGTAGGACTTGGTTCATGAGTTCATGGCTTTCCCATGAAAAGTGCCTGGATAGATGCCACTCTAGTCTCTGTTTTGTGGTTTGTTTTTTAAACAATAGTATTTTTTTGAAAAAGCATGGTCTACCTTTATGCTTATAGAAAACATAGTACATGTAATGGATTACTTATATAAATGATAAATGATTTCCTACCAAATACCAGACTAGTTCAGCCTGAGTTAGGGGATCTAGACATTGTAGCCTTTAGCTGTTATAAGATAGCTGAACACTGTTAATACTTTTCCTGTAGCTTGTGAAAACAAATAATTTTAAACATAATGTGGTTTGGAATGAGGAATGTGTTTCTAGCTTTCAGAAAACTCTTAAATCTTAAATGCTTTTAGCATATGAATGAATATCTTCTAGCAATTAGTATGGTTTAGGGTTTTTTTGAATCTGTATAGTGCAAGATTTATTCATCATGCTTTTAATACCTCCCTGCTTCTTTCACCCAAGCAGTTTGCATTGTCACTTTTCATCAGAATTTGGTCTAAGTGAATGACTTGACCACAAGTATGGGATATTTTATTTTTTCTTGAACTCTTTACTGTAATGGAGTATTCTCACTTAAATGCCTTCCTCAGATAATGGAGTGAGGCTTTGGTAAGGACAAAAATGATCACGTTATGAATCAAACTCTCAACAGAGGTAAATGAAGATAGGTGCTCTTGTACCCTTTTTAACAGTAAATATTTGGAGGTTTGGTTTTTTTTTCCCACATTTTTCTCTGATCCTTCCTGGTGCTGCAGTGTGTCGAGTATAGCTAACAGGTGAGGGATCATAGCCTGCTCCCATGTTCCATTTCTGAGCACTTAAGCTGTGAGATTCCTTTTCATATAGTGAAAAATAATTTCTATTGGTGTATAGTTGTTTTCATTAGTGGTCTAGAAGATTTTGTAAAGTTTTCATCTTTTACACTACAAAATTTGAAAGTACCCTAAGGCTTACTTTAGTGCTGGTCTGAGAAGTAGAATTTCATGGTCACAGATTGACTTCCTGTTCTCTGGCAGCATTTCTACGCCTCTGTGAACTCTGACTTAGGATAAGAGTAAGTTCTGACTTGATAGGATGAAGTGAATACTTCAGTGATCCAGGGCCTTCTTTCTAAACCTCCAGTTTAACAGTGCAAGTCTCATTTTGTTTTACCACCGTAGATCTGCAACGGAACAACTCTTCTTATTTTGGTGTGGGTTTGTTACTTTTATTCAGGAAGTGTTTTTATATGTAGTAATAACACTAGCTTCTTGTCTGCCTTGATAATACTGGAGTTATATTGTCTTGATGGAATTATTCTTAGTAATATTTTCTTGCCCATGTTAACAAAATAGAGGAAAACACTTTTCTATGGTACCAATTTATTACTGATTCCAATCTTGCCCTTGCTGTGAAAGAAAGAACATGTTAATATTTCGGTGAAGGCAAATTCTCATTAAGTAGCTATTCTGAAACAGCTATTTACAGAATGTTTGCTGCTGAGCTTCTGTCTTAGTTATAGTGATGTAACTGAGTGTGGCCATAATGTGTCATCTTTCCTTTAATTACAAGTTTCATTAATTGTTTTCATTGTTTACCAGACAGCATTACTGAAGCGGCAGAGCCGATACGTTCATTCAACGGTTCCTGAAAACGCAGAGAAGGAAGCTCAAAGCTTGTTTGTAACTGAGGTAATATTGGAATTGCATATGGCTGTATGTAGTAACAGTATTGTACTCTAGTTGTTTTTCTTCTGCTTTATTTACCACTTCAAAAAGTGAAAAAAGCCCTGAAAAGGATAAAAGTATTTATAGCCATGTACTTATCAGTGATACCAAGGGAAAATTTTGGGGAAAACTTAGTATTTTTTTCTATTGGTGACTGAAAAAGATGGATTGCAGGATAGCTTTGAGTTATTTTGTTTGTCAAATTGGCTTTTGAAGATGATTCTACACCACCTTCTTTAAGCTTTTGTCTGAGCATGGGTGAGTTCCATACATAATATGGGGAGGAATACGAAATCTGGAATGAATCATCGTGGCTTGTTTTTCTTGATAAAGTATTTTACATTGGTTGTTTTTAACTTGTTCATAATTATCTTGTACGGGTTGCTGGAATAGAGGTATTTAACACTCATAGAGGCCAAAATTCATTGTGACTGCTCAATCTGTACGCTGCATACAGAAAAAGCATCCTGAAACCTAAAGTATCTCATAACTGCTTATATTGGTGTTCCCTTGGTTCTGGGTTGTTATGTTGTGTTTCATTTAGTGTCGTCTTGAAGCCTTTTAGGAATGAAATATTTAAAAACGTTGTCCTTCTAATGTTATCTTCTGGTTTTCAGCTGATGCATTTTAAGCTGATAATTTAATAGCTGGAACAAGTAAAAGTCTGTTGTAATTCCAATAAAGCTGAAGGAGCTCCAAATAGCTGAATCTACTTTAAACCTCAAAGTGATTTATCCACAGTAATACAATATCCGTAATACCTAACCTAAACAGTACTAAGATAAATTTGAAGAAGATAGGCAAGGAAGGAGGAGCATTGTAGGTAATTCATGAAGTTTAATGAGTTTCTGCAGAAACAATTGCTTGGCAAGTATTAACTTTGTTTTCATATGTAAAGAAAATATTTTTGAATTATTGTATGTTGTGTTTGCATACATGTATGTCTATTCATGTAACATAAAATTTTGTACCATATGACTTCTGGCAACAGATTTTGGCAGTTTTATGTACCTTTGGTCAAAGCCAAGATAAATCAGAACTTTTATGTTGTAGCAATGTGGGTGGAGTAAAACGGTATTTCCTGTGATTTAGGCCAGAGTTTAATGACATAATGACTTTCCAACAGCTGCAAACATGCAATTTAAATATTAATTTAATTGCACTAGAATTATGAATTTAAGGCAAAGATGGTTTTAGTTTATCAGTACATGTGAAATTGAGTTTTTTATTTGAATAATGTATCAGTATTATAATGCTGAATTTTCTAAAGGTTCAATCATGTTTTAGCTGCAGTGAAATGCTGCTTTAACTTTTCAGACAACTGAAGATGACTAATCCAGATGCTGAGTGTATTCACCATTTTCTGGTTTCATAAAATACACATCTAGCAGATGATAATGTCCTGTTGAAACATAAAACTTGTTGCAAAAATCTCTATTGCATTAAACTGTTGTTCAAAAGAAGGCAAGTGTACAGAATGTTCAGAGGTCAACATATAACCACAGTAGTTCATAAACAGCCATCTCTTTAGAGGATTTTGTGTGTGTATCTACGGAATGCTGTTAATCCTTTTCCAGTTAACAATAATAATTGGTTTTCATTAAAACAGTGCATCAAAACCTACAATTCAGACTGGCATGTTGTTAACTATAGATTTGAAGATTACTCTGGAGAGTTTCGACAGCTTCCGAAGTAAGTATATTATCTAGTGGTATGATAAAGGTTTTGAATTTATGAAGGAACTTTAACTGCATTTAACATAAGTACATTAATTACATGTTACATGTATCAATACACTTCTGTAACATGAAATATGCTATATTGATGTTTATTAGTACGTAGAGATGGTGAAGATTTGTTGTCTGGAATTTATTTTAAGGAACTTGAAGGTGTAAAATCTATTATACCATTTTATGGAAAGATAATGTAATAACGCTGCCTTATTAGTAACCAGGTCAAACCACAAAATTGTACCACTGACAATGCGAATGTAAGTATGATGACCAAAACAGGCTAATGTTTAGATGAAACTAAAATGCTGATATCCTGTTTTTGTAGCTACAAAAGCAGCTTTTGGAACTCTCTTTGGGAGCTTAGGGACTAGAATCTAATCGAGATGGTTAGAGCAAGTGTTTGAACTAGTGCAGATTTTCACAGGGTGACTCAAAGCAAAATCCTAATATATATCTATTACAGACTTTCTGAACCATCTGCTGGAGAAATCTTTTCCAAGCATTTAAATTTTTTGTAGGGACAATACAGAGATTAGACTCTTAAATTATATGAGAGCGGCTGAATATTCTTAATCCCACAACGGTGGAAATCTATATCCTCCTTACCTACCTTTCTGAATCTATCGGTTAAGAAATAGCTTGCTTTCCCTGTGAGTTCTGATGTACTTACGGGTTTGTAAAAATCTGTACCTGGTTTTTACTTACTCTGAGCAGAAACCACAATATTCAATAAGAATTTAAATAAATGCATTGTCCTAAAAGAAGGCAATGATTGCAGTTACGAAGTTGTGCTCCTAAGGTATCAGGATTACAACGAATGAGAAGGCATTTGGTTCTCTTCAGTTACACATAAGGACAGTGACAAGCACAACAAAAGAAAGACTGTAGGCAGATGTGCACATTAGGAAAACTGCTGGCTAAGAAATATCTTCAATGAAAACTTCATGCTTTTATTCAGTTATTCTTGGGCTTTTTCCTGTTGAGTTAGGAAAATAACATCTTTTATTTTTGCAACTGTAAAATATGTAACTATTCACAAAATTTCCAGTATTTTAGAAGCTTTTTCTTTCTTAGTAAAGGGACAAAATCGGAGAAGCTTCCTGTTCATTTGTATGAAGTGGATGAAGAAGCAGATAAAGATGAGGTGAGATTATAGTAATTCCTTACTTTCTCTTGCTTTCAGGATGAATGACAGATAGGAGAGGTTATGAGTTGGGTTAAATGTTGTCAAGAAAAGAAAACAGAAATTAGTTTGAACAGCCTATTTGGAGGGAAGATGAATTTATTTTACTTACAATACTGATTGGGAAAAAAATGTAGTTATTTTACCTGCCTCCTTAAAAATCATCTCGTACTCCTGAAATCTGTCATGTGAGTAGAACAAGTTTTGACAGATGGTGAAACTGAAGTTTTAATACTTGGTGGCATATAATCCTTCAGCTTTCATAAAATCTGTCTTCCCTGACACTGTTTCTGTGTAGATGGGTATATATAGAGAAATGTTCCATGCATTTTAATCACAAAGTATAGTAAAATGGTGGATGAATGACAGTACACACAATTTAGCATGTGTGACAGTATAGCATACAGTGTGAGTTAAAATTAGGTTGCCACAAGTTTTAGAATAGGATAGACCTAGAGAACCATCATGGAAACAAAACCTTAAAAAATCGACTGAAATTCTATAGTATTTTCTCTTTTCTCATTGGCTTAGGAAAACCAGAGATCTATAGTCTCAAGTAATTTTCAAGTACATTTCAAATGTGAAAGACTTTTTTCAGTAACTACTGCTGCTATTTGTGGGATTAATTTGATTTTTACCACACTCTGTTTCAAAACACAGTTTTAAATACTCTTATGAGTACTTAAATTCTGGCATCACAGAGAAGAATTAAAATGAAATGAAACAAGGAGTGTGTTTTGGCTTTACCCCTTGTCAATATCTTTGCTTCAAAATTCCTTGTATTCAGAACTGTTCAATATGAATTAAAAGTAGTTCCTTACAAGTTTTCCTAGATTAAATGTGAAAAAGTAGCTCGGGAAGTGCATCTGAATAGGTAGATGATTGAACAGATAGTCTCAGGATGCCATCTCTGCAGCGCAGGTGTTAATCTGCACTGTGATATTTGGACACATGAAATGACAACAGAAATGTTTTAAGAAACAATGCTTTAAACACAAAACCAATTATATGGAGATGTAATTATCTGTCATTAGGAAAAATACTTATAACTAGAGTTAGTTAAACACTGAGAAACTATAGCTTATATGATTTACTAGGAAGTGTAAGTGGAGAGGACTTCCTGTTTCCTTCTGCCCAATTTCCTTTTAGACCAGGCAGGAAAGTCAGATCTCTTTCAGGCAGGAAAGTCAGATCTCTTTCAGAAGTACAGTCACTGGAGAAGAGGTCTGCCACTCCTTGAGGAACTTAAAATATAAACAGAAAAAAAAAAAAAAGTGCTAGGAAGAAAAAAGAACTTAACGGGAATAGGGTGGGGGACCATAAATTCTTTCCTCAAGGGAAGAATTAAAACAAGAGGTTTTTTTTTTTTTTTCAAACATTAGCATCTTTGTATGCCAAAAAGCATATATGCACATCTTAGATTATAAATTGTTTTGTCTTCTTTTTGTTTCACTTTTGTTTGTGGTTTTTTTTGTTTGTTTGTTTGTTTACTTGTATGTTTAAGAAAGCTGATTTAAGGAGAATTTAATTTAGGAAAATGATATGAAATGAAAAGCTGCAAGTGATGAAAAATTGGAAGTAAACCAGATAAAGATTAGTTTAATCTTGCATTGTTAAAAAGGAGAGGATTACCTTTCCAAAACTAATTTAGGCTATCAGGCCATTAGATTGATGTGTGTAAATGGAATTTTTAAATCAGCCTGGAGTACGGGATCAAGATAAGGGATTGTTTTTGTTGAAACTGTTACTGTTGAAGTAAATTTTGGAGCTGAGTTTGTGGGAAAGATATTTTTTTAAAAAAAGTGAAGCACAGTGTGCAGCAGTAATAATAAAAGTGAGGAAATTGACTTACCAGTTGGAAACAGGAAGTGTGTTTTCAGCGTAGAAGTTGTATGTTAACAACTGGGTTCTGGGTTCCTTTGTATTAACAGATGGTCAGCTGGAATGATTCAGTAGCTTTTTGGCTCTTCAGGGAAGAATTCTGCCTGACAGAAAAATATGGTGTAACTAGATAGGTCCAAATAGCAGTCAGTTTTGTTGTTAGAAAACAGCATACAGCTCCACAGAGTTAGGAAACAGAGTACCTCAGAGACTTGGAATTTGAAAGAGAGTCTTAATAGAGCTAAATCTTCATTTTTATTAACTCAGGTAATGAAGAAGAAGTTTTTGTTGTGTCAGCCGATCCTATGTATGATTTGTGAAATTACAGGAAAGCATTGATTGTTTTGGCAATAACTCATCATCTTACACTTGTAAAGTTGGTTTTAAACCATCCTTTCCTTGATAGTAACTCCCACCAGCACAGATGGAGAATCATAGTTGGAAACCCAGTGTTTTAAGTTGCTGTCTCTGTATCTTGATTGTTGTACGAGAAAAATGATTTTCTAGGCAATAGAACAGAGGTGGGGAACTAATGACTTGAAAATGTGAAACAAGTAGACGGTATTGCTTGAACAGTGAATCTCACTTAATCATATGAAAACTGAGTATTTCTGCTCTCTGTTTCTGGGGCATTATATCAGATAGTTGGTGTCATCCTTACTGGGCCTAACTTACATAACTGACTAGAATTTTTGAAGGAACAGATTGCTGCATCTTTTGCCTTCTGTTTGCAGTTCTTTCAAGCTCGCCTGTGCACATACGCATATGAATATGCAAGGTAGACAGACTAGATAAGCTGTAAATAACCTAACTAGTAACTTTTTACAGAATGTTTCTTGATTTAGTTCCAGAAACTAATTCATACTAGTCCAAAATTCAATTTTTAATATTCAGATGATTAACTAATGACTCTGTCCCCCATATGTAATCACTTTTTGTCATTAAAACTTGAGGTAACTTTTGTGGGTTTTGGGTTTGTTTTGTTTTTTTATAAACTAGAATGCCTAGTAAACTTTGAACGTTTGAATAATGCATTATCAGGAATATCTCTCCTCTAGATGGTCGAAAGTCTTCCTACATGTCTAATTCATTAATGTTTTTGTTATGTCAAAATGGGTTGTATACTGGAAACCATGATAAAGTCAACTTGGTACTGCTCTAAAAGAATACTTGAACTGATGATTTAATATTTATTCTGTGGCAATTATAAATCTGTCATTTTCATTGGTTTTCATAGAACAGTACTGCTTTTTGGTAGGTGTTAACATCCTGTTTTGATGTAGTTCTTAAGTTCCATCAGCTGGCAGGTGGAAGTGGTATACAGGCAGTGGGTGTAATGCATTTTCTGGATCTGCTGTTTGTGAACTTGCCATTTTTGAACTGCCAAGTTTTGGTCTTGTTCTTTTTAGAAAGCTTTGAATCTGATCTTAAAAAAGCAGATCTAATTCAAGACTTAGTTCTCTGTAAATTCTTAAGTAATGTAATAATAATAATGCAAGAAATAATGCAGTAATATGTATAAAGCAAAATTATTTGAGAAATTTTTGATGGAAATTTTGGGTAAGCATGGGTTTACATTCTTCTTTTTGGCAATAGAAATTTGCAAAAAATTTTTCACTGAAAGATTAGAATGTCTAAAAAAGCTTACAAAGTAAATGTATGTAAATGATTTGAGTACTCTCTATTTCCCTTATTTCAGTGGGGTTTATCTTGACTAATATTTAACTGTCTAGAAGCTGGATCATTCTGCTGGCCATAGAAAAAGCCTATAGTGCCCAGGTCGCCTGTCAAAATTTGGATGAGGTCAATCTTATTCTTAGTCTATGAATAAAGTAATTGGAATTAGAAAGCTATAGAATTTTAGCAGTCTCTTTCGTATATCATTACCATTACATTATGAGCATAGTTATTCCATCTTTCAAAAATCCATCTCTTTCTTCACCTCCAGGATGCAGCATCTCTTGGGTCTCAGAAGGGTGGAATAACAAAGCAAGGATGGCTGTACAAAGGCAACATGAATAGTGCCATCAGTGTAACAATGAGAGTAAGTTTAAGAGCATTTCACACATGCTAAAAATTGAACACCGTTATTCAATATCACTATGTATTTGAGAAATCAATTTGTAGTTTACTTCTGATAATATGGTGGGTTGAAAGGAGGAAACTGATATGTAACTTAAAGCTGTGAAATCTTACTTTTCTTTTATTCTACTGAAATCATTAAAAAATGCATTAAAAATCCAGTATGTGGGAGAAGTCCAGTGTTTTAAATAATTATCTCAACTGGATCCTGTTGTGTTATTAGTAGAAAAGAGACTATGAATTTTTATTTGTATTTCCTCTTTATTTTGAAACGAACTTAACAGTTCACAGTTGTCACCATAAATATCCATTGTGTGTAATAGTGTAGAGTAAGTTGTAAATACCTCTCAGTGGGTCAAAACTCCTCAAAAATAATGTAGAAAAATCTTGCTACAGGTTTTTTTAATTTTTTTTTAATTTAAATTAATGATTTTGGGTTAATTTTCTGAGGATGCTGATAAGGTTATGTGTAAATAAAAGCTTTTTTTCTATAACCTACTCTGTAAATAGCATTTCTGGATTTTGTAATATGAGACTAAATAACACTAGCATTGTAATTCTTTTTCTTTCCTGCTTTCTTTTTGCTAGTCATTTAAAAGAAGATTTTTCCACTTAATCCAGCTTGGTGATGGATCTTATAATCTCAATTTCTACAAAGATGAAAAAATATCGAAAGAACCTAAAGGATCAATATTTCTGGATTCATGCATGGGAGTGGTTCAGGTAATTATAATTATTCTGATTGTTCTCCAATTAATTCTGTATTTTATAGCACATGACTTTGTGGTGGTTTAGCCCTGGCTGAGTGCCAGATGTCCACCAAACCGTTCTATCACTCCCCGTCCTACAACTGAACAGGAGAGAGAGATGTAACAAATGGCTCACAAGTCGAGATAAGGACCGGGAGATTGCTCAGCAATTAGCATCACTGGCAAAACAGACTCAGCTTGGGGAGAAATGATTTGATTTATTAATCAACAATCAAAACAGAGAAGGGAAATGAGAAATAAAACCCAAATCTTAAAACACCTCCCCCGACTCCTCCCTGCTTCATGAGTCCCTACCTCCTCACCACCAGTGGTGTAGGAGGACAGGGACTGGGACTTATAGTCTGTTCATGACACATGGGCTTTGCTGCTGCTTTGTCTCAGGGGGAGGACTCCTCACACTTTCAACTGCTACAGTGTGGGAGCACTCATGGGAGACAGTCCTCCATGAACTTCTCCAATGTGAGTCTTTCCCATGGGCTGCAGTTCTTCATGAACTGCTCCAGTGGGGTTCCCTCACGGGGCCACAAGTCCTGGCAGCAAGCCTGCTTCAGCATGGACAACTCTCCACAGGTTTACATGCCCTGCCAGGAGCTTACTCCAGTGTGGGCTTCCCACAGGGTCACAGTCTCCTTTGGGCATCCACCTGCTCTGGCATGGGGTCCTCGATGGGCTGCGAGTGGATCTCTGCTCCACTCTGGCATCCATGGGCTGCAGTGGCAGGGCCTGCCTCACCATGGGCTGCACCACAGGCTGCAGGGGAATCTCTCTTGCATTGCCTGGGCACCTCCCCACCCTCTTTCTCCACTGACCTTGTGTCTGTGGAGTTCTCACATTCTCACTCCCTTTTGCTGCTGCCATTTTGCTTCTGCGCAGCAACTTCTCCAATACGTTACTCCCAGAGGCGTTACCTCCATCGTGAATTGGCTTGGTCTTGGTCAGCAGTGGGTCCATTTCAGATCCAACCGGCACTGGCCTTATCAGATACAGGGGAAGCTTGTAGCAGCTTTGTTTTTAAGGAAGCCAGCCCTATAACTGCCCTAGCTGCCAAAATCTGGCCACACAAACCCACTACAGTCTTTATTAAAACATACCAATAACTTTTCTTTGATAAATACCTATTATGCAGAGGAACAATTAGAGATACTGCATCTTGCAAAAACACTGAACGACTTCTACGGGGCCAAAGGATGAATTTTAAAGAACTTTCTGAAAAAAAAGCGCAAACTATTAGTTAAGTATTTATTAAAAAAATTAAAAGAAGTCCAACATGTAAAAAACTCCAACCTTAAATCATGGCAAAATAATGACAGCTTAAAATTGAAGTTGATTTCAGTTACACTTTGTGCTTACATTAGCTGTAAAATGTTTTGCATAGCTGCTTGTGTGGGATTATTGTTGTGGGAAATGTATTAAATTTGGTCACCCTTCCAGATGCTTTCAGTTGACCTTTATAACATTAGTTTTATGTGCTTTTCTTTATTTTAAAAAGTTAAAGGCTTTGGTAAAATGTTTGTCAGTAGCAAGTGCCAAAGAAAAGATAATTTTTTTTTTTTGTGTGTGATTCTGTTATGTATTTACAGTACAGCTTGTAACTGTTTTGTTAGGCACAGGATACCTGGAAAAAAACAGCTTGGTTTTAGGGTTTTTTTAACTTGGATAGAATTAGTCAAAGTTTAATAAAACATATTGGATAAATAATACTTTTTTAGTATAAAATTTTTTGAAGATATATGCAGAGAGATAAAACAGCTTTACAGAGGATTTTTTATTTTCCTAAATATTATAAAAATGCTCGTGGATACATGTTTAATAGACACTTTGCATGGAAAGTCTTATAACTATAAGAAATTTATTAATATTTCAAGTTTTATATACAGATTGCCACAATTTCTTTGCCTTAGGGTTGTGATTCTGACCAACTTCACTCAAATGAGTTCTATTTGTGTTTTTAAAACAAACCAACAAACAATGTGATTCCTAAACATGGTTATAGTCCTTGTCTTGCACTTGAATGTATCTTTACTTTTGCTCTTCAGCTTTGATGCCACTCTCTGATAATATATGTTCTCCAACTTCTAGGCTGTCTCTATCTCCTTTTATTTCCAACTTAGGCAATGTTTTATTTCTTGTTCTCAGCCTGTGGCTCTGGTACAGGCTCTTGAGCGCAATATAATATGAATTTACGTATCAGAAAACATTGAGATTTTCAGAAGTTACAAATGAAAGACAGTCACTACAGTGAAGGAAAGTAGTATAGTCCTACAGCAGGGGAAAACAGCCCCAGGAACCAATACATGCTGGACAGGCCAATCATTTGGAAAACAGTTGGCAGAAAATGACCTGAAGGTCCTGCTGGACACGAAGTTGAACATGTGCCAGCAATGCACCCTTGCTGCAAAAAAAGCTAATGGTGTTCTGGGCTGCATTAGGAGGAGTATTGTCAGCAAGATGAGGGAGGTGGTCCTTCCCCTTCTGAGCAACTGAGTAGCACACCTGGAGAGGCCACACCTGGAGTCCTGTGTCCTGTTCTGGGCTCCTCATTAAAAAAAACATATAGACGTACTGGAGAGAGTCCAGCAAAGGGGTATGAATGTGATGAAGTGACAGAGGATAAAACATCTTTCCTATGAGGAGAGACTGAGAGCTGGAACTGAAGAGAAGGCCCAAGGGGGCCTCAGGAAAGTGCAGAGAGGACAGAGCCAAGCTCCGCTGAGCAGTGCTCAGTGACAGGACTAGAGGCAATGGGCACAAACTGAAACACAGAAAGTTTCCCCTGAACATCAGGAAACATTTTGTCACTGAGAGAATGACCGAACACTGGCACAGGTTACCTTCAGGGAGATTGTGGAGTCTCCATCCTTGGAGACACTTAAAAGCTTTCTGGATGTAGTCCTGCGCCAACTGGATCTAGGTGACTCTGTTTGAACAGGAAAGTTGGAGTAGATGACCTCCAGAGATCCCTTCTAACCTCTAACCATTCTGCAATTCTGTGTCTTTGGTTTTCTTAATCCTGAAAATCTCATTTTTTCTAAATCATCTTTTCATGAAGTACTGTTCCATACTTCCTGTTCTATCACTTCAGTTCAGATAACTCCAAATTTCCTCAAGACTCTGTCAGAAGCTTTTTATTTTACTTTTTTATATTACTGATCCTTTGTTCTACTGAAAATAAAGTTTTATAGTATTTCAGCATCCAAAGCACAATTTTACTTAAAGTTTATAAAAGCTTGTTTCTGGAAGGCTATACTGATTTTACAGTATAATCAGTGTTCATCTTGGCATCTGGATGTTTGGAACTGCATGTAGGAATTTGAGACTAATGGATCAACATCAGGTGCATAATCAAAATCAGTCCGTGCTCACTTCTATGAAGCCAAGTAGTTGTTCAGTGGCTAGAATAAAGGAGTTTAGAAGTAACTGTTTTCTCCAGTTGAACCGTTGGTGATGGGACAGTAAATGAGATGTTGAAGTATAATATATTATACATAATGGACTGATTCCAGATATGTGAATTTAATTTATGTTATATACTGTATCCTCTCTGGCTGATCTTGTTTTGGTCATTGTTTTACTGTTACTTATTATTGGTGTTGTATTAACATCTAGAAACTGATATGGGAAAAAAGTGGTTTCTACACAGTAGAAATTGCATTTCCATTTAATGGAAGAAGGAAACAAAAAACTGTAAGGACATCATCCACTGTACTTTACAGTAGTCTGACTTGGAATTCAAAGAAATGGTTGTTCTTAGGTGGACACGCTTACAGGCTTTTAGTGCGTAGAATCATACTACTTGAGTCACATTAAGACTTTTTGGTGAGAGAGGGATTAGTTTATATTGCATTTGTATAACATTTCTCATTTTTGTTTTGAGTTTATTTAGTACATATGCTTATATTTGAAATGCAATAGACAAAGAGAGAGAAATGCCTGCTTCACTTGCAGACATTAAAAACAAGGGAGATTAGAGCAGAATACGCTCCTTCATCAGTACTTGTATAAGTGGAATGCTGAATATGTGCAATGTGGGGATGAAGGGCGGGGGGTTTGTGTCGAGGGTATTTGTTGTGGTTTGTTTTGACTTTTTTTTCCTCCAAACCTTAAACATATTAAATGAAAAGACAGGAATTCCCAAAATGTTGTTTAGAGGCGAGGGTTTGTTCTGTTGTTGTTCAGAAGTATATTGAGACTTTTCTGCATCAGAGAGAAATGAAGTCACAGAATATCTGTAGTTAATATATTCACACATACAATCATATATATATATATATATATATATATATTTGCTCTAATTCACCAGTTTGTGAAAACCGGCAAGTGGCATGTGTGCCACCTGTGTCAAGGTTTTATAGTGTGAAAATTCAAAGTTACTGTTATTAAGATTTTTCATTTCCTTCAGTACTGATTTTAATTGATAACACTGGAGTGTGTAATTTTTTTATCTTCCTTAACTGAAGCTGGTCTTTTGTGGAAATCTGACAGTTCTGCCAATCAACGCTTAGTCTGATAACTGAAAAATAGTGGCAAAACTAAAATGTAATTTAGCATTTAATGTAACTTAAAAAAAAACCCCTCCCAACCATTAAGTCTGTCGTCTTGTTTATTTTAATGTTTATCTAATGAATTATGAATTTTTAAAATTAAATTGATGATCATGCTAAGTTATCATTTGAGACTTGTGACGTGTTCCCAAGAACATCAATTAGACTAGGTAGCATTAAATTTTGCAAAAAGGATGACAAATTATGGTTGAAGGAACAAAGGAGGAATTGATTCCCAAATAATCTATAATTAGTCTATATTTAAAAGACTAGCAAGAGCAGGGCATTCAAGGCTGAGGTTGGTTATGATAGTATAAAATCCTGACATGAAAATGCTTCTGACTCAAATGTTAGTAGCGTTTCATGCTTTTATTTTTTATAAGTAGGTCTTAGCTTTACTTCTAGATGATCTGAGTACATGAAAACTTGATATTTGGAAATTGGACTTCTTGTTTTTTAAAAAAATGATTAGAAGCAGAATGATGAGGGGAAACTGAAAAATGGAGTTACCTTTCATACTTCCACTTGTTGCAGCAGTACAAACAACTTCAGAAGGTCAAATGTCAGAGATGAAAAAGTGTAATGGTAATACACATGTTCAAAATGTCAAAACTATTTTTAAAATATTTGAAATACATATAACTTCCTCTTATTGCAACTAGACAGTATGTAATGATACTACAAAGAACTTTTCTTTTCTTGTAGAACAATAAAGTCAGACGTTTTGCATTTGAGCTCAAGATGCAAGACAAGAGTAGCTACCTTTTAGCTGCAGATAGTGAACTTGAAATGGAAGAATGGATAAACACTCTGAACAAAATCCTTCAACTTAATTTTGAGGCTGCAATGCAGGAAAAAAGAAATGGAGAATCTCATGAAGGTAAGCAGAGTTTCTAGCAATGCTAGACATAGTTATGTGACAGTGTCCTACCTACATGCATTTGAAAAGAAAAGCTTTGCAGTGGCTACATATTGGGGTTTTTTCTGGTCAGAAAAATTATAGGACTTTTCTCTGCTGTTTGAGCTGTTGAGAGTTTTGACCTTTTGGTATTAAAATAGAACTGTTCCATGTTGATTCCAATTGAGATAAGTTGGGAAGAGAATGAGACTGATCGTAAGTCTACAAAAATAGAACCCACAATGAAAAATTAGGACCGAGGCAGTTTAAGAAAAAGAGAAAGCTTAGAAGAGATTTGTTCAGAAATGTGTGAAATGCTGTAGATAGAAGGTAAGAAGTAGGGGGTGCTGTGAGTGATTTAAATTTAGATGTTATTCCCTTGACCACAGGTATTTCCCTGAAGTACTGAAGTAGATTACTTCGGTGCAGAATCTTTTTCTGTTACAAACATTTAAGAATAGATAAACCAGATATCTCTAAGGAATATGATGGAGGTATAGGTGATAGTTTAGTGACAGAAGTATAGTCTATATGTATCCTCCTGTATTTTTCTTCTTTATAGTGGATGGGAAGGGCAGAGAGTATGGGGACACGTGTATGCGTAACCAGAAGAAGCTGGAAGAGATTGTAGAAGATTGCTTTGCTTAAAAATAGCACAAGAGACTGAAAGGGATCATTAGGCTTTAAAATGAGATATCGCAGTCTTCAGTGAAGATTGTAGGAACTTAGCATAATGATGGCAACAAAAACATATCAGGAAAAGAGAAGCCTGTAGCTCCATGAAAGACATTTTACTCATTGGTTCACAATTGACTTTAAAAGATGCTTACTACTAACTGGATAGTTGCTTTGTAAATTCAGTAACTATTGGAAAGTAGAGCTGGGAACCCAATGAACAGAGTGAACTTGTTTTGAAATCAAGTTACAATACATAGTGGAAAGTGTAATGTAAATTTGTGCATTGAATATTATCTTTCCTTTAATATTAAAGCTATTTTCTAGGTAAGATTAGAAATAACTGTGACGTTGCCAGTTTATATGACTGGTCACATCCTCCAAGAAGTCACCACATCAAAATTAAAACACAGCATCGTCTACAACCTGTTTATGTTAACACTTGTCATTTTTGAAGGGATAAGTGTTTAAAAGAGATCAGAAATTGTTTTGCTCTGGAGTTTTATGAGTAGCTTGAGGGTTTTTGCGTTTTTGTTTATTTGAGGTTTTACCTTTTTTTTTTTTTAATTTGGGTTTATAATTTCAGATGATGAACAAAGCAAACTGGAAAGCTCCTCAAGTAGTTTTGACTACTATCCTGAAATTGCCAAGGTAATACATACTGTAAATGCTAACTTGGGATATAAACTACTAAACATAAGTTAGCCTTATGAAATTGCAGTAAAGGTAAGATATTGGATATTGGCTTCTAGCGTCTGATTGGTTTGTGGTGCTTTGAAAGATTGAAAACTCTTTCATGAATACATGTAGTTATTGAGTTGCTTCGTTTTCTGCTTTTGTGAGCAAACTAGCTACTGTCTTGGAGTTATTTATATAAATGTTAACATGCTCTTTAAAAGCAGCAAGTATTATTATTAGTTGATTTAATTTTCTGTATTATATAATTTTGTGTATATATAACTGTTCTATTGCATGATGGTAAGTGCTAAAGTATTTCTATAAAAATGTAGTTACAGTAAAGTGAAGTTTTATTTTTATCATTAGAAGTACAGAAGAGTTTTAATAGCAGTGATGTGAATGTATTAAGATGTTTATATTTGTATTGAGCTGGCAATTTCATGGATATGTATTGCCATAGTTCTTGCTTTGCAGTGCTGTTCTTTCTTTTTAATGTTGTTCTTACAGAGGTGTGGGAGATATGGAGATAAGAATAAAATAAAATAGAAAATAATGGTAATTCTTCCTCAGCTTACTTGCAGATTGTATTTCAGTTAAATGACTTGTGAGTTGCAATAAATTTGGTGAGTTCTCTGAGGGAGAAATTTTTGTTACATTGCCTAAGGACTGCAGCTGGTGACCTTTTGCTATTGAAGTTGAGGAATCCAAACTCCTTACTGTGACTTCCTTACACTTTCTTCTTCTGTGTGGCACAGCCTGCAGTCTTGAAACTTTCCTGCTTGACAATGGTCTGGAATGCTTTCCCCTGCTTTTCTGAGCATCTGTGTGACCTAGTAACTACTTCTGAAGGGAGTGCAGCTTATGAACTCAGAACAAGCAGTAGAACAAATTCTATCAAATGAGAATACATTAACTTGCATTTAGCACCCTACTTGGTTGACTGACTTTGTTCTGTTATTGCTTTAAAATCAACTTAGCACAGGTAGACAAAAAGGTATTGAGTGATAATCTAACTCCAGCTATGACTGTATTTGGAAATTAATTGGGATTTTTCTGCATACAATCACATTTTTCTTGGAAGAGCTGTAATAGTCAAACAACATACTTCAGCGTTTCTTTCAGAAACAAGTATAAAATGAGCTACTCTTGTTGTATGAAAGATTTTTCTTCCTTTATAGTCAGTTATTAGAAACCTTATGTTCCATATGACTTCCAGAGGGGAATTTTATTCAGAGCTGCAGCACCTGCATATATAGTTTTAGTAGTACAAATACTGCTTCCTCTTTCCATAACCTTCTGATGGGAAGCAAGTACCTCCTTTAAGCCAAGTATCTTTCTATTATGTTATTTATTCTTGGCTCTTTTAGCACTGACTCTGTTTTTTACTGATTTAAATAATTCCTTTTTCCTTCAAAATAAGGTTTTTGGTTTTCCTATTCTGGTTTATCTTTACTAAACACTATATTTTAAAACAATTTGGTGTAATGTATTTTATAGGTTTTTTTTTTTCCTGAGAAGTAGAATGGGAAAAATCTGCCCATTTGCACTACTACCCTGTTTGTGCCTTGGCTTGATTACTTCATATAAAGCTATTTGTTTTGAGGATTTTTTTTTGGTCTTATTCTTTCTTGCATTGCCTTTTCAGCTGTTATTTGGGGTTTTTTTCCCCAGTGGGAAACTTACAAGGCATTGGGCCTCCTTTTAGAAGAGTTTATAGTTGCTCTATTATTTTTGTTGGTTCTAGGAGGAGATTTGCACAAAAGCTGACCTCATATCCTTATGAGGAAAGAGAAATTCCTTCAGGGGTGATTGTAGAGCACCTGACAATAGGGGAAAAAACAATCTTCCTAGGAGAGGTTTAACCCTTGTGAGTACATCCCCAAGCCTTTGTTTTTTCTATCAACAGCTGTTAGTTTATAACAGAAAACAAATAAGATGGTATTGTGTACTTCAGTAGTTGGGTTTTTATGGGTTTGTTTTTTAATCTATAGAGAAAACAAATTAGGTCTCTGTCTAAAATAACAATATGACTGTCATGATCAGTGTGCCCAGTGTACTTTATGGTTCCCATTATCCACTGAAGTAGGAAAACATTGTTCCTGCTTTACAGATGAGGCAATGGAATTAGAGTCACTGCCGTGCTGTAGACAGGGTCAATGACCACATACATTTTCAGTTTCTGACTTCTGACCAACTGCCTCTGATCTCTCAGTCCAAAATCCATATTTCTGTCTTGTCTTTAGTGCACATCAAGAATCTAAAACTATTCAAGATGCTTTAGCTGAAACAGTTTCTGTCTTGCTTCTATGACTGGAATATCTTCCTCTTCACTTCTTGCCAGTGACTATTTCCTTTCCAAAATGAATGTGTAACCTCGCAATCTTTGAGCACAGTTTAGTCTTGTATTTTTCAATGGTAACATCTGTTGAACAAGCAAAGACTGCCAGCACTCTACTGGTACTGTCTGGGTTGTGTCTTTCACAGAAGCTCTTGTAATTTCTCTCGTGTGTATTAAAGGTATAATAAAAAAAAGTGTAATATATATATATAATATAGTATAAAGTATAGTATAGTATAATATATACAGTCTATTTTAAAGTATATTAGTATACTAGTATATTAGTTTATTAGTATATATATAGTATATTATAAAGTATATATAGTATATTATAAAGTATAGTATAATATATATAAAGTATAAAGTATATATATATAAAGCATAATAAATAAAGTCCATTAGAGCATCTATGCTCAAAATCACACCTCAAAAGATCCTCTTTTGTAGTATATCCTTTAAGTCAATTATCATCAACCTGAAAGAGGATTTTGAGCTCTTAGGTTTTTGTTTGGTTTGGTTTATTGGTTTTTTTTTTTTTTCTTGAGAAAAAAGGAGTAGGAGTTTCTTCAGCTTCCAGCAAAGCACATGTAGATAGTAGATCACTTACAGCTGATGGTCAGTGATGAGCATGGGTTGGTAGCTTCTTTTAACCTGTACAGGTTGATCCAAAACCAGACACCCATCTGTAATGTAGTACTTTATATCCCAATTCAGGCAACTGCTACTTTGGGAAAGCAACTCTCCTACAGGGTTAAATTTGGTGCATGCATGTGTCCGTTTGTTTTGTAGTATACCATCGCTTTTCACATTCTATTTTGTTCCACTTTACTTTTGTTTTACTGTTAATAGGTGGGTATCCACAAATCCCAGGCAGAATCAGTGTACAGTGTATTCTGCAAACTTCTAAGTGTAAGGGTTTTATCTCTTGGGATTGTTTGGAGATTTTTACATCTACCCAAAGGAAAACCACTTCTTTGGCAGTGAAGCTCAAGAAAAGGGAAAAAAAAACAAAATAAACCAAGAAAAAGAAAAAAAAGATGAAAATAAGAAAAGAAACAGAGCTATGATGATGTTTCTTAATTTAGGTAACCTGTTGTTTCCTGAGCAATCTTACGGTCTCAGGATAGCTCTAACCAACTTTCATACTTTAACCAATGTTCACAATTTAAAAATAAAATAGTGCTATGAAAAGTGTTGTTTAAGGAGACAAAATGCCATATGAACTACAGTGGAGGGTACTTCCCAAGAGCTTGGAAGATTATATGCTGCTAATGTAAGTTTTCACATTTCTAGGCCTGGAAAAGCCTTTTTTATTCAGACACGATGGAACAAACCAAGCTAAGGAGTTTAAAACAGCTCCAAGCACAGTTAGGGAGAGGGTGCATGAAGTAAAAACATGTAAAGCTTTGAGCACCACATAAAAAGGAATGAAACTGGAAACCACTTCAATTTAGTAGTGTGATGCTAAAACCTTTTTTTCTTATTTTGTACAGACTACCAGAGAAGCAGAAATGAAGTTGAAAAGTGAAAGCAGAGTTAAACTTTTTGCCTTGGATCCAGATGCACAGGTTAAGTTTTTTACAAGGAAGCATGTTATTTTCCTTTATTTTGATCCTTTTGAGATGAAAAGTAACTTATGTCAATTTCTCTTTTCTCTTTTTTAAAGAAACTTGACTTTTCTGGTATTGAACCAGAAGTGAAGCCATTTGAAGAGAAATTTGGAAAAAAAATTCTCGTCAAATGTAATGATTTATCTTTTAATTTGCAAAGCTGCGTTGCAGAAAATGAAGAAGGACCAACAACAAATGTAATTAATTAATCTAATTATTTTCTGTTAATATGGTAAAGAATGTCTTCATATTTTTTCAGTACTATTCTTAAACACGGGAATTCCTTGCAGTGGTTGAGAACTTATATTGTTGTTTTTTTCTACTAATTTAAATCAAAATGAAAGCCTAGATCCCATGAAAAGTAACTTTGCTGCCAATCTTTTAGTTGTGTTATGGACAATGAAATATTTATTTTAGTGTTTTTTGCCAATTGTCAGTAATATCTAGAGGGATGTCTAGATTGTGTTTTATAAAGTGTTTATAAAAATTCATACACACTTTCAGGTACCAGCAATGTCACTTGATTTGTATTTTTATTTTAAATGTCTAGGTAGAACCTTTCTTTGTCACATTATCGCTCTTTGATATTAAAAACAACCGGAAGATTTCAGCAGACTTCCATGTTGATTTGAACCACCCTTCAGTAAGGCACATGATACCAAATGCATCTCAACAAATGATGAATGGCAGCGGTGATAGCTTACACAGAATTCAAGACGTTCATGAAACTGTGTTACAATATCCAAAGCAGGTATGAACTAGTAACCTAAAGAATTGATAAAGTTTTGAAAAACTAGAGCATTTTCCTAAATGCACTGGATGGCTTTCTATTATGTGGTGTAAATGTGTGTTCATTTTGCTTTTATATTTATTTCTTTTTATTTCTAGGGAATATTCTCAGTCACATGTCCCCATACCGACATTTTCCTTGTGGCTAGAATAGAAAAAGTGTTACAGGGAAGCATTACACATTGTGCTGAACCATATATGAAAAGTTCCGATTCTTTAAAGGTATGTAATCTTCTGGGGCATGGAGAAAATGCTGTGGCAAGACAAGATGATTTCAAATTAATAAATATCAGTCAAAAGCTTAGCTCTTTTAAAGAAATTTCAGATAACTTGATGATTTTATATAGTAAGTTGTAGTTATTATGAATAACAATTAATTAGTAATTAATAGTAATAACTAATTTAAAAGTTACAGGTGAAATGTAATATTATTGGGAAACATGAAGCTTTTTTAATTGTGTTGTAATCTGTAATTTTTATAATGGCTTTAAATAAAGTGATTTAACAAAAGAGTATTAAGACTTCAGTATGAAAGTTGAATTGAAAATTGTTTGAGAAGGAAATACTAAATACAGATCTGAAATTAACTATGTGTCTCATAAGCTAATTCATCTCACGTTATTGCATTGTTGACCTTTCCTTTTTTCTTGCTTTTTGGTGATCACAGTTTACTGTAATTTTATCTATAATCTTACAGGTTTTTTTTTTTTTTTTTTTTACTTATGAACATGGAGCTCATTAACCCTCTGTTTTTATGTAGCAAATTGGAAACCTCTTCAGTCTGCAGAGGTTTAGAATGAATTAACATTTATATAATTTCTGAAACATACCAACAAGAAGCTTTGTCAGATGCTGCTTCTTGTTTGTTGCTGAAGAATCAGAGTTTTAATTTTGTTGATTAACATTTGTGCTTGTTGGACTAGGATACTAGGAGAAACAGATTTTTGTAAGCAATATCAGCTACTGTTGACCTTGTTTTCAGCTAGTGAAAGGGAAGAAGGAAGAGTTAGCTTTCATTCTCTGTAGAGGAATAGTGTTCTTTCCTACTGATTTAATGCTGGCTAAGCTACACATAAAAAACCTGTATTTTTCACTTGGTCTTAATATAGATCAGACTACTGATTTGCTTTTCCAGGAATACTTGAGGGTTTTTTTGGTATTTTTTTTTTTTCAGCTATCATTGGAAAACAGCAGCTTTGTATTTTAGGAGTCTGGTTTTGAAATGTATGCTGACTGTTAGTGGGTCAAAACAAACTTGAACCAATTAACTGTTTTTGATGGTCTTGGGCCTGAGCCACATGGGAAGGTTAAGTAAGCCCAAGTGTTCCCAAATTTGATTCTGAGTGCTAGACTTGTGTTGTCCTGTACTTCAGGATTAGCCAATATGAACATTCATGGCTATATTAACTTATGCTGTGCGTTTCTGCTATTCATTAGCTTATAATTTTATACAATTGAACATTTTCTTAGGATTTTTTTCTGGTTTTGTTATCTGGAGTTGATTTGAAACAAACCCTAACAGTACCAACTGTACAGGCCTTCTGTGCATGTCAGTGCTTCAAACGAGTTCAGAATTACTGCTCTGGACAATGGAGGCAGCAAATTCTGTAGCCACAAGATGACTTTTTCTTCCCTTAAACATTGAATACAGTGAATAAATGATTACTTAGTAAGATTCTATACTTCTGAGTGCAATTTCAGACAATAAACTAATAGAAACAGCTTTTTATAATGTCAGCAGCAGAGATCAGGGATGATATTCTGGAAGATTTACTCTGTGGTTTTATTCTCTTCCGGCAAATAATTTTGCTGTGTGTAGGCACATAGAAGATGCTGGTTTCTGGAAAAGAGAAGCCCACTGCTCTGTCTGAAGTTTCTGCTTCAGCTCCAGTGATTCAGCGCTGTTTTGAATGTGTCAAACTAGTGGGTTTCTAGCTCTGACTGTTGCACTTGATTCTGTGTAGTGGAATTGTTTGTTCACCTAAAAGTTGACAAACACTAAAGTATAAGGTTTTAATGGAAGCAGTATTGCAATGTCCATACATAGGATTGTCCAAGTGATCTTCATACAACTCCTCCACATATTCTGGGTGTAGTTGTAATTCAGGTATTGCAGAGTATATTACTGTTTCAGCTGTAGGAATGTGTTCTGGTACACAGAGTGGATGGTGAAATGGGGAGCAAAGAGCAGGCAGGGAAAGTTTTTACCTAGAATTACAATTTTGTCTTAAAAATCAGTTGAATTTTACTCTATCTTTTGTATGAGTTTTGTGTATAATAATGTTTTATTTGCTTAATTCAATATGTAACATCAGGTATGTAGATGAGTCTGTGTTTTGACCCATGAAATGCTGTGAAATCAGCAGTCCCTGCTTAACTTGAAATAAATTGTTAAGAGGTATTTTCATTTATCTTTCACTCATATACTTAAGATTAATGTAAAGAAGACTTTCCAATTCACATCAATATGTGGGATTTTTCTTGTGTACTAACGGTGCAAAAAATGTAGCTTTTAAAATGTGAATATTTCTTATGTTCTTTGCAGACTGCACAAAAAGTTTTGAAGAATGCTAAACAGGCATGCCAGAGATTAGGTCAATATAGAATGCCTTTTGCCTGGGCAGCTAGGTAAGGAAAGATCTTGTCAATATGTACTTTTTCCTAACATTTCTTCAACATTATTCTCTGCATCTTATTTCTTATAAAACTGAATGTACTATTTAAATTATTTCTTGTTTTACTTTCAATTAGACAAAGATTTCTGACAAACAAACATACACTTTGGCTCTGTTCTAGGAAAAACATTCATTATGCTTAAATAATCAAAACATTGAGCATTGTCAATATTTTTATTTTACTAAGGATGGAATGGTTCACCTGATTTATTACACAGAGCTATTTATATGTTAAAACTCACCTACAATGATCAGAACATTAAATGTTTAATATGAAGGATGTTGCACTATGTTGTAATTTGTAGTAAGGAAATTTTCTGAAGTGAATTTCAATGCTTTCATAAACGCAGCTTTTGACTTTCAGGACCCTGTTTAAAGATGCCTCAGGAACCCTGGACAAAAATGCAAGATTTTCTCCTCTCTTCAGACAAGACAGTAATAAACTTTCAAATGAAGACATGCTGAAATTGTTAGCAGATTTCAGGAAGTAAGTCTGATTTCCCCTCTTGACGAAACAAAACCGGACCAAACACACCCTAACACCACTGCCCTGAGCCCCACCGTTTTTTGTTAAGGTGTTGAACTAGAGCATCTAATATTTTGATGTATTTAGATGTATTTATTCATCAAAATTTATGTATGTATTTATGATATATTTTCACTGTAACTATGGAAGTTGTGTAAATATAATTAAGGCCTTTCATGCAAGCTGCAGGTCTTTCCTTTGCAGTGTTTGGGGGCTACAAGCAGGACTGAAGTATTATGCTATGCCTTAACATGCATTAAGCATCGTATCCTGAAGCAGCTCTATATTACGAGTTAGTTATGCTTGTACAATATACTCTTCTGGTTCTGGAATGCTACTTCTCAGGAAAAGGAATTCAAGCCAGCATCTAGTCTGCCTTCCTTGGGAGTGCACGTGGCTCAGGGTGCCTCAATAACGGAACATTGGTCATCCTCTTTTACCAAGTATTCCTAAAGACTGCATCAGTTTGTGTCCAAGGCTTAAGAATCTCCTATTGACAGATGACTCTATTAACAAACTAGTTTTAGTCTCCTTTCTTATTAAATAGGAAGTGAAATAATAGAGCAATGTTTGCTGCTTCTCAAAGGCATTTCCATTTCTGTTATGGCACAGTTAGCTGGAGCTGTAGTAATTTGAACAATCACAAATCTCAAAAGACTTGGGCTATAGTTTCTTTATTTTATTTTTACTTACCAAATCTAATAAGGAGATGAGGTTTGTAACAAATATTTCAATTCCACTTTAGTAAGCTGCTTAAAGTTTCACTGAAGTTTAGAATATTGAAATTGCTGTGTACGGATACTCCTTGCCATAAACAGTATTATTGAAACTGAAACTAATACAGTGAATTAGCCTACCACATCTCTTTACTTTGTCAATTAAGGAAATGCTTTTGGTTATTTCAGTGTCTTGTTTGTGGAATCATGTACACTATTTCACAGGAATTTTAGTAAGAAAGACACTGCAATGTATAAGGCTTAGCTATTGGAATTAACATCCAGAGTCTAACCAGGAAAGGTGATTTGCTTCCCAGCATGGGATTGCTTTTTGGAAAAATTTGCATCCATGCCCCATGCAATAATTTACAAAAATCATCTTTACTAATAAAGGCTTGTTCACTGATGTTTTACCATAGAAAATACTTCAAAGCATTGTTCTGAATTAGCTACATGAGAACATCTAAGAAATGTCATATTAGACTAGTTAATAGTAGTGCAGTGGGAGTTATTACTTGAGAAAAAAGAAGAAGTAGGACAAAAATTTACTGAGGAGAAAGACATATTTTGTTAACTTCTGATGTCTCTCTCCATTTGCTCTTCCCCCAAGTTTACCCCCTTACCATAAAGAAAAACATCCTGCTTTTTCTCAATCTTTTCCACACTCGTGAATAAAGCCTAACTTTTGGAAGTGTGTGTGAATCTAAACAAAAAAAACCTGTGAATCTAGGTAAAAAGCAAGATCAGATCAGTCATCTATTCTGAAACTACCTTTCCTCTCTTACTCCTATTTCCGGATATTACTTTTGCCTCTGTTTCCTATTATCTCTTTACTCTGGCATCTGATAGTTTGTATTTAGCCTGACTTTGAGGTTTTTTTTCCTTCCTATAGACCTGAAAAAATGGCCAAACTTCCTGTTATTTTAGGAAATCTGGATGTTACAATTGATAATGTGTCACCAGATTTTCCAAGTAAGTATTAAAAACAACATTAAACGGACATTCAAGCTTTTTCTCTTTTCATTTTTTAATTGTTTTTTTCGTGTATTTTCAGATTATGTTAACTCATCATACATTCCCATGAAACAATTTGAAAACAGTACCAAGACACTAGTAACATTTGAAGTAGAGGAATTTGTACCCTGTATACCAAAACACACTCAACCTTTCACTATCTACAACAATCATCTTTATGTTTATCCAAAGCACTTGAAATATGACAGTCAAAAGGCTTTTGCAAAGGTGAGTACGGGAGAAGTGTAGATTCTTCTTTCTCATATTTGGTTAACATTGTTTACATATTATGGTTCTGTGATGATCCTTATGATAAAGTATTTGAGTTTTTGTTTTAAACACTGTTTAGGCTAGAAATATCGCAGTATGCATTGAGTTCAAGGATTCTGATGAAGAGGATTCTTTGCCTTTAAAGGTTAGTAATTTCATTTTTGTGACTGATTAAAACAAAATAGTGAACAGTAAGCTAAGTAATGCAATAGTACTGGATTAATTTACCTAGTTTGGGATAGTGGTTTTCTGTCCTCCTTTTGCATTTGGCATAGAGTAATTGCTAGATGAATTGCTTGGTTTTTGTATAAACGAGTATTAAAGAACCTTCAGAGCATATAATTTCTTTACATCAACAAAAATTCAAAGAATAAACTTGTTGCAAACAAGGATGACAAAGGTTCCGAAGGAGGAATTCTTTTAACTTAAAGAGTAAAGCTTTGTATTAACTGCAGAAATAAGCACCTACAACAGTGTGTACGAGGTGCCTAGAAGAAAAGAAGTAGAAAAATGTATAGGAATCCTGAGGTGAAATCACAGTGTCAGCTCTACTGCACAGTAGATGCATTAAAGATCATGTAATCATGCAAATGAACCAAGTTAAACACTAGTACAAATATTTCAAATTCAAAGTGAAACAGATTCTAAGATGAGTATGAAAAAAGATCATGGGTTGGTTTTTTTTTTTGTTGTTTTTTTTTCCTTTTTTTTTTTATTAGTGTATCTATGGTAGGCCAGGTGGACCAGTATTTACTAGAAGTACATTTGCTGCTGTTCTGCATCACCATCAAAATCCAGAGTTTTATGATGAGGTAAGCTGCTTTTCTGAGACAATTTCTATTCATTTATGTATTATGTCAATTTAAAAACAAAAGAAAATATTTGAGGATTTCAAAGTTCTTGATAATGATTTCAGTTACATCAGCTCCCCTTTTCACTGTGAGTAAATTTTTGATAAGTTTTGTATGTGTGATTCTTGATCTTCCTTTGAGTAACATATGACCTGGAATTGCTTGACCTGATTCTTTACCTTTCAGATTAAAATAGAATTGCCTACTCAGTTACATGAAAAGCACCATTTGTTGTTCACCTTCTACCACGTCAGCTGTGATAATTCAAGCAAAGGAAGTACAAAGAAGAAAGATGTTATTGAAACACAAGGTTTGTACACTAGTGTTTTACTTTCAGTAACTTTTGGGAGACTTTATGGAACATGTTTATCCAATAACTCATGAGTTTTGTGTTCCATATGTTTTCTTATTTCTTAATATTGCTTTAAAGATTTAATTAATTATTTCTCTTAATTGAAATGTTTCAAATGTTGTTTCAGAGTGTCTTATCAAATGTAGGGTTTTTTTCAAACTCAAATTTATTCAAATTTATTTGCCCTTTAAATAATTTATAATCACTTGATTTCAAATAATTTATCTCTTATGGCAACACTTTCTGGTTTATGAATTGCGTATCAGAAATATACACTAAAGCTTTTGTAATGGTTTATGTCAAGATTCATAGCATATTTAAAATTACTCGCCTTTCATGTTCCATAGTTGGGTATTCTTGGCTTCCTCTAATAAAAGATGGAAGAGTGGTGACCAATGAGCAACACATCGCTGTGTCAGCAAATCTTCCTTCAGGCTATCTTAGTTATCAAGAAGTGGGGGTTGGAAAGGTATGTTACATAAAATTGCTCTAATCTTTCAAAAAACAGATGTGGACAGAAGAGTTAGTTGTAATTACTCAGTCTGGTGAGGTTTGAAGTTGATTTTTAGTGGATTTTTTTTTTCTTTTAGAGTTGAAATAGAGTGCATTGTAAAAGTTAAACATCTGACTTAGAGGAAAAAAATGTACCCAAACAGAAAGGGAGACAAAACTTATGACTGAATTCTGACTTCTACGGAATTTGAGTCAACTTGCCCTAATGCAATTATTTGCTTAAATTGTTCAATACTATTTCTGTTATTATATAGCTGATATACCTAGGAAATGTGTATGTTTGATGGTAGTAATAGTTAACTAGAAGTTATAATAATTGTTAAATTTATAAAACTATTTTGAGTTTATGAAGATATGCAAATAATCTGAAGTCCTTTACTAAATTTTTTTTAGCATTTCATGCTGTCTCCTTTCAGTAAGTCCTTTATTCCTGAAAAAGTCTTATTCTCACATTTTGATTTTTGTGATCTTTATACTTCACTAGTAAAATTTATGGTTGTATTTTTCAAAGCAGAAAGCTTGCAAAATTGTTGTAATAAAAATGACACAAAGGAAGATGCAAAACATAAAATGTGATAGGGGATTTGACTAAGAGAATTAAATGTGGAGACAAAATTGACTCATTTTGGAGGAAGAGGCCTAAAATCAACAAGAGATGCTACTCTCCTCCTGTTCTGCCACCTTTTCTTTTTTTAAACTCTGCTGTAAGCTTTCCAATCATTGTCTCCTTCACATCTTTCATTTTTTCACATTGTAGGTGTATTCTTTATGCCTCTGCTGTTTGTTTCTGCTCATGCCCATGGGTAGAAGGTTAGGACCAATATGACTAGCTGTAGATCCAGTAGTAAAATCTCTTCCAAACTGATTATCAGAGTAGACAGATGAGCATTCCCATTTTCAGTTCTTTGGAAATGGGATGGGAAGGAAGCGTTGGTTGCTGCCTGTTGGTAACCTGTGTAAAGATTTAAATTGTGTCATTATCTGTGGAAATTCTTGTGTTATTTCTGTCAGAAAACTAGTAAATATTTTACTCTAGTCAGAAGTTTCTTTGCAGAGTTGCAAGGGAAACATGAGATCTGCGGCTTATGGAAAAGCAATTTTGTTAGCCACTGAGAAAACTACTCTAGGACTTTAAAGACATTTTAAGCTTCATAAATGCTTTTGGTAATATTGCCTGCATAATTTTCCTTTTCTTTATGACCTTATTCATTGTACACATTTCTTCAACCTGTTTAAAAGAAAAAAGTGTTGTTTGTGGTACTATAAACAAATAGTTTTACCTCAGTATACTGCTACATTATTTTCCTTTTCCTCTCGTGTGTGCAGCATTCTGGTCCTGAAATTAAATGGGTAGATGGAGGCAAACAACTGTTAAAAATATCCACTCATCTGGTGTCAACTGTTTATACCCAGGTAAGTTATAAAGCAAATAATAGAAAATTTTAGGAATAAATGTACATTTGTTATATGTATATGCAATATTTGGGAAGATTCTGAAACTCAATTTGCTGATCTTGTTTTGTTGTCTCTTGGACACTCTTGGACACTCTGCATGGTATCTCTTTTTCACATCAGCTGTGAAAAACAGCAAAGGTTAAATGGAAGCTACTCAAAATGTTGGCTTTTTGTCTAACACTGGCATCCATTCCAATCTGAATTTTCCTGTTAGATGAGAGGTCATAGTCGTCTGAAAGCTATGTAGTGACCTGTCTTCAAAGCATTGAGTCCTATCACAGCTGTTCATAAAATACATGTTATGATTGGTTGGGATAGCATATTTAATGTTAGTTACTTTCTGCATATGAGTTGGTTTGACAGAAATATAGGTGGTGTTTTGTATAATGAATATTAAAAATCAAATCCATGGGTTAAAAAAAATCGACTAAAAAAAAAATTAGTAACTCAAGTGATGAAATTAGTCTTTGGAGTGGTGCACTTCAATTATTTTTGAAAACTTATTCTGTGGACGTGTATGTGGATTTCTGTATATAAATGATTTTTAATGCATTCTAGTCTTGATTATGGATAGTGATGACAGATATGTTGGGGTTGTTTTCTTTGCAGGACCAGCACTTGCATAATTTTTTTGAATACTGTCAGAAAACAGAATCTGGAGCTCGTGCACTAGGAACGGATCTTGTGAAATATCTTAAGGTATGAAATAGTGAATGACAAATTATTTATTTATTTATCATTTTGCAAAATCTAGGAGCTTCAGCCATTTTCTAGGTCTCATTGATGCAATATACAGTATAAAAAGAACAAAAGATACTTCCTGCCCTAGATAAATTTACAGTTACATTATAAGAGGAAACTGCAAGAAAATAATGAGCTATTATTGGTCAGCTGTATGAGTGATAATTTAAAATCATTAATGTAATGGCTTAGTTTGTCAAAATAATAAAATTAAACTGCACATGGGAATGGTAAGGAATGCTGACTCTTGATTTTTTTCTAGGTTAGGAGGTCGTTGTTATCATCTCTACAATTATTTCTCAGGATTAGGTCGATAGAGCATTTGGTTTCCACAGCAATTTCATCTTAATCTTGTAAACTAGATTTTTTAATGTGAAGTTCAAAATTTGATCACATTAAAATCTATGTAATGTACCACAAATAACTCCTGATTTTCTTAAGCGTAGCAGAGTTTATTGTTATAATTGAATACCATCAATTGGAAAAATTAGACTGTCTGAGTAAGAACTTAACAACTGAATGTGGCACTCTTCTGAATTGAGCTTGCTTTGTGACCTTGGTTATTTCAAAATCATGACTCTGAATTATCTTCCTTGCCCCAAGACTTCTGTGATGAACTTGGGTTTCTACTACTGACATTCATGTTTTGATATAAGTTGTAATTTCTTTGTAATTCTCCCTTAAAGTATCTTTTTCGAGTTCCTTGATAATTTTAGATCTGTAGCAGTCCTTATTTCCACTACTTTCTCCAGCAGGAATTGCACCAATAGTCCCCAATTAGATAACACTAGCACTCAGCCTGGTGGTGTTTTGTCTTTAAAAATAAACATTGCAGTTTCAAGAGGCCCTACTGGTGTTACAGACAGCTTATGGACAGTATCATTCCACGATACAACATTTGCAAATCCTGTTATCATGACACTTCAAAATACATAGTCTTTCTAACTCTCTTTGTGGTTTGTGACCTGAAGAAATCTCTCCAATAGGGACAGAAGAGATGAACCACTAATTCAAAGTGTTTCAACTTGCCTTGAGGCCAAGAGGTTTATGTTTGTGCTTTGCTGGCAAGGGAATTTTAAGTTACTGCTGTTGAATTTTCTCTCATGTTCTGTCAAAATACAAACAGAGGAATCATCCAAGTTTTTAGAAGTCCTAGTCATAAAAGGCATTTTTCTCATTGGTGCAGCTTGCCTTCATAGAATCACAGAATCATTTCAGCTGGAAGAGACCTTTAAGGTCATAAAGTCCAGCCTTTGTTGTGGTCCTATCAACCACTACACCATTTCCCTTAGTGCAACATCCAACCCTCTCTTAAATATCTCCAGGGACAGTGACTCCACCTCCTCCCTGGGCAGCCTGTTCCAATGCTGGACAACCCTTTCAGTAAAGAAATTCCTCCTAATATCCAGCCTGAACCTCTCCTGCTGCAACTTAAGGCCCTTTCCTCTTGTTCTATTGCTTGCTACCAGGACGAACAGACCAATCCTGCCTTGCTACAACTTCCTTTCAGGTAGTTGTAGAGAGCGATAAGGTCTCCCCTGAGTCTTCCTCTCTCCAGGCTAAACAGCTCCAGATCCCTCAGCCATTCCTCATATGAGACATGCTTCTTGTCCCATCATTACGGTTTTGAGATCAGTTGGGAGACTGAGCCTTTTTATTATTGGACTTAACCTCTCTTTTTTTTCTCTCCATATAATAAAGATGGTGTGTTCTGAGTGTGTCATCATGAATTAGAGGTCTTAGAGTCTGACATGTGGCTCACTGAAGTCCTTTAAAATTGTCAGTATCACTTTCATCACTTTTTTTCAAGGGGTCTAGCCTTCCTGCTACTTGAGGTGCCAGAGAAAATGGCAGATGTTTTCTGGTGTTAAGAAGGGGAAGATTCTTGCCTACACTGGTGAAAAAACAGAATTTGCATGTTCTGAGTGTTGTACTATAGAGCAGTCTGGGAAAGAGTCAGATGTTACATGAAAAGAATCATTATTACTAAAATTTCTGCATACATGACAAGTCTGAATCACTACTATTAAAAAAAACAATTTGCACACCGTGGACAGCCTCTTTACAAGGGTCTTGACAGCCAGGACTGCTCACATTATGAAGGATGTAACAAAATTGTACTTTGTGAGCAGTTGTTGATTCTTACCTCAGGTCCCGAAATTGTAAATTACCCTCGGTCAGTTTCAGACCTGTTGGATTCATCGGAGTTCACTGTACTTTAAGAAATCCTACTATTTTTAAGTTTACCAGAACTCTACTTGAATCTAATATAGTCAAAATCTCTTCCAGGGACTAACTTGGCAATTTCAGATTTCTCTTGCTAGCTGCTAACAGTTGGCAGGAATCAAAGGCTTGATTCTCTTGATATTCACAGCTCATGTTAGTCTGTTAGAACAAAGTGACTATCAGATGTTTTAGAGAAAGCTCGAAAGAACAGTTCCTCAGATCACTCCCAAAGTATAATATCATTTACTTCAGTTTTATATGATCTTATGTACTGCACTATGTTTAGGTAGCTTATATCTTTGCCTAAACAATTTCTTTACAGCAATTCCATGTTAGCAAAATCTTTATGTTCAGTTACAATACCATGTCTTACCAAAATCCCTGGGACAGAATAATGCAACTACAGAGCCTCTTTCTAACTCCTGCTTGTCATCAAACACCTGAACACTCTCACCACACAGCATTAATATGTTCCATACCACTAGATAAAAGTCAACATGGTATGTTAATTGCCTTGCTTTATGGTAACAGAAAAAAAATGCCATCTTCTCCGTAAACTACAAATTATGGCTATTAAAAATTCCATTGGGCCAGGTTCCTATCTAGGTAGACCTCATGGGGACCCAAATACATTTTGCTTCTCCTGTGTGTTGAGAGTTTGTGTTCTGTGTGTCAGCCTTTAACTACTTGTAGCAGACATGGCCAGCCTGAGTGCTAAATGTTCTTTGAAGATTAATGTTACAGTTTGATGGTGACAGTTTCCTGCAGATAATCTATGCTGCAACGGCATAGACACATTTAAATTTCTAGGATTTACTTTCCTCCATGAAGTCAATGTGCCTCTGACAGAGTGGCTCAGATTACCAAACCTGACAAGAGTTCTTCCATTGTCTCTTCTTTTTGCCTCTACCCTCCCTAATAGAATTTTGTGTAAGCACCATCTGGCACTTCAATTAAAGGTTTTCTGAGGCTCGCCTGACTCAAGATGTCTGTATGCTCTCCTCCATGTTTTGTGAGCTCCAGCATCACTTAGCATCTCCTAAGTTGAGATATCCACTTCAGAGGGAATCAGAAGTTGTGTTACAAGTTCACTTCAGAGTTCTACTTAAAATAGCACCTTTACAAAAAAATGCCTGCATCCCAAACAGAAGTGTGAGCTGAAGATCCATTTGCATGTTAACCTGATGCTCTGATATTCACAACTTACAGAAAAGATGCCGTAGTGTATGACTGCTGTTTCCAAGAAAAGACACAAATCACGTAGGAAGGAAGACTGTTTTAAGTCCTGAATAGTGTGAATGTGCATTTAGGCAAACATTTAAAAAGACAACTGCTTAACACTGAATGGAAGTGTTTGAAATGTGTTCTCTATATGCATATTCAGCAAATATTATCTTGTTTGGTCAAATTCCCTTTCACTCCAGGGAATTTTATAGCATAAAACATTGCAAGGTGAAATGCCATAAACCATCTTTTATGTTAGTGGTTATGTTTATAATGTCTTTTACATGTAAGGGAATAAAAGGCACGTCATGAAGTTGAGTAGTTTGTAACTCAGCATGTCTCTAATTGTCTCTAATTTCCAGCATTTGGTAGTTAAGGACTTTAGTTCATTTTAGTTTTTTAACATATTAGTTTATTGTTTTGCGGTAACTAGTATAACTAGTATTGCACTTATCACAGGTAAGCAATCTGTATGTTTTTGTGGAATTTCAGTTTACTAAAAGTCTGCATTAGCAGATGAAGTAGCAAAGTATACCAGAGTGTCAGTGTCAGCTTGTTGTGGTGTACACAGGTAGTGCTTTCAGTGAAACATTACCTAGTATGCATTTCAGTGACAAATAACAAAAAACTAGTTCTATAATGCTTTTAATAAACCCTAGTTTTTATCTGTAATTTACCTTAAGGTAGAAAATTCTTACCAAATATTTACGTTGGAAGCTATTCTGAATTGCTTTCTGGACATTATTTTCAGGTAATTAACAGCAAATAGTGCAAGCAGTAGGTATTTTTAGACAAAGACTTGCAGTAAATGTTGTCATTTCCAAACTGGTTGTTGTTTCAAGGCACTTGACGGTATGACTGCTTTCTTTTAGAGCCTTCATGCTATGGAAGGTCATGTGATGATAGCTTTCCTGCCAACTGTGCTAAACCAGTTGTTTAGAGTTCTCACTAGAGCAACTCAAGAAGAAGTTGCAGTCAATGTGACAAGGTAAAGAATTTTAAGTGCTTCACAGAATTTAAGTGATGACTGGCTTATCACATAAATCTGCAACTGAGCATTTTTACTGCAATCATAGTTTTCTTTGTTGGTTTACTTGGTATCTGGTTTCTGTTTAGGGTTATTATCCATATTGTAGCACAGTGTCATGAAGAAGGCTTGGATAGCTATCTGAGATCTTATGTCAAGGTAGGTAAAAATAAATGTTTTCTTTTTTTATTTCTTTAAAAAGAGTGTGCTTAAACTTAGTTGCATATGTTTAATTTCATCATTTAATTTAAAATTATTATATATTCTGATTTTCCTCCTCAAGTATGGCTATAAAGCTGAACCCTATGTTGCTTCTGAATACAAGACAGTACATGAAGAACTGACAAAGTCCATGACAACAATTTTAAAGCCATCTGCTGACTTTCTTACAAGCAACAAGCTACTTAAGGTATATATTGAGCAATACTTTTTGCTATGTGTTCTTATCTGGTCATAACAGAAGAATTGGAACTAAATGCATTAAAAGAGTTGTTGAATGTATGTGGCGATATTACAGAGTATTTTCTCTTTTTTGCAGTATTCATGGTTTTTCTTTGAAGTTCTGATAAAGTCAATGGCTCAGCATTTGATAGAAAACTCTAAAGTGAAGGTATGTCAACTTCTGCAAAAAAAATTACCTTATCCTAAAGAGAATTTGTATAGTCTTCTTTCTCCAATCACGTATTTTTACTGCATATTAGGAGAAAAATTTTATATATGTATGGTTATGATTTACATATAATAACTTGTTTATGGAGGGAACCGGCAAAGCAGCAGGGTAAATGAGTTGCAGTATTAGATAGACAAAACTACCAGGCTAGATTCAACATTACTGTAAAAGGGTAGAAGGCCTTTAAAATGCATACAGTAGTCTGCATAAATCAGATTTCTTAATACTTATGATACAGTGAAGCTGAAAGAAGTAGATAACTTCGAAATAAGTACCACCCAAAAATATATGGCCTTTTCCCTAAGCAGTACAGGAATTTTTCTACAAGCTTGGCCTATAAGCAGTGATTTTCTTACATTGATGGCAGGTTTTTTTTTTTAAGTTTACTTCTGTATTAAAACAAGTCTTGAAAGTAAAGTTTAAAGTATAAAAAACAGTCCCAGCCTCAGATTCTGAAATCTTTATAGTTATTTTCACTGTGTATAGAACATAACTAGGAAGTCTGGAGTAAATGGGGGAAAAAATAATTGGACAATGATCAGGAAAAAAGCTTTAGAGTGCTACGCTTAATACTGTTCTGCTGTGGTGTGATTAGTAGAGCTTGAGTCCCAGTTAATTATACTTTATGTGTCTGGACTTTTCTTTTTCAATAGACTTAATTTTTAAAGAAGTTATTGATTCATTTTTCCTTTAAGAAGCATGCAGACTTTCTGTGATAATTGGTCAAATTAATTTTTGATCATAAGATATTCTCTAAAGCAATTTGTTTGCTGTCCAAATCCCAGAAACAATCACTTTTTCTTGAAGTATTAATTCAGAATAAAAAAGTTTTCCTTTTCATGTTGCTGGTTTACTTTTAGTTAGAATTCTATCTTATCACCAGACTGATTGTTACCAAGTAGTAAAGAAAATATCTGTCTTAATGCAGTATTCAACTAGGCTAATTACTGATAGCAGAATGTTTTTTGATACCAACGATTAGGAGAATACCATGAAGAGTAAAGAGGAAGAGCATGATTTATGGATTCAAGTTGAACTATGCATTCACACACTAAATGCATCACACAGTAAAGATACCAAGTTTCAACACTGAACTCTTAAGAGAAATAGGAAGACTTTTTTTTTTTTAAAACAATCTGAATTAAATAAGGAGAAAAATGTGTCATATGCATAATTTTTTCCTAGGAGCTCAGTGAGGCAAAATAATAGCAAAATTGGCTGAGTGCTTTAAGCTTAACTTCCCCCTAGTCCAGTCTGTCCAGTTATATTTCATTCAAACTTTCATTTTCTATGAGTAAGTAAAATCTGCAAAGAATATCTGTCTTCATTGTGTTATTTTGCATTTGGAAAGGACTTCATATTTTTTCCTGTAGCGCCATGAGATGTAGCAGCTGTGTTGTGTTTTTTATATAAGGAGAAGAGATGTGTGCATTTAAAATGTCATGAAGAAGAGAATGATCTTTCTGTTACTAAAGGATTAAATAGTTTTGATTTTAAAATAATCTCAGCTTTTGATTGAAGCAGTGGTCTGGAAGTTCTGGAACCTTGATTGCCAGAGGTTTTAAAAAACAAATGAAATTGTCATAATGGAAGACATGTTTTTCTGCAAAAGCAACCTGAATCACTCTAACATATGGACATAAACTTTTATTTCTAGTGTGTTTCATCTAGAAATAGGTAAGGAGATGAAGAGAAGGTGAATATTTACATGATACAGTACTACAGGTTTAAGTATCTTCTGAGGTATAGAGGGAGGCAAGCTTTTATGACTAACTTGTTAAACTATCTAAGAAAGTGAAGTTATCATTTGTTTAGGCGTTTTTAGAATGCAAATATATGCAAGTTTGCTGTGCATGTAGCTCATCTTTTTTAATTTGTCAAACTTTTTGCTCATTTTAACTCAGCTGGTTGGAAATCCTTCAAAACTTCTAAGAAAAAGAAAAGACAACTTTTTCTACCACTAATAGAAATTCCAATAGAAATACTATTAACTCAAACTAAAGTAAGAAAAATACTCAGGTGGACATTCTTCTGTTCTTCACTTTTTCTTCTGTTTCATGGTATCAGTTCAAATAATTCAGGATTTTCAAACTTAAATTTTCATTATCGATTTGATATTGAGGAGAGAGTTTGTGCTTCTTTTCACTCTGAATTGAGTATTTTTTATTTCACTCCACTATTCTGTACTCAGTATAATCAGTTAAAGTAATTGTATAAATTCAATTAATCAATTCAACTGAAATGAAAGTATAATCTTATAAAGCAGAAAACACTGCTTCTTATTTAAAGCTGAAATTTTCCAGAGACTTTTGGAATTGAATTAAAATTTTCTAATTTAAAAATTACAGTAAAAAATAACAATAAGAAAAGCAATTTGCTGATTTCAGTACTTATCTGACAATACTAGCAGTACTCTTCATTTTACAGCATTTAGCTCTATGAGAAGGATACAGTTTTTCTAATTAAAGAATGTGGTTCATCTGGGCAAGATTTTCAAAACATGATATGTGTGAAACTTGTATAGCTTGAGGAAGTTTTTTTAACTTTTGAACTTTTTGGTAGAAGATAATCTGAAAAAAAACCAGCACGCTGGTTTACTTAGCTAAACAAAGTTTATATCATTTTACCTGATTTTAACAACCCTACAGAAGTCCTCACAAATTTGGAAACAGCATATTGGTTCAAAAAAACTTCAAAGAAACCACTAACTTGCTGTCATGCAAACCCATTTCCTTAATTTAATTATAACTTTCTTACAATAGGGAGTACATTTTTAAATTGAGATCGGACGGTGGATAAAATAAATATAGTAGAATGTCATCTTTTTCAAAAGCAGGAATCTGGTGTAAACAAACAAAAAACAAATGAAATTTACTTTTCAGAATGTCTCCCACAATGTCCATATTTTTTGTATTCTCTCCCATATGATCTTCATCTCTTGTATAGTCTCAATAATACCATTGATGAGTATTCACATTGCTACTAGTTCATGATGGATTTTTTTTCTCCTCCGTGAGTGCTATACTAGCTCATTTGCTCAAAGCTGATGTGTCTTTACTGTAATCCTAATAATAAATCATATTTGGAGAGCACCAGCACTTATGTCTGAGGAACAAATGCTATTTAACAAGGCTTTCATTTTATGGAAAACAAAGTTGATAAAGCAACGCTGTGTCAGTTACAGATGCCCAAGACTGATTTCATTACCTAATGTTACGGAAATACTGCTGAGAAGAACGTCAGCCTCATTGATATTTAAGTGCCCTAAGTACTATAATAGAAGGCACTGATTATCTTCTGGTTTTATTAGTGTGAACCAGTAGCTGAGACTTAATGACCTCAGGTTTGTTGTACTTGAAAGACTTAGCAGTTAATTTTGTGATTCACGATATGCTATAAATTGCATGCTATAACTGATCTTCTGAGATCAATTTGTTGTCAAGTTTATTGCAGTATAGAAAAATTTTAATGCATTACACTTTAAAACTTTTATACATATGTTTGTGTCATATAAGACTGACTTGTTTGAATTTTCAACAGGTGTTAGTGCATTTCATAATATTTCCTTTTAACCAAATTGGGTTTTTTCCCCCCTTAGTCTAGAAAGTTCAGGAAAATCATGAATTTAAAGAAAATGTGACTTTAAATGACAATGAGGAAATTTTAAAACTTTGTCTTCCCTCTTACTGTCAGGCTATCTGTATCTTATCCAAAAGTATTTTTTCTGATATACTTTAGTGTTATAAACCATAATAAATACAGTATCTGAACTTGTTTCTAGCTGCTGCGAAACCAGAGATTTTCCGCTTCCTTTCATCATGCAGTTGAAACTGTTGTTAATATGCTAATGCCACACATCACTCAGAAGTACAGAGACAATCCAGAGGCTTCAAAAAATGCAAACCATAGCCTTGCTGCCTTTATAAAAGTAGGTACACTGGTTACTTTTTCAGTAATACTAATTCTTCATGGATTTTAAAGAATCTTAAAGCCAACCATTATAAAACTGAATATGCATAATGGTTTTTAAATAGAATTCTGTGTCCAAGTTAAAATACATTGAAGTATAATTTGCATCTTCTATAATCAAAAAGACATCTGTTCAAAAGTTTTATGTATTTTTAAATGAATTTATATTTTATCCAAAACATACTTTGAATTTTCTTTTTTACTTAAAAAATATCATCTAGGTTACTTTCTAATTCTACAAAAGCTTAATGCATTGAATAGTGTTTTATTGGAATGCATTTTGTATAGATAGACTTTCAGTGTCTCTCTTTTTCAGCCAATAAAATCCACTAGGGAGAAAAAAGGTACTCATAGAAAACGGTAGATAAAGCTGCTAGTACCATGTTATTTTTGTTTCTGTGAAGACAGAGTTCTCTTAAATGGCTTTTTATTTTCAATTTGTTTACAACCTGCACTCTAAGGAAAAATTTTGTATTCATGTGTATATATATACACATAAATTTAGTTTGCTTGTTTTATTGATGTTTATATTTAAAGTGAAATATCAATAATGTGTTTGGAATATAAACTTATTAAATACAGAGCTAGAATTACTGAGCACTGAAGCAATACTAAATCAGTTTTGTCTTGATTTTGCTTGTTTTCTTCAGAGATGTTTTACTTTTATGGACAGAGGCTTTGTTTTCAAGCAAATCAATAACTACATCAGCTGCTTTGCCCCAGGAGATCCGAAGGTACTTCATGCTTTTAAACAACTATTTTTAGGAGTTGACGCATCTTGATGCCTGTGGATAGAGTCCTGCATTGTCTTCAGACTTCTTTATAGTTACATTAGAAGTCCCTGCACTGTGCAGAAAGCTTTTTTTTTTTTTTTCCCCTCCATCACATAACTTTTTTGTATTTTGAATCTTATCTTCATGTGCAACTTTACCACCCTAGAGCATGTGTATTGAAAAAGGGGGCGGGGGGTAGGGGGGGAGGTGCAACACGAAGCAGAAGTTTTAGGCATCAATGTGAGAGGCTAAAGAAGAGTTAGTAAGTTTCACTATGTTTACTGTAGTGGTGAAAACATGTACCAGATGTCAAAAGAGTTTCTTCTGTGAGTCCAAACTTTTCTTACATCAATACATAATATGCTAGTAAACTTTAATAACTTTGGGCAATGAGGAGCAATAAATAGAATTCTATCCAGTTGTCAAGTATGAATTGTGCTGGAACTATTTTACACTCACATATGGAACTTTGACAGGTTCTATATCCTTCATACTGCAAGAATGAGAAATCTCCCTCCTTTGTGTTAGAAAGCTGTTTTTAATATGTTATTATACTCACTGTATCAGTCATTTAATTTATACTTTAAAATTATTTCTGCAGACTCTTTTTGAATTCAAATTTGAATTTCTCCGTGTAGTCTGTAATCATGAGCACTACATACCTTTGAATCTACCAATGCCATTTGGAAAAGGCAGAGTTCAGAGATACCAAGGTAAATTCTTCCAAATAAGTGTATGGTATATTTCTTAGATGTCACCTTGTTATTCTTAGAACTATAGACTGTGTAACTTCAGGTCTATCAAGTGTTGGGAAACTTAACAATTTTAAATGGAAGCTTAAAGTTATAATCCTGTCATTTAAACTTCATGGAACAGTTTAGGTAGCAAAGTAATTAATCTATCCAAAGTATCCAGTCATTGAAAGATACTGTAAACTACATCTGTGACTCTGGCTCCCTTTTCTGCTTTAATTGATAGCTTTTTCGTTTTTTTTCACGAGTTAACTTTTAATTCAGTAGCTTCAGGAGCCTGCAACATTACTGTAGGTAGGTGTACTCTTCAGGTTAAAAGAGGCTTCAGTTGGTCTGTAGTCCAACCTCCTGCTCAGGTCACCTCAGGCGTTCTCCAGATGGACCAAGCCCAGTTCCCTCAGTTTCTCCTAAGAGGACATGTGCTCTTAACTACTTCAATGGTCCTTCACTGAACTCAGTCAAGTTAAAATCTTTCTTATACTAAAAGGCCCAAATACTACACATGGTATTAGGGATCTGTCTAAGAAATGCCAAGTAAAGGGGAAATAAACACTTGCCTTGATATATTGGCTAAGATCATATTGATACAACCCAGTAAGCTGTTGCTAACTGCATTGTTGCCAGGACACTGTGCTAACTCCTGTTGAAGCTACTGTCCATCTGGACCCCTAGGTTTATTTCAGCAGAGCTGCTCCCAAACTAGGCTTTCCACAGCTGGTACCATTGCAGAATTTTGCCTTTGCCCCTGTTGAAGTTGTTATTTCTGTTGATTCATTCCTGTAGAATCTAGATCTTGGATAATAACAGTNTCTGATTACTATATTGAACAATGACAGTGAAAATGAGAAACTCTTCAACACCTCAGCTGAAATTTTAAACAGACATACATTCTAATAAATAAGATCTTGAAGCAAAAGTTTCTCTTAATCCATCACATATTCAATATATAAACAAACAAGATTATTTTATTACCAAAAAATGTTTCTGAAAGGGAACAGTTTGACTTTGCTCTGCCAAATGTACCGGGGTTTGTGTGTGTGTGTTTGTGTATGTGTATGTTTCTATATAATATCTATATATACACGTGAGACTTAATTTAGTTTTACAGTTAGTTACTACTAGAAATACTGTAAAAAATAAATTTGTATTGCAGTGGAAAAACCACTAATGTTCAAATAAAATGTTCTTGAATTCCAATTCTGCTGCAACTAACACTGCATATATAAATATTTCTGTATTAAGGTGCAGATCTAATTTCTGTAGATTTATTTAAATAACCTTGTTTAAATATAGTGGTCATCTTGTGTTCTGCAGCCTTCATAGTTTATATTCATGATACATCTATATGTAAGATAATGACGAAGGAACTTAGAATTGTAGTACAGAAATCTGAAAATTGATTAAGATCCATTTTGCTTGCAGCCCTTCGAATTTACTAACTTGGGGCTTAACTGCAGACCACAACTTAAATTCTAGAATACTAAATAAATTCCTGAAGGATAGAACATGCACAACCTTTGTGCACTATGTGTGTTTTCAGTGTCCAAATATAGATTTAAAATTTGAATTTAGAGCTAGAAGATGCTGGTTCAGGTAAATCTAATGGGAACAAGTTTGAATATTAGACAGTACTTAAAATGTTTTTAACATAATGTATTTCAATTTCTTCATCTTCTATTGATTGAATAGATACTATAATTCTTTGTTTAATAAATGCATCATTATGTAGTGAATAGGGCTAGGGGTATGTGAATAACTATGATTACCCCACAAAAAAACTTTATCAATAAAATTAGAAACATTTTAGTTCAGCTATAATCAAATGATAGATTTACACATTACCATTCCTTACATAGAACTTGTACTTTACTTCCAGACCTTCACCTGGACTACTCATTAACTGATGAGTTCTGTAAAAATCACTTCTTAGTGGGACTGCTTCTAAGGGAGGTGGGCAATGCATTGCAAGAGTTCAGAGACGTGCGGCAGATTGCTATTAGTGTGCTCAAGAATTTGATGATAAAGCATGCTTTTGATGACAGATATGCTTCCAGGGTAAGTGTATTGCTATGCTAGTAGTACAAAATTAGAAAGATTAAGTGTGCATACATACAGAAATTTGGATTTTTTTTTTTCCCCACAAAAAAACCCACACTTATTACTTTGCAGCAGTGCTATTTCTGTTCAGACCGGGATGAAAATATGCATGGAATTTGTATCAACATCAATCTGCAATTTAATTGATTAGTCTTGGGTAAAATCGTGTCAATTTACATTTTTTCTGCATTATATTGAAAGAGTAAATAAAATCTACTGTGCTTCTGTAAATTAGAATAAAATACAGTGATGATCACTGCTTTTATTGATAAACTTGTGAATGTGGGCTCTGACCTGGTAAGTATTTATGAAATGCTTCTTTTTTTTGTAATTTGGGAATGATAGCTTAAAAAAAAGAAAATGGTGATCAAAAATTAAATGTGTAATCTGTTGATGAATTGTTTATTTAGCTACATCAAGCAAGAATAGCCACTATGTATTTGCCACTCTTTGGATTGCTCATAGAAAACGTTCAGCGCATCAATGTTAAAGATGTGTCTCCATTTCCTGTTAACCCTTCCAGCAATGTGAGTGACCATTTCTATTTGGTATTCTCAGTTATTTTTAGTATAACTTATTGGTAACGTATATATGAAACGCTGCAAATTTGTGGCAAAGCAGAGTTTCAGCAGCTTCAGATTTTCTGCGAGTTTGTTCTCCTTACCTTTTCTGAGCTTAAAAGTTTAATTAACCTTCATAGTTTCTGTTGCAATTTCTCTTGTCCAGCTAAGTTATACCTATCACGATAGTTGGCTAGTTTGGTCTTACATACAGATTACAGTGCCCTTATTGTTCTTGCTTGAACCTCTGAAGTTTTTGAGAGAATGCTATGCTACAAATTTCACAGCATCATTCTAATGCCATGCGATTGTACTGACATGTAACATCTTATTTTTTCTATATCTCTGGTGCATATGCCTATATTTCAATACAAATTATATACCATACAAGGTTGAACACAATGCATCTGTTTCAGTGCTATAAGAAGAGCAGACAGAGAAGCTGAAGAACCAGCATCTTTGAAATACAAATTCCAGTTGTTTCTGCGATTTAATGGTCTTCTGTTTGTAGCTGTTACTATGGTTTGATTCAATTTCTGTGAGAGTAGTTTTCATAAAATTGCCTCTGGTTTTTACTCAAAAATTACATTCTTCTTTAGTCTGCCTACCAGTTTGTATAAATAGTTTGCCTCTACTAGACCCTGGCATAGGGGGCACTTGCATATACTTCATTTTTATGCGAGAAGATACTCCCCCCAACATATAACACAGAGAATTATTTATGTTTGCTAAAGTTCTAATAGATTCAGTAGTTGCTGTTGCTATTCAGCAGAAAAGATTGTATACTGGTAGTGTTTTTTGGTTTTTTTTTTTTTTAAACCTTACTTTCTAATGCAGGCCAACACTGAAATAAATGGATCACACACACAAAAAGATCAATTTTCTAGACATTAGTGAAGATTAGAGTGTGCTTTTGAAACAGCTAAAGCATAAAAGGGCTACAGGAGAATGAATTCAAATGGAATTTGTGAAGGTGTATATTGATACGTTGCAAACAGTTATTGAATCTAAGATGTAATTATTAATGTATTTTGTTTTTGTCCATACCTTGCAGTATTCCATTTGGTATCAAGCAAGGAAGTCATAGACTCTTCCAACAAGAGAAATGTTTGGGTGTTTGAAATAAAAGCAATTTGTGTCTTTTAGAAATAAATGTTTTATAGTGTTTAAAATTCAATAGAATATTGATTCTTCAGTATTGCCTGAGGTAGCTTAAGTTTTAGGCTATCTCAGGCTTGTGCAAACACCTAAACATCTCATTTCATGCTTTTGAACATATTTAGACATTAAATTTAATAAAAAATAGTATATTTAAGAAAGAAATATGTAAATAATATGACTGTAGAAGATAAAGTATGTTCTATTCAGTAAACCTGTAATGTTGGAAAACAATCTTTTTCCTCTTTTCCAAACAGAGTGCAAAGGATGATGCAGCTAATTTGCCAACTGCAAGTCAGCTAGTAACACCACAAAAATCAGTAAACTCACTGGATAACAATCTTCCTAAAGATCTATTTGGTGTTATCTCTGGCATTGGTAAGCACTTAAAAAAGAAAATAATTAAATATGGAACCTTTTTCCTTTTTCAGTTGTTACCAGGTATAATTTCTGTGTCCAACTTTGGTTGCTTTCTGCATATATACTTGAATGTATCAGAACCCTAATGCAATCAACTTTTCAGCATGGGTCAGAATTCACAGTCTGTACATTAAATCTTTCTTTTGGTACCTTTTTGGTCTTGCTTTTCTATTTGAAACTAAATCTGTTTCCTTGAGAGAGCAACTCTTTTTTCCCCATCAAATATGACGTTTCTTGTCTAACTGCAGAGAAATAGGAGACAAGGCAAGAGGGCCTTAATCCACCATATTTTACCTGATGTTAGAGACCACCTTTAAGCAGAGTTCTGCTTGTGCGCACCTGTAGGCATCCTCCCTGTCTGTGTCTTAATGTGTTTTTTCTCTTTGTTGTTGTCTACTGTAATTAGTTGTGTCAATTACTAGTCAATTAAAAAACCCAAAAGATGAAAAATGTGGAAAGGGAGTTTTCTAAATATACAGGCTTCTTCATGTAAGTGTGTATGTATTGCTACAAATGTTTTTTATGCATATGTTTAGGTAGTTTTATGTAAGTCTGTGTCTATGTACATACATATATACTTTACTGAAACTTTATAATAAGTTTGTCTTTGTTAAAAGTAACAAAATGGAAGTAATTCTTTGCCTTTTTAAAAAAAATACATATGTGTGGTGGGTTTAGAAGTCTGACTAAAGTACAGAGTGACTTTTTCAGTATATGCATTGCTTGAGATTTTTATATTATTTTGGGTTTTTTTTAGCTTCCCCGTACACCACATCAACTCCAAACATTAATAGTGTGAGGAACGCTGACTCAAGAGGCTCTCTTATAAGTACAGACTCGGGAAACAGTCTCCCAGAAAGACAGAGTGACAAGAGCAATTCTCTTGACAAGGTAAAAAAACCAAAGTGCATTCCTAAACTTTCATCTTAATTCTCATATGAGTCAACTAATCTCTATTGGGAGTGGGCTTTCCGAAGTAACTGTAGAGCAGTATTTTACCTAAGTTTTTCTTTTGTATCTAATTATCATATGAACTCATTTTGCATTACATTTAGTAAGCTGGTTTGCAGAAAATAAAAAAAAAAAAAGAGATTTTCAATGTAGAGACATAAGCAGTGAGTTGTTTCCTTTGCTAGAGAAAAACTTTACATGAAGTGTGTTGCATTTTCTTGGAAATAACTGAATTCTAGTTAGGATGGCTTTGATATTGTGGAGACCCTCACTCCATCCTTTTCTATACACAACATACATGGAGTTTTTAAAGTGTTGAAACCCCAGTTACTGTGCTTTCTCTAGGTGATTTCTTTTATACCGGTTTGACTTTTCTAAATCATTTCACTTTAAAGCTGTTACAAATTAGGAGCTCTGGCTGCAGTAGCTATGAGGTATTCAGTTCATATCTTTCTAGAGCTTGTGTTGATAGTGATCACATTTCATTTTCTTAGATCTTGTTGTGCAAGTCACAACATGTTAACTTTTTCCCCTTAACTCTGACATGCCTTCGTGTGGCAGAGAGAGAAGCTTCTCAGAAGGCACTCTGCTCATGCTATGCGCCCTAATGGAGAAGAAGAAGAAAATTCTCACCCTGCAAAGAAAAACCGTGTTACTATGGATTTTTCACTTCTGACAATTCCAGCTTTGCCAGAGAAAATTTTGCATGCTGCTTTTTCTCTTCAGTTACACGAAGTATTTGGTTTTTCTGCTTGGTATAGCTAAGCTTCTGAGTGAAGTGTGTGATCAGTAGTTTTGCCACTTCTTTGCAACAGTCAAATCTCAAGCCAAGTATGTACAGTGTAGCTATGTAAACTCTGTAAATGCCAAATCTGGAATAGTTCATGTACATGATTGAATTTAAGCGTAAAAATCCAATAAGCTTAAATATCAGCAGAATTTGAGTCTTAAGGTCTTCAGTGTAAAGAGCTAAAAAATAATCTTTGACATAAACCAAGTAAATAAAGATGTTGTGCATACACTGTTGCTAAATGGCAATGCTGTCATCTATTATTTAGTTGTCATGTTGTTAATTACTAATGTGTAGTGTTTCTACCAAATAAAAGGGTTTTCAAAGGAGTCAACATCCTTTGAAAATTCTACTGTGATCTGCAAATTTAGGTAATGTTTTGCATGCTGTTAATATTTTCCCTGGAAAATACTTAACCCTGGCTTCTTATTTTTTGTTTTCCAGACTTCCTTTCTAGTAGATCACGTGTTCAGTGCATGTTATCTTCAAATTTTTGCTCATTGATTGATGTCATTACTGAAGAGTCATGTTTTTGTTCTATTTTTCTTTCAGAATAACCTATAGAACTATACTTGTGGAATCAGAATTAGCTGAAAGTATATCAGATTCTTTTTTAACATGTACATACTTTATGGGTTATGGACATAATGTTAAATTAAGCTTGTGAGTAGTAGCTATAGTCCTAGTTTTTTTCATGTACATGTTCAGCTTTTTTAGAGGAAACATTATCTAGTGCTCTGCACAGTATCTGAAAGTGTAGGAAACTCAAATTCTGTTTCTGCTCTGCCACTCAGTAATTGCCTGCTCAATTTCAGTATCCATAAAGCTCTGTAGCGGCATCTTCATGTTCACCAGAGATATTTCAAAGATAAACAGTTTGCGAGCTCCTTAGAATCTGCAATAGTGAAGTGTCCATTTCCTCCTAAATTAGAATAACTTCTGGCTAGCATTAATCATAGTTTCACATTAAGTTTTGCTGTGCATCCATTTGATCACCAGTATGTGACAGATTTACACAGATTGCTTTAGGACAGCTATTCTTTCCGTTTACATGGAGTGTGTTGAGGGCTCAGCAGTCAGTTGATGCATATGCTGTGAAATATTCCCTCATGGATTATCACGTCTCCTGCTTTCAGTGAGGTGTTTTCCTATTTTTTGTACCCTTGAGATATTGATACCTTTTGCTTTGTTTGTGAAACCAGGTGCTTTTCTCATGTGAGCCTATGTTTTTGGTCTTCTGTTTTTTTTCTTCTTATTTTGATATGAAGGATTTCTTCCAACACTGGTATGTGTCCTTAAAAAGATCGTGGAACCAAGATGATTCAACTTCTGCAAAAGCCTCACCCTGAGGATTTCGTAACACTTGGTTGTGTGGAAATTTTTCTTTTACAGATAATTCTTTGCCTAAAGTTGAAGTTATATATTCTCACAGTTTTCTTCCCTTTTTCTTTGCAATTTTTCCTCTTTCTTTTTTTTTTTTTTTTTCTTGGTACACCTTTTGAAAGATCAGTTATGGTGTTTTAATCTATGGTGTTTTATTTATTTGTTTATTTTTGGTCAGACTGAGCATTGCTGATCAACTTCACACAAATGTAGAAACTAGTTCTTCCTGAATGCATATTATTGCCATTTGTCTATATTTTCCTTGGGGTTCTCGCACCTTTAAATGGAAAGAATTTTGTAAAGGCAGGTGTGTCTACAGTTCAGCATAAAGTCTCTTCAAAAGCAAAGGAGCAAGTATGTGGCACCTAACAATAGTATTTATTTTTAAAGTGTTGCATCCAAGTAGAAGGGACATGTCTGATTTCTACAGTTGTATGTATCTTTGTATGGTTTACCTGATCAATAATCACTGTTAGGTAACTTCTCTTCTTATTCCTCCTTGTGGGGGGAAAAACAAAAAAATCACCCAAAGAAGGAAATAAAAATTAACAAAGGTAAAGAGGCTTAATTTTATATACTTTGTGTGCATAATGTGTGTTTTAGTGACCTGTCTCTACATGAAACGTTTTCATCTCTGTTCTGAGATCTGTTGCAGGAATTAATAGGGCGATTTGAAACATTTTAGTTTATTAAGAGCTCTTCAGCCAAAATATGTTTATTTTCTTTTCAGAACCAACAGAGCAGCACTTTAGGAAGTTCTGTAGTTCGATGTGATAAACTTGACCAAGCAGAGATCAAAAGTCTACTTATGTGTTTCCTTCACATTTTAAGAAGTATGTCAGAAGGTAGGTAATTCCAGCTCAATATCATGTGTTGGATTTATGCCTGTCTTCAATACTTTTTCAAAGTCAGCAGAATATTTTAGGTGTAGGTACCATATTGTTTCATGTTTTACAAATATGTATGATCGATCAAATTAAACTCTGATTGAAACTTTGTAAGCATTAAATACTCATTATTCCTACAAGGAGTGAGGCTAACTAAAGGACTAATAAGAAAACAAATATTTGTGTGTGGTTGTACAATCCAGTTTGGAAAATGGACTTGAAAAATAGTTCAATTGATCAGTGGAAGAGTCTTGGGATAGTCCATTCATCAGTTTTGCAGAACTTCTTGTATGACAGGGAACCAAATGGTTTGACTACTGTATATATTTCCATTTCTGGAATGAGGATAGCAGTGCTTCTTCATTCTCCTGGGATGGTTATGAGATGGTCCCTAAGCTTCTGAAAGAGTCATATTATCCTGGAGCAGGTTGCAGAGGTATAGAAATACTACATGAATGAGAAATCTGTTTTTTCGACTTGGAATCATCCCTATCCTTGGTCAATATTGAAGCAGGAGAGTGTGTCTTTTTGGTAAAAACAATGAATGTGTCAGTTGATTGTAAATGTATTGGAAGTAATTAACATTGAAATAACAGAAAATGAATTAATTTCTAAAAGTCAAGTTTATGTATTACTTGAACTACAACACTTAATCAAGCATGGAAAGGTTAGTAAGTATTCAGTATCCAGTCACACCATTAGATTTTCATGTAATTACATGAATATTTTATGCGTTTTAATTACAAAGAATATTACAGTTAAAAAAATATTCTTTTCACTGTTTTACACTTTGAAATATGTAAAAAACTGAATTTCTAGGAAACTCAGGTTTAAATTTATATAAGCACTCTGGAATTTTTTAATCTCAATTCTCCTGGAAAATACCAAGTTTCAAATCAACTTTGCCACGTCTTTGTAATAATTCCAAAGTAGTTAGCTAATTTTGATCATTTTTGGCGAAAGAGACCAGGTCTTGGTAACTACAGGCTTTGTAAAAAATACATAGCCATTTTTTAAATCTGTGCAAATAAAAACCTGTGCTGAAAAACTATCCATAGTAAGCACTGTCAATTAAAAAAGAAAGGATAAACAGTCCAAAGTCTTCTGAAGTCCTATTTTCAGAACCTCACTGCTGACTACTGATTTTTTTAAAAATATTAAATAGTATACTAATATTCTAGATTAATTAAAAGCATACTGTAGAACTTATTTGGAGAATTGACGTGTACATTTGTGTACTCAGCTTCAAGGATGACTTCAAATAGTAATACCTCACAAGCCATTTTTAGATTCTGAATCATTTGAAGCTAAGCACTGATGTTAAACGGTCTACTTAATATTTTCATGTGTTTGTGCCTTTTCCTTGATTTTAATATTTTTCGTTTTCCTAGATGCATTGTTTACATATTGGAACAAGGCCACAAAATCTGAACTCATGGACTTTTTCACAATTACAGAGTAAGATTTTTTTTGAGCTTGTCATAAAATAATTTGGTTTGCTGTGCTTTTAAAAAACATGAGTGTGAATATACTTTTTTGTTTATTTGTTCAAAGAAATGATGCCATTTTGGTCTATTTAGAAGTCTTTAACTTGATATGCGTAATTGCATGTCTGTCCAAATCCATGACAGTTTCTGGAATTAGGCTGTACAGAAGTGATCTAAGGTAATTCCTAAACAGCAGGTAGTGCTCAGAATATTTCTATGCTGATGGAAGAGGAACCAACTGTCTTGTTATCTGTGTCAAAATGCATCTTGTAATGTGAACTGCTGGCATGATATGGTAGCATATCAAAATTTAGTTGCTTAACCTCAGAAACAAAGACATATGCATCAATCTTTTAGCATTCTTCTTGAATTTTCCATTTTTATCAATGGCTACACTCTGTCCCTCTGCACACTTAGTAGACTCTCCAAAGCCTAGAGTATAAACTGTGGAGAATCAATGGTGAACAGTATTTTACCAGTAGGTACTTCTTATTTAAGGGCTGAATGAGATTGGTTTGTGATCAAACCAGTAATAGCAAATTGCTAACGATAAAAGATGATTTCCATCACTATAACAGAGTACAGAATACAGAATACAATTTCCATCTTATTAGTGCAGTGATCCTTCAACTAGAGCAGGAGCAAGGCTCATAGGAGTCTGCTTCTTCCAATTCTAGGAGTAGTTTGCAAATAACGTTCATTTTGCTGATAATTTTATTAATATAGGTCATTACAGTTGTTTCTCATTACTTCAGTAAGAGAGTGTTTCTGGTAGGTAGATTTTCGCCATGCAGAGAGCTTTTCCTGAAAAACTTAGAAACTGAAAAAGACAAGAAGATACCAGAAAAAAGAGTTGAGGTTAGTTTGTAAATTATGACAAGTTTTGTGGAGACAAACATTGTCCTGACTCCACAGCTTGGAGACAGCTAATCACCTTAACGTCTGAGTAAAACATGGAGATGAGTTGAAGAGACCATTTGTCAGTCTTCTTTCTCCTTCACAGCTGGCACATGGAAAAAAAAGTCTGCAAACTCACTTTCAGTTTGGATTTACACTTTAGAAAATAAATTTTAGAATATTTTACCCAAGGGACAGGGGAAGTTGTATTAAGTGTTCTGAATTATCATGATAATGACTTACAGTGGGAAAAAAGTAAAATAAAATCATTTCAATCTCCCTTCACACCATTTTTCTTGGTTTGAAAGAAATCACCAGTGTTGTGTACTTACCAGTTGTGAAGACAAGCAGAGGCACCTGACAAATTAGGTTATACTTTCAACTTTCTTGCTGATCTGAAACCAGTAGTATTATGGTTCTTTAAAGTATAACATCATATTGAAGTATAGATTTTCTAAGCGAAAAATTATTTTGAGAGATTTGCCTTTATCATAATCATTTTATTCTACAAGCAGATTCCCTTTAGGAATTAGTTCTGTCAGAAACCCTATTGTTCTTATCCTGGAATCTGGAGACCTTTACAAAAAACACAACAGAACAAAACAATAAAACCGAACCTGTAACCAAGAAAATTTAGGCCAAGGGGAAAGAAAGCAAAATATATCGCCCTCATTTTGAATTCTTACNTTTATATAAATATTAAAAATCTATGCAAGGTGAAGCACTTGAGCTCACTGTTTAAAGTTTTCTAAGATGTTTTTCACTATTCCTCAGTAAGTTCACAGATGATACGAGGCTGGACAGGAATGTAGATATACTTGAGGGTGGGAATGCTCTTCAGAGGGACCTGGACAGGCTGGATCAATGGGCTGAGAGCAACTGTATGATGTTCAACAAGGCCAAACACTGGGTTCTGTATTTGGACCACAGCAACCTTATGCACTGCTACAGGATTGGGCCAGAGTAGCTGGAAAACTGCCCAGAAGAAAAGGACTCTAGGGTGTGTTAATTGACAGTCAGCTAAATATGAGCCAGTAGTGTGCCCAGGTGGCCAAGAAGGCTTGTGTCAGAAATAGTGTGACCAGCAGGGCCAGGGAAGCGATTGTCCCCAGGTACTCAGTGCTAGTGAGGCTGCACCTCAAATATTGTGTTCAGTTCTGGGCCACTCACTGCAAAAAGAACATTGTGGCTGGATTGTGTCCAGAGATGGGCAATGAAGCTGGTGAAGGGTCTGGAGAACAAGTCCTGTGAGGAGTGGATGAGAGAACTGGGGTTGTTTGGAGAAGACGAGGCTGAGGGGAGACACAATCACACTCTACAACTACTGGAAAGGAAGTTGTAGTGAGGTGGGGGTCAGTCTCTGCCTCCAAATAACAAATGACAAGACAAAAGGAAGTAGCCTCAGGTTGCATCAGGAGAGATTTAAATTGGAGGTCAGAAAAAACTTTTTCACTGAGAAAGCTCAGACTGCCCAAGGAGATGGTGTAGTCCTCATCCCTNAGGTACTCAGTGCTAGTGAGGCTGCACCTCAAATATTGTGTTCAGTTCTGGGCCACTCACTGCAAAAAGAACATTGTGGCTGGATTGTGTCCAGAGATGNGGATACTGAAAGGTGCGTAGATGAGGACCATGGTTCAATGAGTTGGCAGCGTGAGGTTTGCGGTTGGACTTGATGATCTTAAAGGTCNATGAGAGAACTGGGGTTGTTTGGAGAAGACGAGGCTGAGGGGAGACACAATCACACTCTACAACTACTGGAAAGGAAGTTGTAGTGAGGTGGGGGTCAGTCTCTGCCTCCAAATAACAAATGACAAGACAAAAGGAAGTAGCCTCAGGTTGCATCAGGAGAGATTTAAATTGGAGGTCAGAAAAAACTTTTTCACTGAGAAAGCTCAGACTGCCCAAGGAGATGGTGTAGTCCTCATCCCTGGGGATACTGAAAGGTGCGTAGATGAGGACCATGGTTCAATGAGTTGGCAGCGTGAGGTTTGCGGTTGGACTTGATGATCTTAAAGGTCTTTTCCAACCAAACACTTCCATGATTCTATGATTTGGACCTCATGCTAGCTGACTGGATTTGGAGTGTTGAAATAGATGTGTTCTGGAGGCAACCTTGTGTGCCTTTTGCTGTTAATTCCAATTTGCCCAGCCATGTGACTGATTTCAGAAGAGCCATGTTTGCCTTTTTGTGGCTTGGGGACTGGAAGGGAATTTTAAGGGTGGGAGAAACATAGAAGTTTTATAATGTAAGATTTTAAAACTAAACAAAAGTGATAGTTAAATAATTCCAATGTACATAAATCTAGAAGATGTCATTTTAAATGTTGCTTCTCTGACTTATGTGTTCTCTGCAGAGTCTGTTTACATCAGTTCCAGTACATGGGAAAACGATACATAGCCAGGTACTGTGTGGAATTTCAATCTCCCTGTCTTGTTGACTAAGAGTAATAGTGTGTACAATCTTTCTTGAGTCTCTATTACAAACAAATCGCATGAATGATATAGTTATTGTGAAATGATACGTAACAGTTTGAAGTAACTGGTTGCTATATTAACAAACCCGTATCCTGTCTGAAAGCCTGGACACTCGTTTTAAGAATGTTGTGTGTGTGTTGTGTTTGTTATCAATTACTTTAAAATCCACTCCTTAAATGCTATCTTTTACAACATTTTTTTCCTTGAAACAGTGTCTTTGGGAAAGAAATTTGATTATTGAATTGTTGTATTTATTCACTTGGTCGTAAAACCATGTCCAATGAAATGGTTTAGAAATTTTACATGTAGAGTTTTTATTGAAAGGTAAGTAGTGAACATTCCAATTGCTTTGCAATTCCAGTTTGAAGTCCGAAACACTGTGGGTTCCTATTGAAGGCTTAGGAGAAAATCTGTGGAGAGCTATGTACTATACTATTTTAATCTTTGCATTTAATGTGTTTTTTAATGTGAAGCACTTTTATAATAGAGTAAAATATAGCAACTTCTTTAGGCCTTACATTGTTGTTGACACGGTAATGTTATTATAGTAAAATTCAATTGGGTTGAAATACCAGTCCTCTTGAGCTCGATAAGAAAGCTGTTACTGACTTTGAATGATAAAACATTCTAACTAAAATGTTAGATTTTTTGTTTTTAATTTAGACTTAATGGTGTGTGAATCTGTTTCTACAAACTACAAACAACTGTCTCCTTGGAGATTTCTCAGAAAAAAAAAAGTCTCATCTCTGTTGACATGCTATAAATAAGTGAAATACCAAAATAAATCTGGCTTTCTTAAGGTTTTGATTGTAAGCTTTATTTTCAAATGTACTTCAAACTCTGGATTTACAGGTGTCTGTAATCTTTAAGATGGGTTTTTTTTTTGGTAAAAATTCTTCTAACTCATTTGTTTGACTAATTTGTAGAGTACACTTCACCTAGTCAATGTACTGCATGTTAATGCTAAAAATATGAAGCTGTAAAAATATCTGGTGTTCTGCAGAGATACTGATTTTTCCCAGTGAATGTAGCTTTCTGGTCTTTCACATTGTCATTACACTGAATTATATCACAATCAATGCACGTCCTCTTAAAATACACAAATGACAGAGAATGAAAGGGAACAGGGAATTCTGTAATTCAAGCACTGGTTTTCGTTTTTCATCAGCTCTGGTGGTGGTACACAATAGGAAGTTAGCCTGTACTGATTGCTAACACAGATCACTTTTCTGTTTTCTTCACTTGACTGCTGCAAGTTTAACAAAGTATATGGCTCTTCTCCCTTCCTGCTTGGGTAAGATGTGTATGAGAATGCCTCAGTTAATTCCTGCTCTCCTGTTGCATGCATGCTTTCTAATTTTACCACTGTGTCCTATTAACTTTTTTCTAGATATTTTTGCAATCAAAGTAGAGTATCTGGATTTGACTTCTGAATATTTTCAGAATATTTACATTCTCAAATACGTATGTTTTCAAAAGCTCTGAAGTAGATTTAGCACTTCAAGAGCAACTAGCTTGTGTGCTTTTGCTTTCATGCTTTGAGGTTTTAAGAAAGAGTTTGCTGTGATGCTTTTTTCAAGCTACCTATTTTTTGTTTTATAAATAAAACAGTGAATAGGTTGCATTAGAATTCTTTCTGTAAAACTTCTTGTGCTTAACTAACATTTCCTGTCTTGCTGCAGTTTGACATATCTAACTATTGCTTCTATCCCATTTCACCCATCTTGCAGGAACCAGGAGGGGTTGGGATCCATAGTTCATGATCGAAAATCTCAGACATTGCCTGTTTCCCGTAACAGAACAGGGATGATGCATGCCAGATTGCAGCAGCTGAGCAGCCTGGATAACTCTCTCACTTTTAACCACAGTAAGTCTCATGACATGATAACATTCATCATCCTCAACCAGTACCACAACACCAGAGCGACACCAGTGCCGTTCAATGACTTTTATTGTTCTAGCTCAAACGAATAGCTGGAATCAGTCGATGGTCTGTTCTCTGCTTTATGATAGAACAATCAATTCTGACTGATGCCATAACATGGAGCATGGTTAGCTGCAGCGTATTTTTAAGTCATGTTTTCTTCTTTAGTTATATACACTTCATCTTTGTGGTGTGCACAGTTGTAAAATTATATTTTTCTATTTGTTTTATTAAGCTGCTTCCCTCCTACCCTCCTCCAACCCCCCCAACTTGGTCTTAAAAAATTAGCCTAAAACTAAAAATGTGCACCCTGACCATATCTCCATGTTTTGACATCCCTTAAGAAGAAATTAGTTTCTTAGAATTTCTACAGAGATTGTGAAGCCCATGATTTGGTTTGTCTGGAAGTGAAAAAGCGTCCAATAATGAAGTGATTTTTCTGTTTTCAGTGTGAGAAAGATATCAAGTATTCTTGGAATTTCTGTAGACAATGGTAAGATTTAATCAGGTTGAAGTCAGCTTGTATAAGATTGCTGCATTGAAGACTAAATCTGCTTGTGGCCTATCTTTTTAAACATACTGCTCTTAAATTGCAAAATACCTTGTATGTGAAGTATTCTGAAGCACCATTTTTCAATTTTCAGCTTCAAAAAAAACCAATGAAACTTGTCAACTAATCTAGTAAAATACAACACTGGTACTGAAAAGAGTTGTGTGCAGTAAAGCGATTATTTGACTTAACTGTATGATCACTGTATCCATCCTTTTATTTCCCAAAGCTATCTAACGATCCCTTAAAATCTTTTAGCTCGTGATCTTTAATATGAAGTAACAGTCTAATTGCACAGAGTTACTATGTAGGCTAGTGGAAAACTAAATAAAAAATTCCACCAAGCCTCTCTTCTTATAAAGGCATTCTCATGCTTGAAATATAAGAAATGCAATTGTTTTCATTTTCAAACTCAGAAAGCTGAGTTTGTTTTTCTTCTAGCCATTCTGTTACTGCTGTATCATAATATATTCTAGATGATTTTTGATACACAAAAGAAAGCCTTTATGCTGCATGACTACACATTCAATAAGGCAAAATACTTTGTAGATAAAGACTAACTTTAAAAAAAGTGAGAAATAAATAACATGACTGCTTCCACAAAGAGATTTCAAACTTCCAGAACTTGGCAGAGTTTACCAATTTTTTTAGGAAACAGTGAGCTGAAAGGTTTTAATAAATGCATGCTTATGTAAAAAGAAACTTTCCATCTTCTTTTCCATCTGAAGGAAATTATGAAGGGAGATGTCTCATTCAGATGATAAACAATGATAATAGGTTTTTCTGAATGTTGGACATTTCATTACTACACCTTGTATTGACCAAGGCTTTACAAAAGTGAAAATATGTTGCTGTAAAAGCCATGTCTAATGAATTGATTTTTATGTCTTTGGTCTTGTTGTCTAACTTTTGTTTAGTTTTCAGTCTGTCTGCACTTTATATCCAAGTAGTTTTCAAAACTTGAATAAATCTTGTAGATGTCCTGCATGAGATGCAGACAGGATGATTCTGTCTAGTAGAAATACTTGCTTTATTTGTTTCTAAAATAACGATTCTTTCATAAGATAGTTGTTTATAAATGCAAATTTTATAAACTTAATTTCTCCCTTTCCAATCATTGAAGCGAGGAATAGAACTGGAGTAATGATGTGATATATATGAGAAATTTTGATATAGTTTTTTGCTTCAGCGTGGAAGAAAATGAGCCCTTTGTTCAACTTTCTGAAGCATCTCAATAACTACAGGAATGTAGATTAATATGTCTGTTGTTGGGGCTGCTGGAGAGGAGGATGATAAATTGAATAGTGACATGCAAATGTACTGAAATACGAGAGATAACGAAGCCGATAGTCATTAGAGCTTACCCTATTTTCAATGTTCTTAGATGAGTTTAAATCCAGTTGCTCTGCAATAGTATGAATATACAAGTGCATGTCCAGGCAGATGTCCATATTATATGTGGTAATTGTAGTTCCATGGTTTCTTTAAAAATACATAGGAGAAGGAGGAAGAGGGTGGAGGTAGAGAGAATGCATAAGATTACAGGAAAGAGATGTATGTTTCCTAACAGAATGTATAAATCCAAAGAAACTGGTGGTTATGCATATGCATACATAGTTCAACCAGAGAAGCAAAAAGGTGCAGAAGGAAGTAGCCAAGTGTCATAAAAGATTATACAAGTTCTTCTTTTCTTGGTCTCAACAAGTTTGTCATACTTGTCATTGATTTAGTGATGCTAAGTTGGCTGTAAGTGTAACATATAAAGACAACCCAGATCACATTTTTATAAACGAGGGCACATTTGTCAATCTGGTTCTTAAAGATTGATTTCAGGGAATATAAGCAACATATAACCTGTGCTGAAGCAGGATATGTTTTTAAAAATATTTAAACAAAACATGGAGCTAGAACTGATAAAGTATTTTTATCAAATATGGAGGTATAGCATGGTATTCCTGTAGAGCAGAATTAATTACTTGGGTCTTTAGCATGTAAGTACATTATTGTATTCCTTCAACTCTTAAGTGTTTTGTAATTTTATAACAATTGACTCATGATTGACTTTGAGATCACTATAACATTGTTAAATTACCAATACATATTTTCATGTGTAACTCCATCCTACTGCAGTACTTATTTTACAAATATATATGTGTGTATATATGTACATTTTATATATATATATATACATATACACACACACACACACGGGTGTGTACATACATACACATATATATGGAGCATCAGGCATTTGTTACTTTAACTGCTGTTTAATGCTTCGATTGTTGACATTTGTACATAATCTATTTTCTGATCTTGTGTAAATTATGATCTTATGCACATATTTGAAAAAATATTTTAATGCACATTAATTATTTTTCTGTATTGAATACTAACTTCTCTCAGGCTTTTTACATGTTAATCTTTTCCTAGTTCAGCAAGTCTTTTGGAAATAAGAAACTTTTATGTTGCTAGATCCAGCACTTAAACTTCATTTGGAATTTCTGTAGGCTATGGCCATTCAGATGCAGATGTTCTTCACCAGTCTTTACTTGAAGCAAATATTGCCACTGAAGTTTGCCTTACAATTCTGGATACCCTGTCGTTATTTACAATGGCTTTTAAGGTTTGTTCTTGACTTGATTTATCATCTTCCATAATTACCTTTCAGAAAAAAAGAAAAAAGATCATGTTTACATTTTACAGTCTAGTGATATAGCAATATTATTTTAGGATGATGCTGGCATTATATTTCATTATCGTGTCATGTAAAAGCTGATAACCACTCACAGCAAATGCTTTGGCTCCAGTTACACATTATACACAGACCATACTGATCAGCAGTAATCTGTAGGAAAAATCTCCTTCCTTATTCTAACTGCCTAAAAATATTTCTAGAAACTTTAGTGTCTACCAAATAGTAGTGGTAAAACTGTCTAATTTAAAGGCTATGTGGGGTGAAAGATCTATTGCCTGGCAAAACTGTAATTCAGAATTGGACACTACCAGGCTTTTACTGAACTTTGATGCTTCTTAATTTCTTAATTTGTATGTGTTCTTTGCTGTCCACTAATATGTCTTCTTTTTAGTTGTGTCAGTTACTATAGCTCTCCTGTGGAATCTTTTTTAGCATGCTCATATGCACTCCACTTTCACACCCTTCCTGTCTGTTTTTTTGAGCTTTCCTAAACATTAAAGGTAAAACTATAGAAAGATGAAATTATAGAGCTAGCTTCGTTTTCCCCTGATGAGAACAATGTATCCAGATCCTTGCTTGAAGATTGAAATTTAATGTTGTATCTTTAATCTGGTTATGAAAACATGACCTGTTTTATAATGAGTTTCCTTTTATAAGTAATTTGATTAGAGTTTAGAAACAGTTCTGTCCAGAGACTTCATGACAGAATTGGAGATACCCCATTTTAAAGATTTAAAGAAGAGTGAACACTAATCTTATAGTTATCAACTGCCCATCATGCTTGGAATTAGAGTCCTTCAAGGTTGTGGAAAAAGTAGGTAAGGATATATGAGTACAGCCTGCAAGACCTAAACAAAACGTGTGAGAATAAAGAGCTCCTATTCAATCAACTACACTAAAATACATAAAATCATAGAAACACAGGATGTTTTGAGTTGGAAGGGACTTTGAAAAAGATCACGTAGTCCAATGCACCCTGCAATTGATGGGGACGTCGTTCAGTAAATCAGATTGCTCAAAGCCTCATCCAACCTGATCTTGAAAATTTCCAGTGATGGGTCGTCTGCAGCTTTCCTGGGCAAGGTGTTCCAGTGTCTCACCATCCTCATTGTAAAAAAATTCCTCCTTATGTATAGTCTTTCAGTTTAAAGTTGTTGCTCCTTGTCCCATCACTGGAGGCCTTGGTAAAAAGTCTCCATCTTTTGTGTAACCACCCTTATATATTGAAATACCATGTGAGATTTTCCCCAAGCCTTCTGTTCTCCAGGCTGAACAGCCCTAACTCTCTCAGTGTGTTTTCCAAGGAGGAGTATTCTAATCCTCTGACCATTTTGGTAGCTTTCCTGTGGACCCACTCTAACATGTTAAACTGAGAGTCACAGATCTGGATGCAGTACTCTAGGTGGGGTCTCAGGACTGCTGGCCATGCTTCTTGTTATGCAGTCCAAGACACAATTAGCTTTGTGGGCTGCAAGCACACATTACAGTCTCATGTCCAATTTTTCATCCAATGGTATCCTTCTTGGCAGAGCTGCTCTCAATCTGTTCATCTCCCAGTCTATATTGGTACTGGAGATTGCCTCAACCCACGTTGCACTTGGCATTCTTCACACGGGCCCACTTCACAAATCTGTCAAGGTCCCTCTATATGTCAGGGAAGCCTTTAGAAAAATAACTGTACCACTCAGCTCTGCAAACTTACTGAGGATATGCCTGATCCTACTGTCTATGTCACTGATGAAAATATTAAATACAGGCCCTTGAGGGACACCACTCATTACTTCTTTCTTTTTGGAGATTGAGACATTGAGTGCATTGGACATGGCCATCCAGCCAATTCCTTATCCTTCTAACAGTCCCTCTGTCAAAACCGTATGTTTCTAATTTACTGGCAAGAGTATTGTGGGCAACCATATCAAAGGCCTTACAGAAGTCCAGATAGATGACATCCATTCCCTCATCAGCTAGTGCAGTCATTCCCTCACAGAAGGCCTAAATCCTTTCTTAGATTAGTAATATGTATCTGCTTCTTTTGGGAATAATTAGCATATTGTGTAGCCCTCTGTATAAATTTTTGCTCACAATGATCTTTCACTAGTAGGGATCCAGACCTCTTATCTCTTACAGCAGGAAATCACAAGTTATGTTTGATTCTTTGTAGAATTTTGACTGATCCTGTGTGAATTACTGCTACTCTAGGTTGTTTCAGTGAACTCCCTACTGGTGTTGAGACAGCTGAAGAAAAGATGTTATATCAGTTTCCTCATAAGGCTAGGTGTTTATTAGACAATTGTCCTATAATATTTCACTATTTTGCCATCAATCTGGAAATATTAAGCCTTACCTTCTTGTACAACCTGCAGTTAAGTGTTTAGGTTTAGATCATCTACAGAGATCTGTATACTGTTCTAAGAGGTGAAACTTTTTTCTGTGATCAAATGACTGGATTGTATTCAGCCATTTATGTCTAGCTTACTTTAAAATGGCCTGCCTGTGGCTTCACTACATAGGATCTGGAGATCTTTGGTGTCTTACAAGCATTTGTATCTATTCATCTACAAAGCTTGATACCACTCTGAGTTCTGCTGGTCTGCAAGTCACATTATCATAATGGTTTTTAATGGAGGACTGCTTCCCTCAACTTTTTAATATTAAGAACACCTCAAATGCCTAGGGCTATGTTGAAATTCTTTAGCCTGGAGAATTCCTTCTGTATCTCCATGAACAGAAAAGGAGACATCTGTAGTTCTTCTTCACTTCCATGTTTGAGAGAGCTTAAGGCATGTAGCAACAACCCAGGTGTATACTGGATCTCAGAGTCTTTTTAAAAAAATTAGTAAGGTAGATTATTTAAGAATACCTTAAAACTTACTTGAGATAATGGTGGAGCTGCCTTGCATCAGACCATTTGGAATCCTGTATATAGTAATGACAAGGAAGAGTGGAGTGTGCTGAAGGGAGCTGCAGAAAGTGCAAGACCTATTAGAATTGTATTGGAGAGATAATTGGGTCAGGGAGCAATACTAAACATGGCCCTCTCAGTTCTGGATTCTTCAGACTGCCTTGAGCAGTCTCTGAATTGATTGACCTCTTCTGCTGGTTTGTAAGAAGAGAAACCTTGTTTCAATCTGGAGTCCCATAGGAGCCTAGGGCATACACTCATTAGACAAAGGGAGGAAAACAGGTCTCCATAGCAAAACAGAAGCAATGTGAGCTGTTAAACTGTTCAAAGTAGCACAGCCCTTGGGCTGGAGAAATTGGAAGAGACTGCATTTAAAAAGAAAAAAAGTTTGGATGGAAAGTAGCTGTTGATAATAAAGGAACGAAGAGGAACCCTATGTATTGTATGCCTCAGAATTAGCTTTGCAGTATTGATGCAGGTAAAACTCTGAAAAGTGACTAGTATCTTTGTCCTTTCGAGCTCTTTCAGTTTCAGTTCTAGGACAGTAATGAAAGATGGTGAGTGGGTGGGAGTTTGGTTTGGGAGGAGTGTTTTTGACAGCATTGTAATAGGAGGTGTTGCGGTGAGAAACTTCCGTTATCTGAGCTGCTAGTGTAACCAAAATATGCTAATATTTCAGTGTGTCTCTAAGAACTGTTAATAGGAATTGATTTCTTGCACAGCTGTTGAAAACAGTTGTGTTCTATAAGTTTATTCAGAAGCCAACACATTCTTTGTAAACAAGATTGTTCAAGTGTATTAAATTCAGATATGTTCATATTATTGAATTAAATATTATTAAATTGTATGAATATATCATTGTACACAACTAAATTCTCACTATCATTTTGAAGAATCAGCTACTGACTGATCACGGGCATAATCCACTGATGAAGAAAGTATTTGATGTATACCTCTGCTTCCTTCAAAAGAACCAGTCTGAAACAGCATTGAAAAATGTCTTCATTGCTTTAAGGGCACTTATTTTTAAGGTAATAACTTCAACACTATTAATCTTCAAGCACCTATCCAGTTCTTCAGCTAACAGTGTACTATGTAAAAATTTAATAACTAAAATCCTAAATGAAAATTTGTGAAAAAGAAATAATAATTGGAAAGTAACTGATCTGATCCCAGCTCTGGGGAATATTTGTCCTTTGAATTTCTGCAAAAATCGATTTGCGTCACGTGCTGCTACATCTGTTTTTTCCATAGTTTGGGAAGGCTAATGGATTTGTATTTTTCTTGATGTGCTTATTTTATCAAGAACTGAAGCTATTTTTAATGACTAACTTCTTTCTTTTCTTTTTCCTCAGTTTCCTTCTACATTCTATGAAGGTAGAGCTGATATGTGTTCTGCACTGTGCTACGAAATTCTCAAGTATTGTAATTCCAAACTGAGTTCAATTCGTACTGAAGCTTCACAGTTACTGTACTTCTTGATGAGAAATAATTTTGATTACACGGGGAAGAAGTCTTTTGTTAGGACACATCTGCAAGTTAGTATACTTTATTTTTTGTTATTTTAAGTATTGTATTTGTAGATGCGTAGTTGCATACCAACGTGCAAAGTCTTGTCAGATGAAGACATAAAAGAAATTATTTGGGGTTCAGGCAAGGGTGGTACTATTCTAAGAGGAAGAAAATGGAAATAAAAGTATGTACGAGGAAATACTTAGAAACAATGAGATGGCCCTGATTCATAGGAAATAAGAAATTTTAATATGTCAGTTGCAAATGTCCTGTTTGTAGATGTTACTTTGATTGTTAAATGGCATACCCTGTTGCATTTGAAGAAGAAAAGAATGCAATGACAAGCATGTAAAAGTCTAAAATAAAATAAATATATAGAAAATGATGTGTTCTGACAACACTAAGAAGGATAGTTTACTAGTTATATGACCTCTGGCTATTTCTTCTAGCAGTCAGCCTTTAGAGCGGAGGATGCATGTGCACTAAGCTTCACAGGCCTGTTTTTTCTTGCCTACATTATTGTACAAGTAACTTTGGAAAAAACCCAAACAAACATAATTTTACTTAAAGGAATAATCTTTCAATTAAAAAGAACACAACTTCCTTTGTAATTGCTTGATAGGTACATCTCAAGGGTATTTAATGAAATGTGCACTAATAAGACATTTGTTTCTGTCAAGGTTATTATTTCAGTAAGCCAGCTAATTGCTGATGTCGTTGGAATTGGAGGAACAAGATTTCAGCAGTCTCTTTCCATCATCAATAATTGTGCCAATAATGACAGGATTATAAAGGTCTGGTTTTATTCTTCTTTCCATACTGTAGAAGGATGTTTGAAAACTCTTTTATAGCACCTTTTGTAATTATGTTTTGACTTTTTATTATGCAAAGAACAGAAAAAAGATGGTAGTTAACCTAACTTGTCCATGTTTTAGCACACTACATTTTCTTCTGATGTGAAGGATTTAACAAAACGGATTCGTACAGTACTGATGGCTACGGCTCAGATGAAGGAACATGAGAATGATCCGGAAATGCTTGTAGATCTCCAGTACAGTTTGGCAAAGTCTTATGCTAGTACACCTGAACTAAGGAAGACATGGTTGGACAGCATGGCAAGGATCCATGTTAAAAATGGAGATCTTTCTGAGGTAAGAGAAAAAAAAATCAAACTAGTTTTAGCTTCCTTGTAAGCTTAAGCTTATCTTTCCCGAAATATAATATACTATATGTAGTTGCTAGTGTGTTCGTATAATAAGCACTTTCATTAAATTTTGAATTGTTAATAGATTACTTTCAATGGCTGATTATTTTGTCTTACTCAAGTATGAGGACCTCTGTACATCACTAAGCCCAACCCCATACAAAACATGAATCAGTGAGAATTTGTGACACTGACCTTTTTTCCTTCAGTGTCTTGAGATTCTGCAGCCTCTGTATGTAGACTTCAGTTGAGAATTACAGTTAGAATAATGATTTACTATAATCCTAAACCTTTTTAGTGAAACTCTTGACTCTCTTTTTTTGTCTTTCCTGTGGAAAAAAGTGACCAGTATCAACTTCATAAAACATCTCAAGTATTTGAAGACTACTCTCTCTCATGAGCAGAATAATTAATAGCTCTTTCATTTCATGGAACACTTAAAATACATCCCTAAAAGGGATTTGCCTGTTTTTATTTTAGCATGATGTTCCTACCTTCTCATTTGTGAGCCGTAGTCACTCTGAGATTATGTATGGCTGTCCATGCTACAACAATGCTCTGATAAAGAAGGAGTGAGTGCTCTTGCACAGTTATTGTTTTGCAGAAATGAGATGGAGAATTCTTATACCAGTCATAGGACATCTGTTGCTAAGCAGTAAAAAAGAAAACCAAATAAATTATCTCAGGCTAGGGCTCTTTTGATATACCTTGTTTTCAGTAGTGCAATTATAATTGTAATTTGTAAGATTGTTACTATTTCTGTTTTAGGCAGCAATGTGCTATGTCCATGTAGCAGCACTGGTTGCAGAATATCTCACACGAAAAGGTATGATTTTGAAACCTTACTTTAATGTTTTTGAGCTTTTTTCATGATAGTTGAGGAAAAGCAAGTTTCCCTGAGGAACTTTCAGGCGTGTCATGTTAACCAAGGAAAAAATTCTGACCTAACTAGATAGCTTACATATTTAAGAGCATACTTGCATATCTAAGGAGCAGCATTTCAAATGAAGGTAAAGTTGAATTTTTAGGAAAGTAAAAAAATTCATTTTATGCCAGGGCTGCTAATAACTGGAGACAGACTCTTTTTAAAGCAAACTTATCAGTGAATATACTTGTTCAGCAAGCAATCTCTCACTGCATATAGGACTTTTCCAGAGAAGCCAAAATAAGTTCATACAAATTTTCAGATGCTGAGTCAACGATAATAGTGCTCAGAATGCTTGTCTTGATGTTCTGTGCTAGCAGCTGTCTGTTAAAGCAGGTTTCTCATGGCCCTTGAGATAGGGTAGAAAACTCTCATCTATAGGATCAGAAGAGTTCTCAGTCAAGGATTTAAGTAAATAAAACATTATATGGCTTTTATTTAAAAAAATAGATCTCTGGGTTATGATGTTGAGCTTATATTTTGGGTTTTGTTAGCAGACAAATTGATCTTTGCAGCTTTTTAGATTTGCCCCTGCATGACAGTTTAAAATGAAGCAAAGTAATGGGTCTACAAAATGCCTTTTCTCTGTTCTTTGTGCCTCTTGACAGATATCTGTGTAGTGTATAGGATATCCCCTCTCCCCCAATGATTTTAGACGCTTTTCTGAGGCCAAATCTGAAACTAAGGTGCTTGTCAAAGTTGCTGTGTCCTCTTGGAAGCCTGATACAACTAACTGATAACTTGTGATAATCTGTATTCATTTGTGATTTCTTTGAGTGGTCTACTGTATTTGTCTACCTCCAAATGAAAGTTACTTCATCTCAATAATATAGGGGTCAAACTCCTACCTGTGGTATTTCCAGAAGCAAAACAAAACCAGGGATTTGAGACAATCATTCAATAAAACCTGTGGTGGTCAGACTCCCACCTGAGCAGGAAGAGTATGAGCTGTGAAATAAATGTGTGCAAGTCCATGTGCTTCTGTAGTATTAACTGATTGCTCTTGGAGCTTTAATATTTGTTGCCAAAAATCCTGATTTCTTAATTCAACAACCTGATGTAATAAGAGCTAAAGAGAGCAGGTGAAAGAGGTAGGTTTTGTGTTAGTACATTCTGAACCCTATTTTTGCTAAATACATATTTCAGTAAAGGAAGTTAGATTGCTGTTTGGGGTTTTTTTTCTTGCTTTTAGACTGACTTTCTGTAGCTACATCTGACTAATCTGCTTTGCCATCCTTTGATCATATTGTACAGTTGACGTGAGTCCATTCATATTCAGACTGGAGAAGCTTATAAGCCAGGGCCTGTTCATGTACACAGTTCCAGTGTGATTTCATGCCAGTTTAAATACTGTAAAAGTTACCTTGATAACCTTAGCCTTAGGATAGGATTGATTAGACACAGTTTTAAGATCAAATAGGAAGATTCAGACACTGTTTTCTTTTCATAGGTGAGAGTCACAGAATCTTAGGGGTTGGAAGGGACCTCCAGAGATAATCTAGNCTGTGCTAGCAGCTGTCTGTTAAAGCAGGTTTCTCATGGCCCTTGAGATAGGGTAGAAAACTCTCATCTATAGGATCAGAAGAGTTCTCAGTCAAGGATTTAAGTAAATAAAACATTATATGGCTTTTATTTAAAAAAATAGATCTCTGGGTTATGACGTTGAGCTTATATTTTGGGTTTTGTTAGCAGACAAATTGATCTTTGCAGCTTTTTAGATTTACCCCTGCATGACAGTTTAAAATGAAGCAAAGTAATGGGTCTACAAAATGCCTTTTCTCTGTTCTTTGTGCCTCTTGACAGATATCTGTGTAATGTATAGGATATCCCCTCTCCCCCAATGATTTTAGACGCTTTTCTGAGGCCAAATCTGAAACTAAGGTGCTTGTCAAAGTTGCTGTGTCCTCTTGGAAGCCTGATACAACTAACTGATAACTTGTGATAATCTGTATTCATTTGTGATTTCTTTGAGTGGTCTACTGTATTTGTCTACCTCCAAATGAAAGTTACTTCATCTCAATAATATAGGGGTCAAACTCCTACCTGTGGTATTTCCAGAAGCAAAACAAAACCAGGGATTTGAGACAATCATTCAATAAAACCTGTGGTGGTCAGACTCCCACCTGAGCAGGAAGAGTATGAGCTGTGAAATAAATGTGTGCAAGTCCATGTGCTTCTGTAGTATTAACTGATTGCTCTTGGAGCTTTAATATTTGTTGCCAAAAATCCTGATTTCTTAATTCAACAACCTGATGTAATAAGAGCTAAAGAGAGCAGGTGAAAGAGGTAGGTTTTGTGTTAGTACATTCTGAACCCTGTTTTTGCTAAATACATATTTCAGTAAAGGAAGTTAGATTGCTGTTTGGGGTTTTTTTTCTTGCTTTTAGACTGACTTTCTGTAGCTACATCTGACTAATCTGCTTTGCCATCCTTTGATCATATTGTACAGTTGACGTGAGTCCATTCATATTCAGACTGGAGAAGCTTATAAGCCAGGGCCTGTTCATGTACACAGTTCCATTGTGATTTCATGCCAGTTTAAATACTGTAAAAGTTACCTTGATAACCTTAGCCTTAGGATAGGATTGATTAGACACAGTTTTAAGATCAAATAGGAAGATTCAGACACTGTTTTTTCTCATAGGTGAGAATCACAGAATCTTACGGGTTGGAAGGGACCTCCAAAGATAATCTAGTCCAACACCCCTGCCAGAGCAGGAGTCAAAATATTAACATTTGTACTTACACAGTAGTGTGAAGAGTAGGATTTTAATCATTCAGTGTGAGGCTGAATTGATTGATTTATTGATTTGCTGTTAAATACATTTAAATATGGCTTCTGCTTTATCCAACATCACAAAATGGCCTAAAAACTCTCATGGTGGAAAAAAGTAAATTTGCCTATTTTTCTTTTTCAATGACAGGGATGTTTAGGCAAGGTTGTACAGCTTTCAGAGTAATCACACCTAATATAGATGAAGAGGCTTCAATGATGGAGGACGTTGGAATGCAAGATGTTCACTTCAATGAAGTAAGTAAATGTACGAGTATTAGATTTGACGCACGTTGAAGCACTGTTTATTTTGTCCAGGTTTGTGTTTCAATGCAGGGGCTGACTGATGATGAATTGTTTTCTTAGATGCTATTCTTATCCCAAAACTGAAATTAAAAAATTTCTGTGATCCTTCACAGTTTTTGAGAATTTAGAATACAAGTATACTATAAATCAAGCACTAGCACATCAATGCAATACTGCCGTTGGAATAAAAGTAAGCTTTTAATCTAGTTGACAACATGAACAATAATATGGCTTGTTTATTAAAGTCAACAAGACTGACTTTGATTTAGATTGTTACTACAACAGCAATCATGAAAATATTCCCTGATTTTTGCTGGTTTACAACTTCTCTAAACAAATATGCTGTAACGATGGAAATGGTTTTACTGACACCAGACTTGCGTCAATGCTGGCAGTTTTTCTGGCTTAACTTTCACTCCATGTGTCTTTGCTGATCCATCTCTGCTGGCTCTACAGTAAATTTTACTATTAAGACAACCATATGAAAAGGTTATTCATAATCTTGCTCATGGAGAGCTACATCTACATGATGTATTTGCCACTGTAGATGGGGGAAAAACGGAGCAGACCACTACTTGCAGTAGCTATGTTGGAAAAATTCCTGGGGTGTGTGTGATTGTAATTGCACAACAAAAAATATTTTTATTTTCTGTTTTGGTTTGTATGTGGCAAAGATATATGACAAAATTATTTGACTGCAAATTGTGGCTATCCTTACAGTTTTAGGAGGAACAGATGAAAGATTCATTGGTTTAAGCCTGGGTTTAGACCTAGGGTACCTGTGTTTTACTCCTAATTTCTGGTATTGCTTTGCTTTATGATTTTAAGACAAAAATTGTTGTCTTGCTTTTTTTCTGGGGAGGCAGGAGTTGGAATTACTTGAAATTATAGTGCAAATTGCCTTTTTTTTTTTTCTTTTAAGTGTGCTATATTCTTTAAATCACTGATTCTTCTGATCCAACATGGAATTTAGCATGTTACTCCAAGCAAAATGGAAGTTGCTCTAAGGGAGCCAAGAGTTGGGTTTCTAGTGACTACTGTAACCAAAAATTTTTATTAGAAATTCTTGTTAGTGTCTAGCTGACAAACCATTTGCAGAGCTAAATTGTTTTGTGGGTTTTGAATTCTCTTTAATTGGTTTTCTCATTAGTCAGTCCCTGCAAAAAGAATATACTGCCTTTTCTGGGTTGCTGAACCCTACACAAATTTATTTCGAACTCTCACTATTTCCATGGAACAGAAGTAAGCCAAGACTGAAATGATAAGCCTGTGGAGCTTGCAAAAGGGTCAAACTTTGCCAAATTTATTTTTGCCCTGCATGCAACCCTTTTTAAACTTAACCATGTAGCACTTTAACTGATTAAATATTGGTAAAAGTTACTGGTTTTCAGATAAATTCTTATAGTTCACCCCAGGAAAAGTAATAATAGAAAAGACAGGTTTGATTTTGGTAGACAAAAAAAAAATAATGGCTAAATTAAGACGACTAGAAGATTAAATTAAGATTACAAAAGTACTTCAAAATGAGTAGACTAGGTTCTTCATGAATAGGAACATTCATATATGGAGTGTTTTCTCACGTGTCCTCTTGTAAGTAAAACTACATTAGCCTAAGAAGAATAATCGTATGACATATCAGTTGGGTACAGAAATCAGAAACATGTCTTTCACACTGCACTTTGCTGCTACTGAGCTTTAAAAGGATACTCTGATGGGAATTCTTCCTATAGGTGATAACAAGTCACGTGGAATTTCTTTTTTAACATACAAGATTTCCCTGCATGTTGGTTCCTTTACAGTTGAATCTTCAAAAGGGTGATTACAAATATAGAGGGTCAGGGGAGATGCTTTCATGTTTGTAAAAAGAGCAAAACATCTTTTATTTGCTCCAGTTTATAAAAAGTCTTCCTAACTAAATAGAATTTGTCTGAAGACATTTAAAAAATGGAAAATTTTAAAATTGTCAATTTCGTTCTTATTTTAAAAGAAATCTCTCTCAGTTTAGGGATTACCTTGATTCATTTCTTAAACCAACCAGTTGAAAAAAACCAAAATTTTGTTTCTTTTAACAAAGTTACTGTGTGCATTTCATTAAGAGTTATTTACCCAGGCAGCTGTTCAGGAGTACAATTCAAATTCTTCTTGCAGAACTAAATATCTTTCGGGTGTCAGAAATAGGAAAGTGAAATCCTGGAACCTTATATCCTTTCCATGCTAGACTTTGCTGAAAGCTCACCATCTGTGAGAGATCTGAGCTATGGCTCACAGGCCTGTGGCAGGTGCCAGATTCCATGCAGATTAAGGTTGGAAACAATTTCATACAGTTTTGTGGGTTTCTTTCCAAAATATACTCTGCCAGAAAACAGTTCCAACACAGATATTAAGTCAATCTGCACTTTCATTTTTCTTTTCCTTTTTTTTTTTTTTTTTTTTTTTTTCTTCCTTCACCTTCTGTGAGAGGAATTATTCTAACTTGTAGCCTGGTGAATGAAAGGACTTCGTAGCTCAGATGGTATGATAACGCTTGTAAGCGATCAGGATGCAGAGTGATTCAATGTATTAAAGCACTTTATGAAATAAACAGAAATAGTTACCCAAACACAGAAGATGCTTTAAGTATGGTGGTGAAGGGTGATACACTTCAGGGATACTCAAGGTGATATTGTTTAACATCATTGTTAGCAATCTAGGTCATGGAATATGGTGTATCATCAAGTTTGTGGATGAAACTAAACGGAAGGAGAGTGACTGATACGTTGCGAGAGCAGGGCTGCCATGTAGGAGAACTTCAAACTAAAGGACCACAGAAGCCTCTCAAAATTCTACAAAAAGAAGTGCCAAGTCTTGCATTTGTGAAAAAAAATCAACCAATGTCTCAGCACAGGCCGGGGATGGAGCAGCAGTACAGTAGAAAAGACTTGCAGTTCCAGGGGAGAAGAGGTTGAATGGGAATCAGTGGTGTCGCCTTGTGGCAACAAAGGCCAACTGCATGCTGGGTTGTATTAGAAAGGGCATAGAACCAAGAACTGAAGGGAAATGAGTTTTCCCCCTTCTACTTGGGATTTATGGCACTCCATCAGTAATCTTGTGCCTACAGCAAAGTCAAGGGAGATATCAACAAACTGTAAAAATTCCAAATACTAAAGTGGGGAAGAACCAGACTCTTCTAAGAGGTGCTCAATAAAAAAAAGAGGCTGTCCTCATGGGTTACAAGGAGAACTCTGATTGGATATATGACAGGTGACCCAGAAATGCTGTGTTCTCTTCCTCCTATGAGCTGTCCCATGTGGAATTTTTATTCGTGATAGTTTGTCCCATGTTACTGCTTTGCTGTATTTGGCTGCCCTCCAGTGTCCAAGTTAAGGTTGCTGTCATAAAAAGAGTGGTGGTGTATAGTGCTTGTGGTACAGCAATGACACTGGTCTTTCAGTCCTCACCACCTGCCTGCTGAGGATGGGGACACTGGGCAGCCTATACAACCTCATAGTGACTGGAGCAAAGGACGAGATATTTGAGGGACCAATGCAGCACGTGGATAAGGGTAACATTTATCAGTCTCTGTTTGCTCGCAGTCTTTATTAGTGATGTCTTTATGCTGTCTCAGTTCTCTGCCAAGGGCAGTGCAGGAACAGAGTAGCACTGGATCCCTTCTAAGAATACAAGAAGTTACTTCTAGCTTCTGGCTTCACCATTATGATGCAGGAGTGGTACCAGAAGGTCTAAAGAAGTAGAAATGTCATGTCTTCTGATGCTTCTGCCTCAGACTTGGATTCTTCTGGAGTTTCCTGGAGCTCCAGACATGTTTGACAGATGAAGTGTGTTAGTGTGTGTGAACAGGAAATGGGCTTCTTCACAGTGGTTCTGTCACACTAAAGCTGTGACCAAGTACATGACAGTTGCATCACAGGAGCTAAAAGCTGTTCCATAATATCTGTAACATTGTTTGTTACAATTTAGTTAATGCAGTTGGCCACGTAATTTTGAATTTATGAGAAATAGAACAAAGCCATGTTATCTTAAGTTTTCTTATGATTATTGAAGAAGAAATTAAATCCCTGGAAAATAAAGAGTTCTGACAACCCAAAGGAATGGACTTCATAGTTATGATGTGAGTGCTCTAATTTAAAAATATATGCTTCTATTTTCATATACATGCAAGCCTAGTTTTTATTTAATCTCAGATAACTATCCTTTTGCTACCAGAATGTTAGGCTCAAACCCAACAAAGCCAGGGTGGTTGCTTTCTCATCACTCTGTTTAGACACTTCAGGATTTCTCAGCTTCTCTAACTGTTGTTATATTTCTCTTCATTCTGAACCAAGTATACCAAACTCATCTGATGTATCTTGATAATTACTTCCGAGTACAGATTTCTGTACTGTGTCTTTTCCATTGTTGATATAACTTATTTGATAGTTTCCTTCAGAAGCATTACAGTCAGATGTTTGTAGAGCTGCTTTTGTAAAATAATGTTCTTTAAAAAAAAAATAAAACAAAACCAAACCCCAAGGAAGCAACACTTTAAAAAGCATATTAACAAGGTAAAACGAGTTTGGGTCCTCACACAAGTGTCATTTGTAGACTTAAGAGGTCAGGAATATGTAAAAGAAAAATACTCTTTGTGGTAAATACAAGAGTACAAGTGTATACTCAAACCTGTTTTGGGGCAGGATCTCCCTTTTCGTTCGGAAGAACTTTGGTGTTTTTCAAGTTGTTTTACTTTTTCATATGTGTATCCAAATCTAGGATGTGCTGATGGAATTGTTGGAGCAGTGTGCTGATGGACTCTGGAAGGCAGAACGTTATGAACTCATTGCTGACATATATAAACTTATCATTCCCATTTATGAAAAACGGAGAGATTTCGAGGTATGAAATTGATCATAAGCAAACTTGAGCAGGAAAAAAATCCTAGTATTTCTAGTCTAACTGCATGACACATTGCACATAACAGAACGAAAATATTCAGATTGTACCTGAAATATAAATGTGCCGATTTTTTTGTTTTGTTTTGACTTCAAATAATTTTACATGTTTTAATTAAATATAAATAAATGAAGGTCCATCACAGAATCTCAAGGACGGGAAGGGACTTTTTAGAAATCATCTAGTCCAACCCCTCTGACACAGCAGGACCACCTAGGATAGGTCACACAGGAACTCATCCAGATGGATTTTTAGTATCTCCAGAGAAGGAGACTCCACAACCCATCTTGGCAGCCTGTTCCAGTGCTCCATCACTCTCACAGTGAAGAAATTCTTCCTTGTATTTCTTTGGAACCTCCTGTGTTCCAGCTTATATCCGTTGCCCCTTGTCCTGTCAGTGGACATCACTGAGAAGAGCCTGGCTCCATCCTCCTGACACCTGCCCTTAACATATTTGTAAACGCTAATGAGATCACCCCTCAGTCTCCTCCAAGCTGAAGAGCCCCAGCCCCCTCAGCCTTTCATCATAAGGGAGATGCTCCATTCCCTTAATCATCTTTCTGGCCCTATGCTGAACTCTCTTCAGCAGCTCCCCATTCTAAACCTGTTAGTACTGTTCAAATAATGTTTTTAGTTATTAATTGCAAGGACATTATTCATTGTTGTTTTAAAAAAAGCAAAATTCTAACTTATTCTTTCACCTCATGATTGTTTTTTCTTATTTTTAGAGGCTTGCTCATTTATATGACACTCTTCATCGAGCATACAGTAAAGTAACAGAAGTTATGCATACAGGCAAGAGACTACTGGGAACTTATTTCAGGGTAGCATTCTTTGGACAGGTGAGCATTATTTGACTTGTATTTGTCTGCTGTATGCACTGAGAAAAAGCTGAATTTATTTTACAAAGTATACTGTAGTTCTTCAGTTGTATTGATATCATGACATAGAAAGCACAAGAAATGTGGTCTGTATGAAGTAATTAAACACCATCAATTAGTTTAAAACATTTACCAGTTCCAATACAATTTTTCATTATTTTCCTCAGTAAATTTTTTTGCTTCTTTTTTTTTTTTTCTTCTTCTTTTATTTACTACCTTAAGGCAGCGGTAAGTTTTCTATACGGTCAGTTCTTAGCCATGTATTGACTTAATGTCTGTAGTGCTACAGTGTGGTTTGCAAGGCTGCTTCTTAGATTGGTATGCATTAATAGCCATTGCAGTTGAAAAACAAAGTGGCTTTAAGTTCCATCTAGAGAACAAATCACTCTTTTTCTATGCATCAGTATTGCATGCTTTGAGCAAAAGTTCCGGCCGCGTATTGGACAGCTTCACATCCTCTAATATATGTCTAGAATGCATCTGTATCAGTCTGGTATCACGCAGTATCAAGTAATACACTCTCTACATGCATTAGCCCAGTCGCTAGTTGTTCAGCTGAGCATGGAGAATTGTAAAATCCTCTGAGCAGTATAACTTTACATGTATTCTGTTGTCTTTTACAACTTTATAGCAATACCAGTTTACAGACAGTGAAACAGATGTTGAGGTAATTACAGTAAGCGCTTACAAAGCAAGCAATGCAGTAAAAACTACTGCATTTCACCTTAGTTTGATGTGGGTATTTTTGTCAATCTAGCCTGTGTTTATACATGATATGTTGTGCTTTTCGATTCTGTCTGTTTCGTTTATGACAAAAATATTTATTTTATGGTTTCAAACATAAACTCAGACATGGCTTGTTGTTTTAAACCAATGACCTGTTTCACTTTCCATGTATCTTGCATTTAATTATGGCTTTAAAACCAATGTTTTATGTGATAAAAATAAGGAACTAGATACCAATATAGTAGAAAACAAAAATTAAGATCATTAGGATTATCATCATAAATTTTCCTTTTCTGTAATTAATTCTATTATTACCTAAAGAAGTTTTTTATATTATTGCTATGTAAATTATTGCCGAAATATTCACTTGTGAATTGGATAGTCCAACTGGGCAACGAGGTTTCTGCTTTGGCAAGTGAAACAGTGCTGGAAGTTCACTTTTGAATAAAAGTGAACAAAAAGATATCTCAATGGCTTGGCACACCATAAAATTACAACAGATGTTTACAATTTTGACTGTGTGTTTCCATTATCTTTCTCTCATTGTATAATAGATAATTACATTTTTCTGGGGGTGTTTTATTCTCTTAGGAAATCTTTTTTACTTAGATTTTAATTTCTCTTTATTTATGTTTGCTTGAATCCCATTGTTAAATGTTTATATTTGCTTTGATCCACACACATTATGTTTATCTTAATCATTGCCCTATGTGTGTTTTTTCCCACGATTTTGATGACTTTGGTTTTTTTACAGGGATTCTTTGAGGATGAAGATGGAAAAGAATATATCTATAAAGAACCTAAACTCACACCTCTTTCGGAAATTTCCCAAAGACTCCAAAAACTCTACTCTGACAAATTCGGATCTGAAAATGTCAAAATGATTCAGGATTCTGGCAAAGTATGATCTTTATTCTTTCTTTAAAAGTCTAACTTTTTTTTTCCCACTAATCCACTTGAAATACTGTGGGATCACTGTCTGTTACTTATACATGACACATACGTGTCTACAAACTGCTGGTTGAAGGGCATGAAAGAAATACCCTTTCCTACTGTTTTCCTTTAAGGACAAACAAAGAGCTTAATTTCCATAGTGTTACCACTTGAAATAATAATTGTTTCTTAGAAAAAAATTTTTGACTCGTGATCATATCTTGTGTTATCTTCAGCTGTATTTCCTGCCAGTTCATGAACAGTAATTCTTCCCTTTCTGTACCTTATGAACAGAGCCCAGTCTTTTTTTCTGAAGTAAGAAGCAAATCCCACATCTGAAAAAAATACCATGTGTAAATCACATAATTCTGTATCAGAGTTGCTTGTTATCCTTTCTCTACATCTCTGACTGAGACTGTTCAACTTTGTAAATGGTTAAACTATTAAAAAAAATGCTCATGTGAAGTCATCCGGTTAAATCTAGCTTTGTCATGGGAAATGCTCTCACTTGTAATCAAAGGTGACAAAACTGGTAAACTGAAGAATGCTACAGTATCCTTGTATGCTGACACATACCGCACTACATGCCTCTCTGCATTTCTTTTGTTCCCCTCCTCAACCAGTTTTTAACTTGGGTTTGTCTTCAGAGTTCATAGTGAATTTCATATCTCTTCTGACCCTTGATTCTACCAGTAAGATCACAAAGGTCTGTGCTTGGAACCTTATAAAGAGAGGGAGACTTAGGCAAGAGCTTTATGTTGTAATCTCAGTTTTTTCACCCTTCTTCCAATGTACTTTCCTGAATTCTTCAAATATAATGTACATGTTTGTCAGAATTTGTAGGGAACACATTTTATCATCTGTATCAGAAGGACTACGTAAATTACTGCTTAAGTTCCAGCCCAGTAACCTCCAACAGAGTTAGAGAGGGGGGAAAAAAAAATCAAGGAGCATATTTCAATAAAAATGGATAACAGCAAGGAGACCTTATCTCTGTTTGCTGTTTGCTCCAGGACTTCCGTGGTGATTTCATGTGTGTACTTGCACTGTTGTTTTTCCCACTTAGTTTTATAGAAGGGAAATGTCTTGGAGACAGGCAGAGATAACGTGAATATTTGACAAGGGACTAAAATGGTGGAAAACAACCTTTAGAAAGATGCACAGGTTTAGGTTTATCTTCTTTATTCTGTGATTGGGGGAATTGGGAACACAAAAAAGTCTCCTTGGTCGATTTAGGGACCCTTTTGGGCAAAGACTTAGGAGGCCTCATCTGTTGGTACTGGAGACTAGTTGCTGCTTTTACCAAATTACAGGATCTGCCTGTCCGTGAGACTAACTCATCCAGTTCTAGAAACAGAATGAACTGCATAGTGAAGCCTTCTCCTGCTCTTACCAGTATATTCTTTGGCACCCTCATAGAGTGTCAGAGTTGAGACTGACACGTTGGAAGGAATGTCTTCTGGGGGTGGTATTAGAACTATTTACAATGTACTGATTTCTTTTTCATAACTAAGTTTTTTAATCACTAGCAAGTTTCATTTTCCAATCCACTATTGTATTGACTGTCTTGGCAGACAAATATTTGTTTCTGGGTTTTCTGTCTCTGTGCCTTCCAGTGTTAAGCATGAGTACAACTCTGTGTTATGTTCATGTTTGCAGTTCTGCATACAGCAGTTGTTGAGCTTTTGGGAAAAAAAACAAACAAACAAACCACAAAAAAATCCCCCAAAGCAAAACCAAAAAAACCCCACATCATCTTGCAATGTATCTGTCTGTGTTGTCTTCCTAACAGTTAGAAACTGAATGCAGAGAAACTATGTGAGAGCATGAACATTTCCTGTGTTTTCAGTACTTTAATAGACCAAATGTAACTTCTGTAAGTTGTGTGACTACAGTTGCATCCACTTTATTCACAATATGGCTATTTGGGTTTGTTTTGGTTTTTTTTTGTCTATTTTTAAGGTAAATCCTAAGGATTTAGATTCAAAATATGCATATATTCAAGTTACACATGTAATTCCATACTTTGAAGAAAAAGAGTTGCAAGAAAGAAAAACAGATTTCGAAAGGACTCACAACATTCGTCGCTTCATGTTTGAGATGCCTTTTACTCAAGGTGGTAAAAGACAAGGAGGAGTAGAAGAACAGTGTAAGCGACGGACCATTTTGACAGGTACCGATTGACTGGAAATCCTTTTAAGAGAAAACTATTCTTTTGTTTCTTATGCTGAATTCTTGTTAGTAGGTTTTTCAATATGTTGTATTTTGTCAGGAGAAATCCTTTGGAAGGTTTCAGATGTGACTGTTGTAAGTCACAAGAGTTGCAATGTATATCAAAAAGTATATTGCAAAGTATAGACCAAAAAGCCTTCTAAAATTGGTATATACTTGAAAATAATACTTAAAAAATTGATATACAAACACAAATGTTCATCTAAATGACAGGTAAATATCAATTTATGAAATAACAAGTTGTGCTTTGACTGGAAGCATTAGTTCAAATTCTGTTTGGTGTGGGTTGTTCCATTTCATTTGAAGTCCTTATAATAGCTATCGGCTAAAATTCTTTTCATCTTTTTAGACTAAGCTAGTTGTTTTTTTCAAATTGGCTTCTGATAATCCTCAAATATTTTGTGAGGCTTTTTTTACTTTAAGCTTTAAGAATTGTGAATCTGGAGACTAGCTTTCCTTGTTCTTAAAGACTTGTTTCGTGTTTTGTCTCTTAAGTGTGAGCTTCTGTGTCACTGTTTTAATATAGTGATAAAAATGACTTAGTAAGACTTTATAATGTTAACTGTCCATAACTAGCATTGTGAGTAAATAGAAAATACAGCTTTGCTAGTTTTGATTCTTCTCCTCTTTGTGATATGAATATGAGAAGCAATTCTTTTTATAGTTCTCATGTGAATTAAGTTCCAATGTGGTTTTTTTCTTGATTATTGTTAGTAGCAGCAATGACAATGATCTTTGCTGCAGCATATGTAAATCTATGTATATTTGAATTATTAATATTTCATTTCCCTGTACATTTGGTAATATTTTTAATTATATTACATGTTATTAAGTTGGGCAATTAATTATGTCAAAATGATATTTTTTAGCATAAAATTCTATCAAAACATATATTCAAGAACCTTTTTCTGACTTTATTCAATTTCTGTCCACAGCTATACATTGCTTCCCATATGTGAAAAAGCGCATTCCTGTAATGTACCAGCACCACACTGATTTAAATCCAATTGAAGTAGCCATTGATGAGATGAGTAAAAAAGTTGCAGAACTCAGGCAGCTTTGCTCTTCAGCTGAAGTAGATATGATCAAACTGCAGCTGAAGCTACAAGGAAGTGTCAGTGTTCAGGTAAGACAATATCCTTTGCCATTCAGCTATTTCTCTTGCTTCTCTCCCTGAAAAATTATGTAAGTAGCATCTTATCATGAGTTTATATTCTTTGTATTTAAGAACGTCCTAAATTAGAAATGTGACCATTGTTTGCAGTTATTTCCAGAATAAGAAAAGCAATAAAAATATTTCATAAAAACACTTGTCATGGACAGTTACATTTATTTTATTAATAATTAATTGCTATTAACTTTATTACATGGAAGGATTAAGATTCTTCTCTAGTGTCTATGCTGATCTAAACCCCACTAGGTTTTGTGATAAAGCTGAAAATATTTTAAAATAGTGACTTGTCATGTAAGGAGGAATGAGCATATTTCGCTTAGCCTTAGAGCTGCTCATAGTAGGTTTGACATGGACAGTATTACTTTCATATTTTGGTAAGATCTCTATGGAGATGAAGAGGGAGTGCTAAAATATAGGAGGAGAGTTTTAGTAGAAAACTGGGCAACGTTTAAACTTGCCTAAGGCAAGCAAGAACTGAATTTATAAAGAAGCCATCAGATTCACCAAAATAGGGTACAGAAAGCAGTTGTAGCATGTACAAATCAATCATAGATTCATTACAGTTGGAAAAGACCTTTAAGATCATCAAGTCCAACCACTAACGTCACACTGCCAGGCCCATCACTAAATCACTCATATCCCTCAGCACCTCACCTATGCGTCTTTTGAATATCTCTAGGGTTGGTGACTCCACCACCTCCCTGGGTAGCTTGCTCCAACGCTTTAATAAACCTCTCAGTGAAAAAGTTCTTCCTAATCTCCAGTATAAACGTTCCCTGGCACAACTTGAATTCATTTCCTCATGTCCTATCATTCATTACTGGAAAGAAGACATTGACCCCGACCTCACTGCAACACCCTATGCTAAAGGTCTTCAGAATGCAATGACAAAAGTGCTGCTCTATTATTTTTAACTGATTTAAATCAAAGGAACAATAAACACAGTCATTTGAAATTAACTCTTGTCATGTTGAAGAAAGAGAGAAAAAAAAAAAGACCCCACAGAAATCAAACCAAAGTTCCAGAATTGGCAAACTGTCCAGCTACCATTTGGGATGAGAAAAGAGGAGCTCTTTCTGTTCATATGAAAGAATAGGGATGAGTCAGACATCACTGAAAACATTTTCCATGTAGCTGCCATAATAGTGCAATTCAATTTCTGCTAATTATTGCAAAATTTGCAACTTGGATGAGTGTTTTTAATAAAGAAGCAGACCAAACGGTAGTAGATTAAGCTCTTTTTGTCATTTTGCCACCCTAATTTCATAAATAGAGGTGATAAATTGGCAATATCAGCAGTTATTTTGCCACACCGCTGAAATTGTTTCTTTGTGCCAGGACAGGTTTATACAATGCGCTGTAGAGATCTCTCCTGCTCTTCTGTCCCAGCTCCAGCAGTTTTCTTATTTCATAAGTTCTGCTTCTTTGAAGTCACTGTGTTCTCCTAAGAAATGCAAATTATTGCATACTTGTAGTACTTGTTATTACAAAGACAGATTGTCAGAGAAATGACTTTATTTTGTAACTCTTGTTCATTTTAGGTTAATGCTGGTCCATTGGCATATGCAAGAGCTTTCTTAGATGACACAAATACCAAAAGATATCCAGACAATAAAGTAAAGCTACTAAAAGAAGTTTTTAGGTACGTTGGGGGATGGGAGGGAGGGGAAAGTCTTTTTTCAAGACTGATGTAATAAGAATTTATTTGAAAACTTTAAACTTTCATAGTGTTTTGGCTGCATTGGAATACAAGCTGATATTTTTAATTAATCTTTTGGATTTTGTATTGCTGATTGAGGTATTTTTTTAATTACGTTTATCTAAATCAGGCAATTTGTTGAAGCTTGCGGGCATGCTCTGGGTGTAAATGAACGACTTATAAAGGAAGATCAGTTGGAATACCAGGAAGAAATGAAGGCCAACTACAGAGAAATGGCAAAAGAGCTTTCTGAAATAATGCATAAACAAGTATGTGCTGAAATTAAATTCTATATACCAATATTCAGAAGGTAGCTGTAATGTCAACCCGCTAGAAAAAGTGTATGTAATGCTTTACACAAAAGGATTGGGTTTTCTCCTGTTTTTGCTCAGAATATAAGTATATCATGGAATTGTGGAACGTCATATTTTTTTTTCTGTTTGTGAATTTTCCACAAAGGCTTTCTTCATCTTCAGGATTAAGTCTTCCTCATTAAGAAAGTAAATCTGGTTGGCACCAGCTTGAGGGATTTTTTTTTTTTTGTAGGAGAGGAAGAATACAGTAAAGATAAAACAAACGTAATTACATGAATATATGTCACTTAGGCTTCATATGTGTAGTTACAGATGTCTTTATAGAGCTCATTGTAGTCTGGTAACTTTAGGGAGATTTGATCAGCAAGTGGTTTTTTTTCATTAGATTTTGGAGGTATAAGCATTTACTTTTGCAGCAAAGAGTCAAACAACTTTCAGGAGGTATTCCAACATGTTTTCTGGAGGAGAATCCACTACAGACAAGCTGGAGATATGGGAGAAGGAAAACCAGCACTCTTGTGGAGTTAGATGTAGGACTTTGCATCTGGAATCAGTGGTAGAAATACCTCCTAGCTGCAGAGGCAAGGATTTTTTTCCCAGGAGGACAGGAAGGGCTTCACTTTGGGTTCTTTTTCTTTCATCTACTGTTATTTGTATAAACTTTTCCCAGAGGAAGAGTGACTCATAGTTCTTAACACTCAAGACTTATTTTCTGATAGTATTTTACCTTACAAATACATGTCTATGAGACTTCCTTAGATGTATGACCATAATAGTAACTTTTCTTTGTCTAAGAGCCAATGCAACTGGATAACCAGTTGATACAAAGAGGGAGTCTGAGTTTCTGTTGTCCATACAAAAACTAAATGCTTTACTCAGAAATCGAATTGTACAGGAAAAATCAAATTTGAGACCTACCTGAAGTGTTCAGTCTAGCTCACGTTTAAACACTCTGTTACTCATCCAGATTTTTTCCCAGGATTTTATGCTTTAGATGTGCAATGACTTTACTCAACTACTAAATTTGACATCTCTAAATTTCTCTATTAATATCCAAGAAATACATGCTTAAATAGCTAGTCACTGATGAGTGTAACAGTTGATCCATGGGCTTAGCTAAGAAACATTTGCCTTCATTCCAGCCTTGCTTAGATGGCATCCAAAACTGTATAGTAATTTTTTTCTGTTCAAAAATATGTCAAGTGTCTAAAGATCACTTCATATGCTTTCTCGCTCTCCATTATTTCCTGATGCAGTTTTCTCAGGTACTGTGCTATGAGTAGCTCTGTGCTATGATATCATTACGGTGAAGCACAAAAATAAAAGTGCATAGGCTTCATTTCCATTCCCTTGTTTAAAAAACACAAACATAACAATGTCTTTCAGATAGACATGTAGAAGAAAACAGATGAATGTGTTGTATGAGAAGATTAGACAAATGTACAGAAGACCCCTTCACAAAAGAGTGGAAAATGTTGTAGTCAAATAATTTAATGATAAGGGCAGTGAATGAAAGATTAATATTCTCATGGGATAAGAAAAAGTAAAAGGATATAATGACAGTTTGAGATGAGAAAAAATACTCTGAACTCAGTGCAAGATATGCATGTTTAAATACTCAGGTGTGTGAGTTTCTGAAGGTTGATGATAAGAAAAAGTATGTCATGCCTGAAACTTCAGGAGTAAATTACGTTATATAAAGAGGAGGCAAACAACTGATAGCTATAATATAGTGTGAAGGGTATATAAAAGTACCACTGACTGTGGTAATCATAGAATAACAGAATGGTAGGGGTTCGAAGGGACTTTTAGAGATCATATAGTCCAACCCCTCTGCAAAAGCAGGTCCACCTAGATCAGGTCACACGGGAATGTGTCCAGGCGGGTCTTGAAGACCTCCAAGGAAGGAGACTCCAAAACCCCTCTGGGCAGCCTGTGCCAGGGCTCCCTCACCCTCACAGTGAAATAATCTTTTTCTTATGTTTAAATGGAACTTTTTTGTGTTCGGCTTCATCCCATTACCCCTTGTCCTGTTTCTAGAAACAACATAAGAAAAGGATGCCCCAATCTCCTGACATCCAGCATTTAGATACTTATAAATATTAATGAGATCCTCCGTCAGTCTCCTCTTCTCTAGACTAAACAGCCCCAGTTTCCGCAGCCTTTCCTCGTAAGGAAGATGCTCCAGTCCCCGGATCATCTCAGTGGCCCTGCACTAATGTGTACTCTTAGCTTACTATTGTGTTCTTTTTATATAAATGTAATTCGTTGTAAATAATTAAAACAGGCTATGTTGAGTTGTTTTTTTAAAAGAGTGATCACTCTTCAGAAGAAGGGTTTAGAACCCTCTTTTCACAAAAATCTTTCAAAATGTCACCTTTGTGGGCCTGCCTATTGTTGTATTTGAAAAAGAGCTTCTCACAATGTTTTTTTCTAATGCCATTGAAAAAAAAATGTGTTAGCTGTCTTACAAGAGTGTGGAATTCCAACAGTTGCAGAAATGTTGGAATTAAAAGTATGAAAGAGAATTTTAACAGATTTTTCTATTTTCTCCTCTGCTGCTTGCCAATGTGATCAGATGGGATGGTAATTAGTTTTCTTTACTTATGCTCTTAATTTGTCTAGTCTTTCTCTAATTCCTTTCCTATATTTCAATATTTCTAATCTTAGAATCAGTTTGTAGCTGTTAAGAAGGAATTCTTTTTGGTGCTTCGATAGCTTTTGATAAGAAATGTTTGAATCCTACCTCTAAGTCAAAAAAAGGAAACAAACCAAAAAAAAAAAAGAGGGAAAAAAAAGCAAGGCTATTGTCCTTGTTAAACTCCTTTTGAAAGTTAACAAAAGAAATGAGATAAATTATTCAAGCATTCTCTAGACAGGACAGTGTAATATGTACATTAGGAGAACTGATGTTGGAGAAATAACTACTACGCTCCTAAACCTAACAGAGAATGGCTGAAAAGAGTAACCATCCCCAAAAAGAAGTTCTGTGCAATTGAGGAAGTACTAAAAAGTACTGATTGGGATGAGCAACACATCATGCAGTTGGTTAGCTGCTTTTATAAATGCTTGTGTCATGTTATAACATTTTGGTAAATATATGTTTTCCGTTTCAAGATTACTCCAGTGGAAGAAAAGGCCAGTGTTATGCCTAATTCACTACACATTTTCAACGCCATAAGTGGGACTCCGACAAGCACAACAGTTCATGGGATGCCCAGTTCTTCTTCAGTTGCATGATTGTTTTGTAAAGGAAAGTACGTTCATTTGACTGGTTTTTTTTTGGGGGGGGTGGTTTGGTTTGTTTTTTAGTTTGTGGATTTGCTTCGTTGTGTGCAAACTCAGGATGATTTCGAAGCTAAATGTTGGGCACGTGCAAGCTGCATAATTCCTACGAATGTCTGAGCACACTTAGCAAATAGCAGTTACTGGTAAATAGTCTTTTAGAGTAAGGGAGACACACATGTATTTTCTAATCTTGCTGGTAACATTTACAAGTATTCACAATGTCATTGCAGAATTGCCTGTTGGAAAATTACAGAGTTGAAGTTAGTTTCTCTTTTTTTCATTAGAAAGTGTTACTAAACTGAATTGCACATTACAAAACAAAGTGTTGTGGGATGTAATTTTGCAGATATGTAACATTCCGGTGTTCTTTTTGTGTATGGCACATAGAGGTTGATTCCAAGTACAAGAACTATTTTGGGGCTAGACAGAGACACTAGTTTTCTGGGTTTAATGGAACTGACAATAATAGTTTTTGTACCATTTGGCGAATCGTTGTGCTTTATTTTATACCTTGTTGCATTTTGGAGGTGTGTGAGCTTAGGTCTTATTAAACAACTAAATACAACCAAAGGTCTGTATTAATGAACACTGAGGTATACTAAAATATCAATAGTAGTAAATTGTTATGTACATATTGTTTGTTAATACAGTCCATACAGTCTGTACATAAATGTATGACATTTCTAAGCATTTTTTAGTACTCATACCAGCTCTTATCCTTCTGCTTTTAGTTTGTTGTGAAAATTTGCTCATTCCAACTATATGCAGACTTTACAGCTCATTTATTCCTGTATATAAATAAGTGCAATATAAAGATGTATACAGTCTTTGCTATGTTAGGTTTATATGCAGTTATTAAAAGGAACAAACTTTTTTGCCAAAGCAATGGAATATGTAATTGGTGATCATGGTTCCTGTGGTAAATGGTGGTATAATTTAATGCTTTTTCCACATTCTTATTCTTTTAAGACATTAATTTAGTAATTTTATATTTGGGGAAAATAAAGGTTTTTAATTTTATTTAACTGGAAGCACTGTCCTGCTGTAATTAAACATTCTGTACTACATCTATATTAAAAGGAAAAAAGTAGTTACTTTTCCCATTGTGTGCTCTGGTTTTTATTCCAAGTGTGGCCCTGAGTCTGGGGAAAGATGAAACCTTGATCAAAAAAAAAAATGAGATCAGGTGCAGACACTTCTAGACTGTATTTCATATTCCTTGTCAATAATTTAGGTTATTACTTGGGACACCAGTTTTGGATCCATCATGTTTGGCTCAAGTACCATATCAACAGTAACTAAAGGTTGTTCCTCACCAGTACAGTTAATATTAGAAAGTCTTGTCATCAATTGACAGTAGAAATCATCTTTTCCTTATGATATTAGGTTTATAGTCAGTTGAAACTCATGAGTTGCCATGACTCATCAAAAGATTGTCTAATCTAAAAGATTGTCTAACCTAAACAGCTCGTTCTGGCAGCGAAATACTGGATAACTCTGCTTTTTGTAATTGTGTTTCTGAAACAAATTCCTGTTGGTTTAAAGTTCTTAAAATAAAGAGGAAAAGAAAAGGGAAGTGGGGAGGTGGTGTAAAAATATCAGGTTCCCCCAACACATACTTTTAGATAGTGAACCCATAATGCTGTGACAAGTGACACTCTCCTTTTCCCCTTCCAGCCTCTCATGCTTTCACGTTTTTGTTTGTGAAAATGAGTGAGATATGTTGTTTACATATCAATAGTAGTTAGTCTCAAAAGTTATTTTATTATTAGGAGAAAATACACAGTAAAGGTGCTTTGTCATTCAGGAAAAGTTCTGTACCAATATATTAATTAAAAAATCGTGCATCAGGGTGGCTTCTTGCAGTTACCCTGTTTTTTCTAACTCCCACTTTGCCCTGGGAGCAGAACTGATCGTTTCCTATAGTTTTACTTTTGTACTGAGACCTTAATTTAACAGAGTCACATCTGCTAACCGGTCCATAAAGGTAGTATGGATTCATAGTTGAATATCATAGACTCATAGAATGTTAGGGATTGGAAGGGATCTTCAGAGATCATCTAGTCCAACCCCCCCTGCAGAAGCAGGTTCACCTGGAGAAGGTCACACAGGAATGCATCCAGGCAGATTTGGAAACTGCCAGAGAAGGAGACTCCACACCCTCCCTGGGCAGCCTGTGCCAGGGCTCCCTCACCCTCACAGTGAAGAAGTTTTTCCTTATGGAACTTTTTGTGTTCCAGCTTCATCCCAATTACTCCTTGACCTGCCACTAGATACAACAGATAAAAGTGATGTTCCAACCTGCTGACACCCACCATTTAGATATTTGTAAATATTAATGAGATCCTCTCACAGTCTCCTCTAGACTAAACAGCCCCAGTTCCCGCAGCCTTTCCTCATAAGGAAGCTGCTTCAGTCCCCTGATCATCTTGGTGGCCCTACACTGGACTTTCTCCAGAAGTTCCCTGTACCTCTTGAGCTGGGAAGCCCAGAACTGGACACAGGACTCCAGATGAGGCCTCACCAGGGCAGAGCAGAGGGGGAACAGAACCTCCCTTGACCTGCTGGACACACTCTTCTTGATACACCCCAGGATGCCATTGGCCTTCTTGGCCACGAGGGCACATTGCTCCCAGGTCTCTCTCTGCAGACGTGCTCTCCTCTGCAGGTCTGGATGAAGTATGTATCTATATATACTTAACATACATCTAAATGTGTATGTAACTGTTTTGCTTACTTGCTGTAAGTTGGCCTATGAGGAATAATGAGACGCAGATGACAAATGGCTGACGTGAGTTTTCATAGGGTAGTATTAATGATTATCATGTGTTGAACTCTATGCAGACATTTTGTTTATAGCCTTACATGATCTGTTTATTTGAGAGGGCACACCCTCTAATGTATTGGCGTAGTTTTAATAGGCTAGGATTATATTATTGTTGGGTTTTACCTCCTGAATAATTCATTCTGTACCAGCCTACCTCTTCTGCTATTACTTCTGCAACATGTAAACTAAGTATTTGATATGAACGTGTTTATTTACAAAGACTTGGGCTCTGGACTGTTTTTGGCTGGGACAGAGTTAATTTTTTTCATAGTAGCTAGTGTGATGCTCTGTTTTGGACGTGATTAAAACAGTGTTGGTAATACAGGGATGTTTTTGTTATTGCTGAGCAGTGCTTGCATAGTGTCAAGGCCTTTTCTACTCCTTACACCTCCCTGCCAGCGAGTGGTCTGGGGGTGCACAATAGGTTGGGAGGGGACACAGCTGGGACAACTGACGCCAACTGACCTGAAGGACATGCCATACTCAGCAATAAAAGCTGTGGGAAAAGTTTGCCAGGGCAGTGGTTGCTCAGGGACTGGCTGGACATTGGTCAGCTGGAGGTGAGCAATTGAAGTTTCTTGCATCATTTATTTTTCTTGGATTTGTTTTTCTTGGTTTTGTTTTGGGGTTTTTTATGTGTTTATGTGTCTTTATTTCAACCCACAAGTTTTATCACTTCTACCCTTCTGATTCTCTCCCCTGTCCCTCTGTGAAGGAGTGAATGTGAGGCTGTGTGAAGTTAAACCACAGCACAGTCCTTTTTGTCACCCAATCCGGGGCTTGAAGAGTTTGATATATATGAGATTTGACCTTAGTGTGTTAGAGAGAATTTACAATTATTACCTGTTTAATAGTTGCAGGTCTCAATGTTGATTTCCTGGTTCTCAGAATCTAGGTTTATCTGATCAATGCCATGCTGCTTTTCTTTTTCTATACATCAAATTTGAGAGTTTATTAAAGGTAGGGTTTGGAAGGGACCTTGAGAGACCAACTAGTCCAACTCCCCTGCAGAAGCAGGTTCACCTAAATCAGGTCACACAGGAACATGTCTAGGCAGGTCTTGAAGACCTCCAGAGAAGGAGACTGCACACCCTCCCTGGGCAGCCTGTGCCAGGGCTCCCTCACCCTCACAGTAGTTTTTTCCTATGTTTGTTTTGCCTGGGAGAACTGTGTGAAAAGTATTGGCCTTGAGCTCATTCTGGAATTTAGGCCCTGCATTGTTGCTTTCCCTTTACTGCAGGAACCAATTCATGAAGACAATTAACAATTACACTTTTCCCCTTCTCTCTTCTGATGACAGGAGGGAATGAAGAATGTCACATTCTCCTTCTTTACCTACAGGTTGAATGTTTTTTTCCCTTTGACAATAAGTCTTCAAAATCTTTAGCATCCTTGGGTAACCAAAATACTCCTATCAGCATGTCTGAAGAACGTGTTTACAGCTTTTCCTGAGGTTAACCAACTATTTAGGAGTGTCACATAGGGATGTGTCACAAGGCTGTATGGTTATGGCTAGCAAGGCGTGTGTGAGAATATTGGCAAGTACCTGGAAAGGTTTTCATTTTTAGATGGTCTGGAACTTTACCACGAAAAAAATGCAGGATCTTGAGGAAGTGACAGACCCTTTGAAAAAAGGATGGCTTGGCTATGCCAGGGACAAAACTTACCTCCATGTGCAGTGGCCTGGCGTATGCCTAATGAGCACTACTCAGCACCCTCAAGGGGAAGAGAAGGGTTTCTGCAGGGTCTGAAGACATACAAACAACCCTGGCTAAATCAGAGATGCTGCCCTTGAACTCTGTCAGTCACTTCAATAGTCGAGAAGAAACAATAGAGGCAGAAGTCAACTCGTTTAGTAAGGGAGGAAGAAGCTTCTCTCGAGAGCAGCAAGGAGAATAAAAAGACACAGCCAATTCTGCAGCAGAACAGTCACAAGAACAGAAAGGGAGAAAGGATTGAATTCATAAAATGAGTCAGAAACCACCTGATCACTAAGTGAGCTGTGAGATAAGCAAAAAGAACCTAGCCATCATCTACACAAGACCAAATTGTTTCTCTAATGCTTGGATGCTGGGGCCAGTAGTCAGCAATTAGAAGGTCCTGAGTGTCCACCATAACAAGATGGAGCTCAAAGCCATGGACTAAATGAACTCTTATGGACGTTTTATAGGTGTGACCCATAAGCTAAAGGAATTACATCTGTGTATAGATCTGCAATGCACCTTTGTAGTGGTTTATACATTAAAGGATATAGATACAGACTCTGAAGCCCAGAACAAATCTGAATGGAAATTGTCTGCATTGTATTGCACTAGTCAATATTGTTAGCACAGCTACTGAGAGAGAGCTGAGACTTCTTGTAGAGCTATTGGGTAACATGATTTTTTAATGGCATAAGCTGTAAATGGAAGAGATAAGAAATCCTCAAGGACATACAGATAGCTATAAGGAAAAAAAAAAAAAAAAACAAGCACATCAGTTAAGCAAAACTGTAGAATCCATTGCTCATTCCATAACTGACAACTCCGTGAACATTGCCTGGGGAAAGACAAGTCCAGAGGTGGGATTTAGTGAAGATTTAGTAGCCACCTTAACCATAGCAATCAATAACAAGGCACATAAGGGGATCAACACCTTTCATAATTGGCCTAATAAAATAGAAAGGTTGTCAGCATGACTATTTAGGCTTTTTAAAGGCCCGTGATAAGAAGGAGAATTTCTGTTCATCCGTCTTTCCAGATTGTTTAAAACATTTTGTCTTGTCATCACCAGCAATAGATACTTGTTCTGCATCCAGAATTTGAAACAGCTGAATATTTTCTCATGACATTATGTTTGTTACTAGATTGTAAAAATACATAATAAAACAATTTATGTGAACGTTCCTAGAGTAGATACGGGACTGGGATTTTTCTTGTTTTTATCACTTAATTGAGAAAGAAAAAACAGGAGAGGTGACTCCCTACACTAAAATTGGTTGTTATCTGTTTTGGAGGCACTGATAACTGCAAACTATAGAAACTGAAATAGAAAGGAAGGAATGCACTGTCTGATAAAGCGTGAGGCAGCAACATGTTGGCAAAGAATTGGATGATTCATTTGCCATGCGCATCTGCAGGGAAAGATGCTACAGCCAATAGTAAAATGTGCTTATTACACCATGCTTATAAAAAAACCCATTGTATCTAACAACACACAAACCATTGGGATTATAGATTATTGTCATTAAATAATTACCAGACTGGATTTTGGTACATGTCTAGGAATCAGTGATCAAAATGTGACAATATTTGTTACCAATTGGCAGAGATAACTCTAAAGGGAAATTTACATGTTATTTCTCAAAAAGTAAATCTGTTCAGCTTGTTAATGAAAGAAATTCGTAAAACCTTACAAGCTTTAAAATAAGAGTTGACCTGCATGAACACAAAGCTATAACAGCAAAGAGAGGAAATGCTTTTGCTTGATGGCAAACTGAAGATAGCGATGAGATAGTGACCCTTAAAGATATATATATATATATATATTAGTGGAAAGAAGAGGAAAGGAAAGTTAAAGTACAGAAAAGTGCTAAGGAATTAAAGATGTTTATTAGAAAAATCCACCTCATACAGCTAAAGGCATTAAAGGCCTTTTGCTGAAGTACTTGGGAGCTGCAACATAGGCTCATTTCTGGGCAAGTGGTCAAAGGTCAAACTATTAACTGTGGAGATGAGTTCAAAATGGTTTGTATTCTATTTATAGAAACAGTGACAAAACCGTGTTTTTGCATAAAGGTAAAGGTTTCATGGTTTCATGGTATAATGCAACAGGAAGAGGGATTCTTTTTCTATCAGGTATTCAGTACGTACAGGCCTAAAAATGGAACCAGGCATAGTAAGAGCTTGCTGAAAGGCACTGCCTGGTTGCTATTCCTTCCAAACCTGCTTCTGAGCACAGATACTTTGGAATAATGTTCACATTGTCCCAGTATTCAAGAAAGCATGTGGGATGGTGAGATGCTTGTTGCCATGGTACTGGTGTGAAACACCACACTGAGAGGTCTATTACGAGATTCGAATAACAAAGGACTAAAATAGGCTTATCCAGAAAATAGATCTGGTTGAACAGATATCTTCCTCCTTTGCAGAGTCCATAAATTCAGAGACTATTCTGTAGTTCATTGAATGTGTGCTGTAGGAAATGAACGTGGCAACATTCAACTCTGGACCAGACGGAAAGGGAAGGCAGTATTCATTTTAAACAAAACCCACCTCAATCACGCAACGTTGACTCTCTCACAGATTTCACACAGTCGTATTCTCAAACCCATATTCTCACCAAGAAGCCTGTGGTCAAGCAGCTATGCCAGACAGTCTGGAAATCCCCATGGAAGAAAAGGAATGGTGGCTCTTGAGTGAACGTTGTGTTACTGGGAGTCTTCATTGGCAGTGAAAAACTTTTCCAGTGCGCTAGTTTCGACTGCGACAGTTAAATTTCTTCATGGTAACTGGTACAGTGATGTGGTTTGGATTTCTGCTAGAAACAGTGTTGATAACAGGGATGTTTGATTCTGTGCAAGCTGAGCAGTGCTTGCACAGAATCAAAGCCTTTTCTGCCTCTCACACTGCCCCACCAACAAGTAGGTGCCCAGAGAGCCAGGAGGGCACACAGCCGGGACAGCTGACCCCAGCTGACCAAAGGTATATCTCACACCGTATGACCTTGTGCTCAGCCATAAATGTCATATTTATGGGGCAAGAGAGGTTGGCTGAGGCAGCAGTTGCTTGGAGACTGGCTGGCAATTAGTCAGTTGTTGGTAAGCACTTGGCTTCTGGCAGCACTTGTTTTCTTGGTTTGGGTGTTTTTTAAAATATTTGTCTTATTTTTCTTTTTTTTTTTTGTATGTGGGGGGGTTATTGGGAGGGTTTTTTTGGAAGGGAATAGGGGTGTTTTCTTTTGGTTTTTATTTTAATTTTTTATTTTTTATTTTTAATTGTTAATCTATTTTTATCTCAACCAACAAATTATTGCATTTTTACCCTTCTGATTTTTCTCCCCCATCCCACTGAGTGGGGGATCAGCAAGAGGTTGTGTGGGGCTGAGCTGCTGGATGATGTTAAACCACACTAATCGTCCAGGTATTTATATCCTTCAGCTATTACAATGTGTCATTCTATCATAATCTTGCTTACCTCATCTCCTATAAACTGCAGGGAAGGTTGCTACCTGTTGTTTGTGTTTCCTCGTTTGAGCATCTTGACGGCTACAGCTTTACTTCCTGCTGGGGTAACAAGCAGTGGACTGGCACATGTGGTGTGCTGCAGTCCTGCTGCAATTCTCCTGTTACCAGCTCTTCTGCTGACAAGTCATCCTGCTTGTGGCCTTATCAGAGCTCAGGCCTCCTGGTTTTGATGTAAACAGCACATTCCTCAGTGTTGACCAGTTTAATTGCTGTTAATTGCATCCCCGGTTATCAATCCATGCTGTTCTTTCAGCAGGGGCTGTTTCACATAAATAATTCCTACTCATATTTCATTGACACCAATCTCATGTTTCTGTTTCAGCTCCCTGCAGCACCACATGACAGTTCGATACGAGTGGGCCACTAGAATAGGCTGCGTGCACTTCGGCAAATGAACACCGAATGCATTTAGAGACTGTTGATGGCCAATCAAATGGAGATGTTTTTCAGAAGGCTTCCCAAAAGTATTGGTGTCATAATATTGAACATTTTTCACAGGCATTCCAGAAACAAATGTTTAAAAATGCTACCAATTTAAATTGCATTAAAACAAAGGTCAGTCTTGCTGATTTTGATTTCTCTGCACTAGGACCTTTGAACGTAGTATGCTACCTGCAAAGTCATGCTTCTAGGAACAAGGGTGGTTCAAGTCCAGCTGGCAACGAAGTACCAGGCAACTGCTGTCTCATCCCACACACACATAGGATGGCGGAGAACCCAGTGAAATGAGAGAAGGTAACCAAGGGCTTTGTGGATCAAGCCAAGGGCAGGGAGAGCTTGCTGCCGGTTATGATTCAGTTCAAAACAGGCTTGACTGCTCAACTTAGGGGAGAAAATAAGAAGAGATTAATCCGCCACCACCTCAAAACAGAAAAGATAGAAAGCAAGAACAGAGCAGGATTATGAGAAAAATACAACCAGCACTTTAAAGCCTCTTTCCTCTACCCCTCCCTTCTTCCCAGGCTCAGCTCCCTGCTCCCAATATCTCTACCTCCTCCTCATCAGCAGTGGAGTGAGACAGGGAATGAGGGTTGTAGTCCGTCACTCGCAGATGGTCTCTGCTGCTTCTTTCTTCTCAGAGGAGGACGACTCCTCACATTCTTCCCCTGCTCAAAAGTGAGGTCCTTCCCATGGGATTGAGTGCTTAATGAACCTCTCTGGTGCAAGTCCTTCTCTGGGGCTGCAGCTCCTCATAAACTCCTCCAGCACAGGTCTCCTCCACGGCAGCACAACTCCAGGCACATTCTGCTCCAACGCTGCCTCCCCACAGAGTCTCAGCCTCTCCGGACACAGCCACCGTGTAGTAATATATTTGAAGGAAAAGGGTTGTGGCCCATCCAGACTTTGGTTATGTGAGAACGTAAGCTGCATGAGGCTCAGACGCAGGCCTCAGATGCAGGCTCAGACTTTGGCTACATCAGACAGTGAACAGTGGGCCTGAAGAATAGTCAAGGACAAGTTGCTCATTATAGTATAGATATGAAGGCAGCTGTGCATGTGGGAAAGAAACTGTAAGCTTAAAAGAATGTAGCAAGGCAGAACCTGAAGGGGTATGTGAAACCGCCAGACTTATCACAGTTTCCCTTAGAGAAAAAGATCATTTAGAGTTATTGTAATCAAGCCAGCTTTGTATTGCTTATAAAAGCCTGATGCTTGTTAGTAAAGTTTGAGTTATGACCTTAACCATATTGGTGTCTGTCGTTTCTCCATGGTGCTCCCTCCGACACCACCATCTCTGCCCTGGGGTCCTCCACGAGCTGCCGGCAGATCTCAGCTGCACCATTGCCCTCCGTGGGTATCAGGGAGACAGCTGCTGTCTCACAAAGGGGTGTAGAGGGGCTCTCTGCTCCAGCACACTTCCTCCTCTTTTCCCTCACTGACCTTGGGGCCTGCATGGTCACGTCTCTCTCATCCAATACCTCCTAGATAAAACAATCCTCCTCTTCTGGCTGCTGCTTCTTAAAAAGTGATCACAGAGGTGCCCAATTGGCTCAGCCCCAGAGATGGGTCTGACAGGGCTAGGGAAAGCTTCAAGCAGCTTCTTACAGGAGCCACCATCACAGATGGTTCCACACAAACCCAACACAAGAACAGAAAATTAAATGTATCCATTATCTCTTGGAAAATAGCACCAGTGACAGGGATTGTTCTGAACGTAGAGCTTCCCATATGCAAACTCCTAATGTAATTCTGTGGTGAAGAAGATTACTGCAGCAAGTAAATGCATATAAATGCAGTGTATGATGGTGGGAATGCATACATGTCACGTATCACACCCTACAGCACCTGTGAAACCACTATGAAACTACTCTGCTACTGGGTAGACACCAGGGCTAAGGCTCAAAAATGTTGGACTGAAGAAGATTCACAAAACAACGAGTTCAAGGTATAGAGGGAAATCTTATATAATAGGAGATCTGGGGAAGAGTGCTTCGACTTATTAAACAGAAAATTAAGAAAGGATGTAAAATACAAAAGCAATCTTGCCAAAGAGCATAGTGGATGCTGTGAGGCTTTTTCAATGTGGTTAGAGAAGGTGTAACAGAGACTGGATGCTGAAGCCAGGCAAATTCAGATTAGAAATTCAAATCAGCCTCTTAATCTCCCTTAACCACTACAGTGAACACTGTCGATACTGAATTCCAAAGGTCTGGGCATCTTCTGTCAGATATTCTTTACAGTAAGGGGATGTTTACTTCACGTATATCAAGAGACTGGAACATCTTTCGTAGGAGGAAAGAGTGCGGGAACTGGGGCTGTTTAGTCTAGAGAAGAGGAGACTGAGGGGAGATCTTATTAATATTTACATATATTTAAGTAGTAGGTGTCAGGAGGTTGGGGCATTGCTTTATTGTATCTAGCAACAGGACAAGGGGTAATGGGATGAAGCTGGAACACAAAAAGTTCCATTTAAACATAAGAGAAAACTATTTTACTGTTCAGGTGAGGGAGCCCTGGCACAGGCTGCCCAGGGAGGGTGTGGAATCTCCTTCCTTGGAGGTCTTCAAGACCCACCTGGACATGTTCCTATGCAACTTGATCTAAGTGGACCTGCTTCTGCAGGGGAGTTGGAGTAGATGGTCTCTAAAGGTGCCTTCCAACCCTACCATTCTATGATTCAATGATTCTATATAACCTGAGGTACAAAGCTCAGGTTGTGTGCATTTGTACAGAGATCATGGTCTGGCTTGGGTCTCAGTGCTGAAGCCAAAATTTGAAAAATAGTATGAAACCATTAACTGTCCTAAGCCAGTGTTAGTTATTAATAACTTCTGTTTTGTGGCTGTTTTACAACATCATCAAGAAACACATGTGCAGTCTCTAACAAGGTAATTTTAGGAAGTGGTCTTATTTTTGGCTGGAAATTTATTCAGGACAGCATTTTATCACTTACCAAGACGTGTGTTCAGTTGCCAAATTTCAGTCAGTTGTTAGTCACAACAGAAGCTTGTCCTGCAAGCAGGAGTGAAGCAGTTGACAAGCAATTATATGCTAAGATTTCTGGTATTTGAAGTGATTTAAAATATTTGTAAGTGAAGAAATGCCTGGGATGCCTGTTTGAGAGAATGATGTCTTGCATGAATGACCTAGAACTTCAGTCTTGTCCCTTTCCTCTGCTGCTACCTTTCAGGTAGCATTCAGAACATGACTATGTTGTGGGTTTGGGTAGTACATATCAGCTTCTACAAGATGGTTAAACTATTTGGTCCATGCGGCATGAAAGCTGGATTTTGTCTAATCCTATGAAAAGAAACAAGGCCTTGGGTTGAAATTCTTAGGACATGGACTTCCTTAATCCAATTTCATACACAAGTTGTCTCACATCCTAATTTGTTATTTTTAAGCTGTTCTAGCTTCATATAGTCATTTGATGATGCGCTGGGAACAGCTACAAGCTTAATCCTTTTTCTCTTTCTTGGGTGATGTCTATTGTTGCTCAAATTGGAGAAATATGACTGGGGCTCTACTGAAAACTGAGTTAATTTAAGTAAAAAAATCACAGGAAAAAAAAAACACCATATCCTTAGTTGTCCTCTTTAAATGTAGAAGTCATTTATTGAGCTGTGGTCCTTCTGGAGATCAAGTCCTTCATTACAGCTTTTTTTTTCCTTTTACGAAATTGCAAGTCACCTACATTTTGATTAAATTACATTGGAGTCATTGGCCGAAGAGTTAAATGTGTGTTAAAAAGCATTTCAGTTTGGCCTGTTTCAGCTTAATCTACTTGTCCTGTTTGTCTATTTTAATTATTTTTGGTTAAGACATAGCTTGGCTCTATCCTTAGCTAATTATATCACTATGTGTAAATTAAGACATGAACTTCTTTTCATAGAATCATGAAGGGACATTTAGAGATTATCTAGTCCAACCTCCCCGCAGAAGCAGGTTCATCTAGGTCAGGTTGCATAGGAACATGTCCAGGTAGGTCTTGAAGGCCTCCAAGGAAGGAGACTCCACAACCCCTCTGGGCAGCCTGTGCCAGTGCTCCCTCACCCTTTTCCTAGCAGGCTGTGTTACATTGCCACTGAAGCTTACAAATTCTTGCCCGAAACCTGCACGAAGTTGTCTTTTCCCTTTTTGTATGTATTGTAAGCATTTTATAAGTGCAGTTAGCAGAACCATTTTTTACATCCTGTATTTATCAATAACTGATGTGTATTTTATTTATTTATTTGGTGACGTAAGAGAGGAAAATCTTGGGCTAAATTACAGTGTCATCCAGCTTCCTCACCTTGCCTCAGGCCTAGCTTTTTCCCTACTGATACCTTGGTTGTTGAGAATCTCTTCACTAGGAGAACCGAGCCACTAAATTAAAAAATTGTCGGTATTTTATTGTCTCTAGTCTTCTGTCTGTCCTTATTAGAAAATATGTCAGACTGCTGTAACAAAACAAAACAAAACAAAAAGGAGTTACTGCAATGAAATTTAAATACCAAGTTAAATGGTACCTCTCTATTCCAACTCATTTAAAAAACAATTCATCCGATTCCAACTTCACCCTGATACAAAATGCAGCAACACCTGTTAGGAGAATGTGGCAATGCTTTCATAATGTACAACTGCATTGCTTAACAGCAGGAGTGAAAAACACAGGTTTGATTGTGAGAAGGGAAAAGGTAAGTCAGGTGCAGCGTATCCCTTCTGCCAGGACCAACTTTTCAACCTGACTTTTGCCAGCTGAGATGCTGTTGGTGCTTGGTTCTGTCTGTGCCATAGCTTCATTTAGACAAAGCCTCTCTTCTGGGAGACTGCTCACTGGCCAAAATAATTAGTTATCTTCCCTGCAAATAAGCTATTTAGGCAAAGTCCTTCACTGTGTTCATCTCCTCTGTCATAGCACACATCATCAGCATTCAAGCTCAGAAAACAGTCATGGTCAGCATCAGATAGAACATCTTTTTGACCATTGGTCCTATGTCATGGTTCAACTCATCATGTTTAAGGTGAGTCAGACACAAATATTTTGAACTTTGTGTGTGTACTATAATGGGGTCCTAAATCCCATCTCAGTCCATCCTTACCAGAGCCACCTAGCACCAGAGATCTGTCTTCTTGCTCATTAATGACCTCAGGCAACAAAGTGAGGTGTCATTGAGAATCTGTGTGGGGAAGGATCTGTCTCTCTACAAGCTTTCATACTGGATTTTCTTCTGTAGTAGGCAGTGTTTGCCTGATGAAAAAATCCATGATCGCAGCTGAGTGCAATTACACACCTTTTCTGGAAGGTTTTGCCAGGCTCCAGAGAAGCTCATCAAGAGTTACTGGTTGGAGTGTTTCAAATCTCTGGCAGATGCCTGGCATCAGCTGTTCCCAAGTGAACCATAAAGGAAAGTTCAGTGTGAATATTAACAAAACCAGCTATAGCTAAGAGGCTTCATCGGGAGTTCCTGATACCTTATAAAAGAAAGAAAGGGAAATCTTTTTAGGGGATGCAAGCCCAGGAACTGGTCGACTCCAGGACCTGTAAGTGAATGGATGTAGGAGCAAGAGGGTGGTACCTTGTTCTTTGACTCTGTTTTCTCAAATACTTTTAGAAAATGTTGTCAGGAAGAGAACTACATTAATCTTTTTCAACATGAAGATTAATATATCTGTGGATACCTCTTTTTGGGACACAGCACTAAGTATTAGAGAGGTTGCAATAAATAAGCAACTTTATTTGATGAGAAAGGAGGTCATAAAGTTATTCGATATGTACACAATAATGAAATGGGCATTCTTGTTTCCTACAGAGAGGATGCAGATAAACCTTTTCTGCTTGGACAGACTTGATTGTTTGCTGTAAGCAAAAGACTGGTATTACTGCAGCAGTAGCAGGACTTGGCAAAAAAAGCATTTCTGATCGATAATATTATATTTGTAAAAAGGAAGGTAACAATGTACTAGAAACTGATAGTAATAAAGAACTGTTTTCTACTAGAAGTATGCCAGCTTAACTTACATATATAACTTTAAAGCATGTAAGTTTATCTCCAGTATTGAAACAGATAAATGTGGGCTCCATTCTACGACTTGCTTCATCTGAAGCATCTGCAGTTCTGGAAGGATAAGCCTGGATTAACTCCTGATACACATATAACCACTCCAGTTCAAATGATTTGTGTAGCTAATGCTATATTTGTTCCCTGGAAGATCATGGTATAGTGAGGTACTAAAACACTCAAGTGTCTCAAGGCCTTTCCATAATAACAAACCCTTCCATTATAGGCTACTGTTTTTTTAGAGCTTTTGCCTATAACTGGCTAGGAGTGTTTCAAAGAGCTTTGCTCTCAACCAGATGTAATTGCTTGTTTATGTAAGAAAGCACTACACCGCAGGCTAATCTGTTCTGCATCGCTTTCCAAACAAACAACAAAAACATAGAGCAATTTATTCTGCTTGCATGCCCTTTCCTTTCCTTCTTTTCACTCCCTTTTCAACAGAGATTGTAGGGAAACATTGCTCATTGCTCTGTATTGGTTTTGCATCACGAAGGACTGCTTCCATTGTAGAAAACGTTTCTTGTGTATATGCTAAGTCCATGATCTCATTATAAGAAGACAAGTTTGAATGCAAGGTATCATAGAGCATTTTTTAAGGTAAAAAAGCAGAAAATCTTTTGTGTGGAAATTTGACTGGTATCTGTCAAGGTTCATAACTGTTACATTTTCATAGAAAAGTTTGGGTTATTCACTGAAGTGTCAGTGGGTTAACTGCAAAGAAAAAATTAAAGCTGTGAATTCTGAATCCTTATCTTCAAACCATTAGGCCTGTTACCCTCTGACTAATAACAGCCCGTTCTGTAAAAATTGCTCATTTATAAGAAAAAATGCAGTACAAAAATAATGACAAACATGCAAAGTTTGTTAAGAGAGCAGCAAAAAGTAGGTATTGATCAAGATATTGGGCATGATACAGCCTTTGATTAGACAGTGTATTATTTTTAAACAATTTCATTTTTTTGCCTTGCCAACTGAAGGTGTTTGAATAACTCACAAAATCTCCTGAAACTTCAGCTGTATCTTCAAATGTTCTTTTTAGCACTGGATACTCAGAATTCTCAAAAATCATAGAATCATAGAATGGGAAACTTGGAAGAGACTTTTAGAGATCATCTAGTCCAACCCCCCTGCAGAAGCAGGTTCACCTAGATCAGGTTACACAGGAACGTGTCCAGGCAGGTCTTGAAGACCTCCAAGGAAGGAGACTCCACACCCTCCCTGGGCAGCCTGTGCCAGGGCTCCCTCACCTGAACAGTGAATTAGTTTTTTCTTATGTGTAAATGGAACTTTTTGTGTTCCAGCTTCATCCCATTACCCCTTGTCCTATTGCTAGCTACTATAGAAAACAGAGATGCCCCAACCTCCTGACACCCACCCTTTAGATATTCGTAAATATTAATGAGATCCGCCTTCAGTCTCCTCCAGACTAAACAGCCCCAGTTCCTGTAGCCTTTCCTCATAAGGAAACTGTTCCAGTGCCCTGATCATCTTGGTGGCCCTGTGCTGGACTCTCTCCAGAAGTTCCATGTCCTTGAGCTGGGAAGGCCAGAACTGGACACGGGACTGCAGATGAGGCCTCACCAGTAGAGAAGGAGAAGAACCTTCCTTCACCTGCTGGCCACACTCTTCTTGATGCATCCCGGGATGACATTTGCCGCCTTGGCCATGAGGGCACATTTCTGACTCATGGTTAGTTTATTATCAACCAGGACATCTGTGACAACAAAAAATCTGATGCTGAGCTGCCATGGTTATATTTGGTGTTTATAGTTTGTTTAATCAGACACATTCTCCACCACATGACTCTAAGTGAATTACGAGTGGCAGAACTTGGTTTACTTTGCAGTATCAGATTTATCGGAGTTTTTTTAAACAGCTATAAACCTAAAATGTAGGGATTGTGAACCTTATCTATTCCACACATAACAACCATGGTTATCAGAAGAACTGGAAGACTGCAAGAGCTTAACCACATGTTATACCCTTATTTTTTCTTCCTATCACTATCTTCCCTCGCCAACAGGATTTCAGGCAGGAGGCTGAGAGATGGCCATTTGATTCCCGCTCTTGTGAGGGAAGGAGGGGGCAGAGGTGAAAGCAGGAGGTGAAACGTCCCACTGGAGGAAAAGGATCCACCTCCTTGCATTACTGTTTTTTAAAACATCACTTCAGATGTAGGTATCAAAGATGTTTTCTCTCCAGAGCTGCTAAAAAGTGAGTTTTCATTCACTCTTTGCAGGACAGGTTTTGGGACAAAAATTGCAGGCAATTTAATTACAGAATAAAGATCTCTGTATTGCTGATGTTACTTCTTTGATGAAGACAGCGCTAGAAGGCCTCACACAGTCTTTTTCTTTTGTGAGTAGATTGTCAGTTTTCTTTCATTTGGTTGTTGGGATCTCCAATTGCTGCCTCTGACGAATGGAATACGTTGCAACAAATATGAACAACACTGAAAAGAAAGAAACAGCAGAATATATTCCAATGACGAGCGTATCCAGAGCAGGAAGAATTCCTACCATTTTGGACAGGACATGTTAAGCTCCCAAGGCTTTACATTTGGCATTTTGAAAGTGTTCTAGATGCCCTATGCACCTTCAGCTTTGATAATAGAATCATAGAATGGTAGGGTTGGAAGGGACCTCTAGAGATCATCAAGTCCAACCCCCCTGCAGAAGCAGGTTCACCTAGATCAGGTGGCATAGGAAGAGCTGGTTCTCAGCAACATGTCCAGGTAGGTAGGAGACTCCACAACCCCTCTGGGCAGGTAATCTGGGGTTTTCCTCCAAAACTCACACTTCAAAGCTTCCAACAAACTTCTGTTATGAAATTATTAATCTGACTATGAAGTTATTTTAGGTAGAAGCTACAGCTCCGCTCTGGGTCCTGACAACTGCAACCCTGAGAAAAAAACTCATTGCTAAATTACCTCAAATGAACATAATTAATTTCATCTTTAGAAGAAGTATTAACCTTTATGGTAAAATCATTAACGTTTTCCTAAAACACTCTTTTCTTGTCATTAGTTAGGTTCCATGTAAATCTGTGTAATACATTCCTCAATGATAACCATAGAATCATAGAATGGTAGGGTTGGAAGGGACATTTAGAGATCATCTAGTCCAACCTCCCTGCAGAAGTAGGTCCACCTAGATCAGGTCACACAGGAACGTGTCCAGGAGTGTCTTGAAGACCTCCAAGGAATATGCTCCCTGTTTCCTATGTCTGTCTCTGGTTCCTCTCAGAAAAAAAATCTCTCCTGTTTCTTGGAAGACTCTTTAGGTTGAGGGAAGCAGTGAGTAACCCAGCAACACTTTATGGTGACACACAGGACTAGGTTATTGATGCCCTGCAGTTTCATCTCATGAAATATATTATGTAATTTTAAGTGATTTATATACTGCTGTATTGTAACCTTCTTCTTGTATCGAATGTGTTTTACTGCGGTGGCTTTGTAAGAAACAAAAAGCTGTTACTTGTCAGTTGTCTCTTGATTTTTGAGTAGGAAAAAAATTCTCTTTCTTTTCTTTCAAAATCTCTCGCTTCCTTAAGGGGAAAATGGGCTGAGCTATTAGCAGGAAGCATAAGCAAATCCAACTAACAGCAAATCCCAGGTTTTCCAAACATAAGAAGGTAAGGGAGCATCCCTGTTTGAAAAGAACAGAGTAATTCAAGTGTGTTGTGCTGCTTCATGAGGACCAGTTGCTCAAGAGAGTGCCAAGAATAAAGAAAATAAGAATATAACTGCATAGAACAGTAGTAACTTTTTCTTTCTAATTTAAACAAGTATTAAAAAATTAAGGAGGTAAGATAGGGAGGGTTAGAGGTGCTACTGCAAAAGACCAAAGAGAGATGGGGAAGCCCTCAGTGATACTGCAGTGTGCAGGTGATGCTTTTGTTGCTTCCCAGGTAAATCCACCTTGCTCAGTGCCAGTTCAGTGCTTCTTGCTGCCATTAACCAAACTCCATTTTGCAGGAGTCAGGGTCAAGGTGAGAGCCTGAAGGTGCAAAAGGCAGAGCAAGAGGGGCGAAAAGAGGTTTGGAGGCTGAGAGATGCTTCACAAGTGAAGATAGCAGGAAGGGTTTGTGGTGGACACTCACAATCAGTGAAGGACTTGGGAGGCCTCAAACGAATTTCATTGAGGCTGTAGGCAAAAAGAGCTTCTCTCTTTTCAAGCACCTCACTGACCCAGGTTAGTGAGCTACAGATGTTCCTGCCCTTCTTTTCAGACTCTACTGCTCTTTGGTGTGGGACACCCCCACCATGAAACCCTCTTCAGATCCTTTCCTCCACTACTCCTTCCACCCCATCTCTCCTCTCACTGACCCCTCAAAACACAGGGAGCTGAATTAATCCAGTTAATTAATCCCTGAATTAATCCCTGGGGCCTTAGAGCTTTCAGTAGCAACAAAACTGACCAATATTTCTAAGTTGAAATGAGAAAATGGCTTTATAGTGACTTCATGAGAGAGGATTGAGATAAAGGAATCAACTGGAAATTAGTTACATGTTAAATTCTGTCAAATCCTGCTGCTAAAGCTGTGATTTAAATCTGACCGAGAGACAGTAAAGCTACAGGTAATGGAAGGAAGGAAACTTTGCATCCTGTAGTGATAAATACCATGAAAATCCATTTCAAGAGGGGTGAGCCCATCTGCAAACACCTAATAGGGCTGCAACAGCTGGATGGTGTCAGCTCTTGGTCTCCAGTTGCAGAATTTAATTCAGAAATGTCTCTGTAGAAAATGATATGATCTTGTCCTATTACCTGAACTCAAAATACATTATTTCCATTGTAGACATTGAAGTCATCCCATGTTTTGTGCAGCAGCGCCGTCTCTCCCACCCCAAAAATGATGTACAGAGTTAAAGGATGCTTTCTCTCAAAAATGTGAGCATCCCTTCTTGCAGTATGATTATTTGGGGGGAGAAGTATGCATTACTTATGAATAATTGTCTAAGTATCTCACAAGTTCAACACAAATCACACTGCAGTTCCTAAATATTGGGTCAATTTCACTCTAGTCTTTTAAGGAGTGCTTGAGTTAAAACACAGGCTGGCCAAGAGATGACACTTGTGTTTTCTGACCAACAGCATGATTCATTTTGTGAATCTGATTGTGTAAACCAACAGGATAATCCAGCCAGGCCTAACAGCTGCTTGTCCTGCTGACACTCTGATGTTCTGCCCTTAAGAAAAAAGCTAAGTTTGAAAACACACTCGCAATAACACTTCAGCAGACACGATGCAGTGAAAAGCTACAAGGTGCACTCAGAGATGTCAGGTCTCACAGCACAAGCCTGAAGTTTCAGAAGAAGATCTACTGTGGAAGCACAAGGAAAGTAACTATTGAAGAGATGGTTGAATGGTTCTGATATGCTCCAAGCAACACTCACCAAACTCATTGCATTGGATGAGAGAGGGTGATGCCGTGTGTCAGGCAAATCCAATCTGAGGAGATAGAGAGAGGTATGTAATTCAGGATCAAGAGAGCTTTCACCACCCAATCAAAGGCTTGAATCCTAGCTGAGTGCAGGATGCTTGTATGTTTGTTGTTATCTTTTTGTCTTAAATTGGGTTACACGCTTCACAGGTACATGTTTCTCTGTAGTACAAAGGAGCACACACTTTGAATCAGAAACTGTTTCGTTCTGCCCTACTTCCCTTACCAGCTGCCCTTAATACTTCAGCTAACACTCCTATTTGTCTACCCCACATACCTGCTGGGAGTGCCCTGGCTTGGCAAGCGAGAACGAATCTGCCAGCCTCGGAGAGGGATTGCACAAGGTCTGACAGTAACTCAGCACCAAAACCGGGATTACAGCGTGTGTTTCTCCTCTGCCGGTCTCTCGCCTGATGTATTGCACAGGTGTAACGCAGGGCGTGCGCTCCCTGAATCTCTTGACTGCGGCACGTGGTACAAAGGTTAAGGCTGAGGGCTGAACCCACCAAGGCATTTCAAGGCTGGAAGGGATGGACACAACTCGAAGTACAAAATCAAGATTAACACATCCTCACAACTGTCGGCCATTGCTGGTTTCCATACACACCTACACTTCCAGAACTGAAGATCCCTATTAAATCCAAGCTTTGCACAAAAAAATCGGCCTTTCACATTCCCTGGAAGAATCAATTGTGGAGGGAAAAAGCAGCATGATGGCAATAGATATAAGGAGGAAGTGGACAAGGAGTAAATCCAGCTTGGTGGGAGACACTCCTTCTCACAGTGGTTTGCATCTCCTTTTTACAGATGTCAGCTTGGCAATCCATCCTGTGTTCTCCTCACCCGTGAAATACGAGTGAATGAAACTGGCTCTACAGAGAAGACAGTGCTATCAGAGTAAACAAACTGAAAATAAAACACTCTAAGTTATTGACCTCAAGTTATGTTTTCAGCAAAAATGGAAAAATAAAAAACCCCACCACTTTCTGGCAGAAGTGACTTTATGATGTTTTGTGTACCATTAACTCACTCGGCTACATCTGCTATGTCAACTTCGTGTGTTGCCAAAAGAACTGCTAGTGAGACAAGAGGGTTTGGCATCACTTTGAGACAGCTCCAGGTAAATAAAGCTTACATAGTTACTTTATTTATGTACAGGTCTCTGTTCTAGTTCCAGCTCCCCTGCTTCTCCCTCCACCCACGTGTTCCAAGTGTGTACAGACAGACCTGCCAGAGAAGCCAAGTCCCTTCTGGGTGATGAAGCATGAACTCTTTTCCTCTTTCTGAGGAGGAATACCTGCCAAATAAATGCTGCTGAGCTGGACTGGCCGGCAGGGTTGCTAGAAAACTTCTCTTTCACTGTGTGTCCCTGGTCTGGTGTAGCAAACTTCTGAAGCAGCAAGCTGATCTTTGCATGGCACTTCAGTGAGCATCTCAAAAAACAAACCTAGTGTCACTTATGGAAGGGCACAGCACCTGGCAGCTATAATACTGGTGGCTGGATGCAGGTGAATTGCTGCAGACTTCGTCTTAGAGTGCCCTGGTGCCCTTTCTCTCTGAGGTCCCCATCTCCTCCAGACCATCCCACCAATTATTTGCTGTGCTAGAAAACCATGTCCTTAAGTAACAAAGCAAGACACAATACTATCAGAAAGCTCACAGCAAATAAATGCTGGTTTTGTTGTTATCTGTATGTTCATAGGTTTAGTGTGATGTCTCATTAGAAAGTACAGCTCCTCTGTGGAAGGCTTTGGTATGCACCAGCTGACTCACTAATCTCTTTTTTTCTCCCCCTGTATTCCTACCTGTAAGGTGAGGATAAACTTGTTTTGGTCTTGTCTTGGAAGGAGTACTTGCTGGAAAGTGACTTGTGTTTAGCTACCATCATGAAAGCCAAATAGATTGTGGTTAAAGAGCAAAATGCACCAGTCTTTGCTCCTAATGAAATCAATGCATTACCTAAATCAGTCTTCAGCATCCTGCCTGGTACTGGCTATTCCATGATGAGCTACACACCCTTGCAATTTCTTTATGTTTGTTAACATCTTTTCCAATCTAAAACAGTAGGTCAAGAACATCCATTAAGGTTTATGAAATATACTTATTCTGAACACATAGTGATTTGCCTTCATTCTCTTTAAGACACTGCAATCTTAATTCAGGTTGTTAGTCCTTAAACGATGAATAGTTGTTATCAACTATTCCATACTATGGATTCACCTCACCAGCTTCTCTGCCTTCTCTCTTCGTGTTCTTCCTGCCTACGACACACAAGGAGATAAGCTGACTAACTTGCCTACAACCTTTAGCTGAGGGATATTTTGTGGCATTGAACTATTGACAGAGTTAGGTATCCATCAATTAAAATTTCCACCCATCCAGCCAAGCAGTTAGTGCCAGGATATGGACTTGGTGTAACATGGCATTTAAACCTGCACAGTTTACAGAATTCATATAATGTACTCTCTAACCACCAGCTGTGGTTTATAGTTAATTATTCAAAGTTACATTGCCCCAGTTTTCTATTGTAACTTGAAAATGCACTCCTGTGAGTTCAGAGCTTGGCAGAAGGAAGCAGAATTGTGTCTTTGTCTTTGTTGCCTGAATGTTTAACAGCCCTGCTGTCCTCTGAGCTCTCCTAGAAAGTGAGCCTTGCTTGGAAACTCAAAGCCTCTGAGCTCTGTCCCCCGTAGGAGTACAACCACAAAATAGCCCTGCAGAGGCCAGACTCGTGGCATCAGCTTGCTAAATGAAAGCAAGAATCCAACATACCTCAGGAGTAGGTGTGAAGCAATTGTGTGGACCTTTGTCTCTCTTCTTGGGGCAACTTAAAACATTTGTACTCATCAAGGTGAATTCTTTACTGAGAGTTCTGTATTTTTTTTTTTCACCTTTAGTTTAAGAGAGACCTTGAACAATGAAAGATAACACGAGCAGAAGCCAGGGTGATCCAACTAGCCTGTGTATCTCAAATTGCTGAGAAAAAAAAGGGGGGGAGGTTGTTCTTGCTTAATTTCTGCTTAATTTCTTGACATCTTTCTGCTTAACTGCTTAATTTCTGCTTCCTTTCTGTAGATGTCATATTAGAAATAAATAAAAGCCTGCTCTCTGTTTCCACCAAATGCATGGAGGTATACAAATTGTGCTTGGGAAGCAAACCAAAATTCCCACTGACCATTGCTTATGCAAGGGGAAGAGACCACATGTTCAGGAAAGAAATGACACCTTATCAGCTCAAAAATGGTAGTAGCATCTCAATTATTTCTGTCTGTGAATGAGCTATCAGTGATTTCAGCATTCTTTGCTACGCTGTAGATTGCTGGTTTTGCTGGAGTAACTGTAATTGAGAAACACAACAGCGCCCCTGCTAATATGTCTATATCTATCTCTATATATCACAGAACTGTGATGCATAACTAGCATCAGCTGAGGTAGTGGAGCTTATACAGCAAGACTGGTGTTTCTTACAGGAGTATATGCTATAAATACAGCTATAACCACTAACTCTACCTTAAGAATTTAACCATTAATTTTAACAGTCAGGAATACAGGTAACTGCTAAGAGGGCAGAGCTCCTTTGAGCAGATTAACTCCCTTATAGACACAGTTTAAGAAATTCGGGGTTCAGTCATGGCTCTGTGTATCTCAGAGCAGTCCTCCTTTAGCACCTGAAGTGCTGACTGGAGATAGTCCATGCTGCAACATATTGCAATGCTTGTTTGATTTGTACCTAAGAAGAAATCAACCTGTTCAGCAGCCGGGTAATTATTAAGTGCACGCCGCAGGACCTTTCTGTTTCCGCATTCTGAGTACATTCAGGGCTTGGGATTGTGTACTTTCCCCTAATCTTCTCTTCTTGCTGGCCTCTCACCCTGACTGTTCATCTCATGCTGAACTTCTCATCCCTTCGTTTCATGTATGTAGTTCAGCGAGGTGCGTGTATGAGATGGTGAGGTGCACCACATCTTGTTGATCATCATCCTCTCAGCTTTCCCTGTAGTTTGGCAGCACACATAACATGACACACAGGATGGCCATCTGCTGTGGGCAGACCGAAGTGATCAGTGAGCTGGGTTACAAAAACATAGACTCTCAGAGTGCTTTGGGTTGGAAGGGACCTTAAAGATCATCTAGTTCCACTTCCCCTGCCATGGACAGGGACTTCTACCACTAGACCAGGTTACATAGAGCCACATCCAACCTGGACTTGAATACCTCCAGGGATGGGGCATCCACAGCCTCTCTGGGCAGCTTGTCAGAAGCACCGGTTCATGGGAGGGAAGCCGCAGGTGAGTCGTGGTTAGAAAGCGAGTACCAGACGGCAAATTTGTGGGTTTGCTCTCGTTTGGCAGCAGCACTCGGGAGAAACTGTCTCCCTGGCTGGGAAGGAGGTGGGGGGAGGCAGAAAGCTGTCCTCCACACAGCGTGTAGTCCGCTTACTCAGTAAGTTTTGCATCGTGCCGTTGACATCAAAGGGACAACCTGTGGCGTTAGCATCGCGCGGTGCTCAGCTGAGCTCACAGCGTTAACGGCCTCTGCGCTCTCTCATAGCCACGGAAAGGCGGGGCGGGGGGGGAAAAAAGCCCCGAGCAGAGAGTTACACTCCGGAGGGGGAGAGGAGGGGCGGCAAGGGCTGGGACCGGCTGCCAAACTCTCCCCGGCGCGGGTCCAACCCGGCGGGTCAAGGGCGGGTGAGCCCGGCAGTGTCTCTCCCGGCGATAAGCAGCACCCCGCTGCCGGTGCCGGTGCCGGTGCCCCGCTCCTCCCCGCAGCTGCCTCCTCCCGCCCCGCCGCTGTCCCGCTGCCTCCCGGCCGCCTGCCCCGCGCTGCCCCGTGCGGCGGCACCGCCCCGCAGCACCCGCGGCCGGGCGGGGCCCCCGGGCCGCCTTTTTAAAGCCCGTCCGCAGCCGGTACCCTCCTTCCTTCCTTCCTTCCCTCCATCCCTCCCGCTCCCAGCACCCCGCCAGGAGCGCGCCGGCGGCACGGGTAGGTGCTGCGGGCTGAGAGGGAGTGTGTGTGGGAGGGACAGCCCGAGCGGTGTCGGGGCCGCTGGATGGAGGGTCCCCAAGCCTCCCACCTCTGATTCAAGCTGTGAGCAGCCCGTTGAGGGGTACCGGGACCTCAGGGATGGTTCTGCTGCTTCGGGTACCTTGTGGTCCTCTGGGCCATCCCCAGCTATTGCTTCCTCATCAGCCCTTTTCCTCTGGCAATGCTATAGCCCAGATTGTGTAAAGCTGCCTTGCAGCCCGGGTGAAAGCCAAGTGATGTTGCTTTAGCCTTTGTAGCTTCTTTTGAGTTCAACCTCTGAGCTGGTAAGGTTTGTGTTAAACTTTTAAGACATGTGGAGTTTAAAATCCCAGCACAAATTACACGTGGTGTTTCTGACAGCTGTTATGTACTGCTTTTTCACAAGACTGTTTACCTAGGCTTGACCTAATGAGTGTTTTGTAACTACAAAGGAAGACAATTGGAATATTGAGATAAGGGCAGAGCCCTTTTAGCTAGTTAGCCCCAAAGGTTCGTTCATCTCTAAGCTGGAACTCTGTGTAGGAAAGGCATAAAGGATGCTTTTGTGAATGAAGCTCTCCATCACCTTGTGCTGGACCCTTAGTCCTGTGGTGTCAGCATGCTGGTGTGACTCTCCTAGCAAGCAGTTCTTGAGCTGAGGAAAACTTGTCTTTCATAGGGGAGGAACCTGAGATGTCTTCCCCCCCAGAAAAAAAGAGAAAGTGCCACTGTGTCTTCATTGGACACATCTGTGCTCTGGGGACAGGCAATCGTAGCGCTGAGCAGGTAGAGCTTGGCAGTGCTGCTGCCCAGAGGGGCACCCGCTTCTTGTTGGCTGGGGCAGACAGCTGGGAAAATGCTGTTGGCTCTGTGAAGAGAGAGAAACCTGATGTATCTGGGTCTGCTCATCATAGGCTTGCTTTGATGATTTCCACATCATTGTCTTTCTGGAAGAGTAAAGCATGAAGCAGAGACTGTTGGAGTCATTTGTCCTGACAGCAGCAACATCCTTGCGTAGGTGCTGTAAGGCTCCTCCAGCGAGCTGAGGCAACAAGCTTGGCTGTGCCACGGGTCAGGTGATGGGGAAGTAGGCTGACTGTGAAGCCAGGAGCATCCTAGAGGAATGTGTGGCTGTGTACTGACTTAGCCTGGCCTCAAACATAAAGTATTTCAACCAGGTGAAGTTGCTGTGATGGCTGCATGGGCTCACATCTTGTGACGTGAGCTGTGAGCTGCGAGAGCTGCAGTATCCCACAGCATTGCTGTGAATGCAGGGAGCCATGCTGGTGGCAGCTACTGGGGAAGAGGTCAGAGTCGTAAGCCTGTCACCCACCTTACCTGCAAGCATGGGAAGCAGAGGGTGACCCACCAATACATATTTAGATTCAGTCTTCAAAGCAAGAAGGGCTTCAGTCTTTGTATTGCTTAAAAATATTGAATATCTTAAGTGAATACAACGTGCAAAACTGTTTGGAGCTTTGTTTTGAAAAATGAGAAGCTCTCCAGTGTTTTGGGGTAAAAATGAGCAGTTCTGCAGGTCATTTATTGTGTGGAGAGAACAAGAGGTACCGAGGGTTGTCCAAAACAGGGACTGCTCCAGTGTGCAAACCCCAGCTTTACCTCTGAAATCAATGCAAAATGCTGGGTGCTTTGTGCTTTGGCAGATACAACCCTGAAGCTGCTCAAGAGGGGAGTTCCTTAGACAGTTTAGGTACCTGTGTTGAGACGTTGGCTTTAATGACATCAGGAGTTTCCTGACTCTGGCTTTAAAAGGAGAAGAGAGGGGTCAAGTCAAAATGATTGAGAAATAAATGTGTCTCTTAAACAGCGAAATCAATCAATACTGTCTGGAAAAAAACCTGCCTCTGGGATATACCCTGTATGGGATTTCTTTCAGGGAAAAAAGTTAAAAGCTCAACCAACTATAAGTTCCTTGATTATTTTTTTACTTCCCCCCAAGGCTTAGCTAAAAGGCAGGGGTGAGCTGCTCAAACTGGTGACCCCCTCTACCTGTTATGAAAAACTGGTAGAATGATGCATGCGCGGACCTGCTTGAGCACAAGAGTCGGACTAGATGATCTTTACAGGTCCCTTCCAACCCCCAGCGTTCTGAGATTCTGTATATGCTGGAAAGGCCAACAACTAGAAATAATCAAGGAGTTGTTATGAAGAGAGTCTATTGCTAAATCCCTGGTATCCTTCGGTGTATTTGCTCCTGTGAGTTATGTAAGGGACATTACCAATGACTCTGGTATCTGCATGTGTCTTGAAGTTGGTGTGTTAGCACTTTCTGAATGTTGCTTGTTTTCTGGGGTAATGTATCCTTGAATTACCTGCATAATTGTCTGTATCCTTTGTGAAGGTGGTTGCCCACAGCACTGAAGGAAATAATCAGATTTGTTTGTTTTAATAAATTTTGAAAGTGGCTCTAATGTTGTGTCAATCAATATGGCATTGCTGTCAGCTGTTTTCATCTGTTGTGAACTATGGACTAAATGATGATCTTGGTAAACAGATTTTTCTTATAGAGATCTATTAAGGGCACACTTCATTTCCAAGCAGGGATTTCAAAGTTCACATCTTGTACTTGGTCTTATCTTAACGATAATGAACTCACTCGTGTAGTTTTATAGGAAATGCTGACATCCATTATGTGGGCACAGGGTCTTTCGCTGAAACAGTGCAAAGTCAACCTTTGAGCCTGTCCCCTCAGAGGAGCAAATCCTGCAGGACACTGCTTGCAGGCTACCAGGGGCAGAGAACCTGCTGTGAGCATCTGGAAATCACTTCAGGGCTGCAAGCAGCTGTCTGCTTGCTGACCTCAGTGGGACCCCTGCTGCTCTTCCAAGGCTTCCTCTGTTAGTTTCCAGGTGATAAAAATACCTGCTAACGTATGTCATTCCATTGGGCCATGTATTCAATTCTCCTGAAGTCTGAGCTATGGGAAGTTTGTCCCTTTTTGGGACCTGACATCCACCCCTGGCAGGGCATCTTGACTCTGTCCCTGACTCTGTCCCTTACTCTTGGCTTGTCTTTAAGTTCCTTGAGAGTGAATTGAAATAGGATTCATCTTCTGTGGGTGGTAAAGTGGTCTACCACCACCTTGAATGATGGATGGTGAGCAGCCATAGTAGGATAAGGTGCTTTGTCTTGTCAGTACCTTTTGATTTTTTTTCTTCTTCCCTGGGAGTGTGTTTGAGTTTACTCGTAGCCTGAAAAACAAAAGGTTATCAAGTGAAGCTTTTCCAGACAACTGTCTTGTACTGTGAAAAGTTCCTGTTGAATCAACCAAAACTTTACTCATTCTGAACAATACTGTGTTTGTTTCATGATTTGTTTCAAGCTGAACTCTTCTCATGTCTTCCAGTGGATTTAAACGAATGTTGCTTATTAGTTTCCATTAACGTACATCTCTTTCCTTCCACAGCTGCAAAAAGTATGAGTAAGAGCAACTCAGTAAGTATTGTTTTCTCTTGTAAGAGATGCTGTGTTCTCTGTTCTTTGGTTATGTTATTTGGGTGGACACACACACACACACACACGAAATCTCCTAGAAACATACTTTTAAAGTATAAAATAATGAATTCATGGCCAACCCATACAAAGCAGCCTGCTAGCTTACTAGATCTCAGCTAAGCATTAGTCTGAAGAGCCTTTGCTGACTGAGCAGACTTTGGTTGGGAGGAGAAGGGTCCTTGGAGCCCATCCTTTGTGTTGCTGAGTTGTCATCATCTGCCCACTCTCCCTTAGGACTCTTGCCTTTCAGCGTTAGTTCTTCCTATTAGATCTTTGAACTGTTAATGACACCTGTTTCATCAGCCTTTGCATTTCTTATCTTGCAAGGTTTTACTCTGTAGACTTTCCCCAGAGCTTTCCCACACCTTAGTAGCTTCCTCAGCAGCCAAAGTCAAAGCTGTGCAGGTAGGGTGGTGCCTGGCATCTCCAGGGCAGGGGAAGGTTACAGAGCACACTGTAAAATATGATCTTCAGGTTACCTCTTCAGTGGTAGAGCCAGTGCTTCCTGCCTGGTGAGGATCACAACGGAAGATGTTGCAGTAAATGTGTGTGTTTGCACATGTATAACGCAGCAGAGGGGACAGTGTAATGCAAACTGAGAACAATATAGATCATATATTATCAAGGCATTAACTGTGTATTCTCTTACTGCTTGTATCATCTTAGAAAAACAGGAGGATGTCTGTTACCTTGAGAAAGAGTCTGTGGCTTCCTCCTGTGTTCCCTGATCACATTCAGCCCCAGCTGTGACACACAGATCTCTGCTGGCTCAGGGGCAGCCAAGAAAACCCCCCCAGTGGCTGCTGTGCCGGCATGTGACATCTCTGCCAGGCACACCAGTGCTAGGGACTTAAAAACACAAGCCCCTCGACCTTCAGGGAAGCACGTTACTTCCCCAGATCTGCACCAAACACCCTCTTTAACAATAAGCCATTGGCAGTGTGATGGTGTAACACTACAGAGGTTTGTGAAATCCCCAAGAAAGTCAACAAGATTTCAGTGAAACTTTGTGAAATTCTGATGGGGCTGGGTTCCATCAGTCACTGAGCCAAGACTTCCCTGTCCTCCCTTCTTTTTTTTTTTTGTTTTTTTTTTTCTCTCTTCAGACAGGCTAGATATGGGAAAAGCTTTGTTCTGCTCCAGTTAGGGAGATTCTCTCCTCCCTACTTGAGTTATACACAATTACATTGCTAGAAACCAGTCGTGCCAGGTGGATTACCGATTTAGGGCCTAACTGAGCAGCTGCAGAAATCAAACCTTTTTGGTTACATCTATTGGGTGCTGAGTAAACCTTCAAGGTGTGGTTCTCCATCCATCTCCTCAGGAGCGTGAACATTTGCATGGCTTGGGAAGATGGTACATGGACAATGCTGGGTCGCATTCTTCTGTATTAACTCCAGTCTACCAAAGGCTGTGTCCAAGTCAGGGCTAGTCATCTAGACCTCTTGGCCTCTTCAACTGAGGGAAATAGGCACCCTCATGTGAACCTTCATGTCTAATTTTGGGCTACAGGTGGATGGTCTTCCTTTGGAGCCACCTCTTTCTGCCCATGGAGATAAATCAAGAGTGACAAGCTTTTATTTAGGCCTCTAATTTTAGTTGGTTTAAAGTTGGCTGAGTCTCACCTGTCATAGTCAAAGCCAGATTCTTTCAGTGAAGCCTGCTTATCAAACCATGGACGAGATGTGCACTGTATACTTGCTTCAGCTGATAAAGTTCAGTGCTGTTCAGGCTGTTTGGGCTTCTTCACGACTGGGTCAGAGTCAGCAATAGTGTCACCACTCTCATTTCTTTTCCAACATTCACAAAAAACTTATTGCAGCACATGGGTCTCACAGAGCGCTGTGGTGTTTGTTAAGGCTCTGTCCAGAGCCTTAGCTAGAGACATGGGCTCCCTTATTTACTCTAATCAGGCAGGATTGTCCTATGTAGGGTTTTGTTCCTTTTGGTCTACAAAGCCATGTTTCACGTGAAGTGCAGACTGATTTGATTCCTAAACCTTCACAACATGAAGGCAAACAATGCCACTGTTCGCTTGTCCATGTTTCTGGAGTTTAGTAATGCTTTTACCTCTGAGATTCTCTAAGGCCTATTGAAAACCTGATTTTTGCAACTTGCAGAATTAAATCCATTAAAAAGGTTAAAGGGGAGTGATTATGTTTAACTTGCATTCCTAGTAATTTTAATAGAAATGATATCAGGCATTTATCTACTAGGAAAAGAACGAGATCAGAAGTTAAACTTCCAGTTCTACTGATTATGCCAGATTTGTACCTGATATGCGGGTTGGGTTTTTTTCCCCCTTTGTCTCAATGGCAAGAGCCATGTCACAAGCTGCATGACAATGACTGGAGATGCCTGTAACCACTGGTGAAGGCTCAGTAAATCTGTGAGTTAATGCCATGCTACTTCAGGTTAGGAGTGAAGTCAGTTCTATTAGCAAGTCTGAAGAAGTGAACTTCATCAAGCAGAGTATTTCTAAGGATAAGGAGCATTCCTGAGAGATTTGTTAGGTGAATCTACTTCTGCAGGGGAGTTGGACTAGATGATCTCTGAGGTCCCTTCCAACCCTACCATTCTATGAATCTATGATAAAATATTTAAATGTTTATTTGTATCAATTGGAGATATTTAAAGATGGCTCCGGGCTTCTAACTGTGGTGTGCTGTGGGCTTTTTGTTGGGTTTGGGTTTTGATTTTTTTCAAAAACATTGTCTTTTGCATATTTTTGGATATCAATCAAGATTGTTCTAAGGGTTAGATGCCAAAGACTTCATATGTGCATCGAACAGCACTTGAAGGTCAAATACAGAATGGCTAAAGGTCTCTTGCAAAGACCAGATGAGAAATCTGTAGAGCTCTGGGGAAAGTGAGAAGTGGGAGAAAGTGAGAAGTGAGGGAAAGTGAAAAGTGAGCCTTGGTTCAGGTAAACCAGTGTTATCTCGCAGGAGCCCATGCAGCCTCCTAACCCCAGAATATCTACCCACTCCTACTGAGCCTGCCCAGGTTGTGGGTCACAGGCAGAGATGTTAGTGTTGCACAGTCCTGAGCTCAATGCTGTCTCTCTTGCCTCCAGCCAAGCTGCTTTGGCTACCCCTTGAGCATCTTCTTCATTGTCGTCAATGAGTTCTGTGAGCGGTTCTCCTACTATGGCATGCGAGGTATGTCCCATGTCCTGTGTCCCCTCATGCTGACCATTACTCACCCAACCCTGGCTTTTGTTGGTAACTCGTTGTTTTTGTTGTTCTTCTGACAGCGGTGCTCGTTTTGTATTTCAAATATTTCTTGCAATGGGATGATAACTTGTCTACAGCCATCTACCACACCTTCGTTGCTCTGTGCTACTTGACACCCATCCTTGGAGCCATCATTGCAGACTCTTGGCTGGGCAAGTTTATGTGAGTGCTTCCGCGGAAAACAACCCAAAATCAAGAGTTCTCACTGGAGACTGGTGTTACTTAAACCATCACCTAAAGCAGCAACAGCTCAGAACATCAGTTTCCGAGCTGCTGTTGGCTGCTCCAGGATTGTGGGGTTGGGTTTTTTTTTTTCCTTCAGAGCTTGACGTTTTAATTGGTTTATCTGAGACCTGAAACTTCACTAACAGTTAACAAATGTTACAGTTCTGCTAACAATTAAGGACAGTAGCTTGCTTTCTAAACACGCTGCATGTATTTTCTTGTCATTTGGACAAAATGTGAACTAAACTAAGGAAAGTATTCACCACACTGTGAAAACAGATATTGGAGGTTATAATTACTTAGAACTGCCTCTTTACCTGTTGCAGGTGGCCAACTAATTAGTCAAACACTGTATTATCTGGTATGAAGGGGGACTTACAACGTGTTCTGAAATATTCTGTGATTTCTGTGTTGGCTTGACAGCTCAGCGAGAGGTTTTACTGGATTTTATTGAGTTACAATCCACCTTTCAGTGGTGAATTCTGAGTTTTTACCTGTGTGCTAGTTGCTCAGCAAAGTACTGCTGAATCAAGTGCTAGGAGACGTAACCAAATTATTTCCAGCAGCCTGATCTCACTGTCCTTTACCAATGTCATGGACCTAATAGTGTTTGCTTTGCCTGAAAAAAAGCACAATAAAGATTTTATGGAGGAATATGAGTCAGCAATGTTAGCTGACTTGTCAAAGGTCTGCTAGAGATTAGAGATGAAGCTGGCTGTGCAGTCAGGGCTGCGCCATCTTCTGCCAGCATATTGGAAGACTCTGAGAGCTTGCAGCCTAAAAATATTGTGCACTCACTTGTTTAGATGGAATGATTCAGTTTTTGGGTTTTTTTTTTTTAAAAATCTACTTTGGCTTTTACCTGTTTAGCAAGATGAAGCTTTGCAGAACTTCTCCTCTGGTACTTGTGTGTACTAGTGCGACAACTGCAAGTTCCTGGCCACCAGACCCTTAACAGGAGCTCAGTAGGATGGCTCAGGGCTTAAAAGTGAAACTTTAGGCTTGGCAATTAAAAAACCAAGCTTTTTGGAAAAAGCACGAGTTTAAAGTATAGATGCTCTAAAATACAGCAAGCTGCCATGAGAAACACTTAAGCAAGAGTTCATTTTAAAATCTATAATGACAAGAGGAAGAGGCATTACCCAAGCACCGTTAAGCACTGTTTTAGGAGAGATTCAAATCTTCCACAGTCCGTGTACTTTGTGCAATGTCTGCCAAGGAGCATGCTGGGATGTGCTCGCATGCTGTTAGATGTGAAGTTCTTGAGGAGAATAGTACGGAAATCATGATGATATTTTAAATTGGACATCACCTATGCAGTGCCAATGATGTAAATGTTTTGGAGTGTCTTTCCCAGGATGCTTGTGAGCCTCACAATCGGAATAAAAAAGGTTTCTCTCTTGATCAGCTCAGATTTAACTTCAATTGGAAACTTTCTTCCAAATTGTTAAGCAGCTAAAGTAACTATATGAAAGTGCTATTAAAAAAATGAGTTCTAATTTATCGACTGAACATTGCTAAACAGCAGATTTACTGTTGCCTCACTTTGTATAGGGTTTGTTTCGTTCTGTTTTTCCACCCTATAACAGAGAAGAGAACTTTTAAGTCACAGAAACCTTGTTCTGAGAAGAACTCGGTCAATGGTGTGAGTGTTTCTTCCCTCAAACCTCTGGTACTGAGGTGCTCCAAGCTTGCTGCAAGGATACCTTGCCTTTGTCAAACAGATTTGGATTGCCCTGGGTTTTTAAGCCTTGCCCTTCATTGTCATGGGCTGCACTGAGCTTGGGACTTCTCATATAAACTATACATTTAAGTTTTGGATCATTGCATCCTATTTTCCTGGTTTTCCTCCAAACTGGAGACCTGGATCTATGCCTATTGAATGGAGCCCCAACCAAGGAAGTGGATGAATGTGGATTAAACTTGTGTCACGCTCTAGCAAAGTTAAAATGCAACATGCTCTTAAAGTGCACAAAAGAGGAATGAATGCTAAATGCTTGGGGGTGGAGACTGATGGTTCTGTAGCATTACTTTCCTAGGCATCTCCTGCCAGAGAGGAGTCAGTCTGTACTCTTCAGTGCTGTATCTCACTTAGCTAGGAAATGGCCTCAAGTTGTGCCAGGAGCAGTTTGGATTGAGTATTAGGAAAAAATTCTTCACCAAAAGGGCCATCATGCATCAGAATGGGCTGCCCAGGAAACTCTGGAGTCCCCATCCCTGGAGGTATTTAAAAGCCATGAAGATGAGGTATTGAAGGACATGGTTTAGTGGTGGACATGGCAGTGTGAGGTTAGTGGTTGGACTTTATCGTCTTCAAAGTCTTTTCCAACCAAAATAATTCCATGATGTTGGTACACTTAGAACTGAGAGTGGGGTAGTAGAGGTTCACTACAGTATTTTGGGGCAGTTTCCATGTTTAAAGTAGATTTCTTTTTTGCTTTGTCCTCCTGTCAGCTAAGGCATAAAAGAACATAGAGAGTATTTGAACAATGTTAAAACCAGTGTAAATTGCATCTTTCAGTGTTGCAGAGTAGACCACTTGAACTACACCAGACATGAAATACGATAATGGCTTTCTCAAATTGGTTATTAAGAGGGCAACCGCTGAAGATATTTAAATATATCTTCTAACCTGGTGATATCTACAGAATACATTTGTCGTCTTCCCTTGCCTAACTAAACAAGGCTACCTGTAATAATAACAATGGTAATAATAAGAACCCAGAAGACCTGTGACAGAGGTATGGTGGGCAGATTTTTGCAGTAGCCTGTGGTAAGTTGAGTCCATATCTGTTAACTACACTTCTTTATTAAGCATCTTCTAAATGATCAAAGAAGCTGTATCATCCCTGTTTGTATGTGTATAACTATGTTAACATACCTCAATGTGTCTCCTTTTTTTTACATCAGGACCATTGTCTCCCTGTCTATTGTCTATACAATTGGACAGGCAGTCATATCTGTGAGCTCCATCAACGACCTGACGGATCACAACCGGGATGGCTCTCCTGATAGCATATCGGTACACATGTGAGTTGCCTTGTACCTGGGTTTTTATAGGTTGATGAAAAGTGGGACAACTACAAATTTATGCTTCTTGAATTTCAAATGTCTTCTTTTTTTGTCTTTTCCTCTCTTTTCTCCTTTGTTCCAGTGCTCTAGCCATGGTTGGCTTGATCCTCATTGCACTTGGCACTGGTGGAATCAAACCTTGTGTGTCAGCATTTGGTGGAGATCAGTTTGAAGATCATCAGGTAACAATGAGGACAAGGACAAGAGGACATCAGACCAAGTTGCATGATTGACAATTAGGAAGAACTTTTTCACCAAGAGGGTTATTAAGCATTAGAACAGGCTGCCCATGGTGGTGGTGGAGTCACCACCCCCAGAGATAATCAAAAGATGCATAAATGAAGTGCTGGAGGATACAGTTTAGTGATGGGCCTGGTAGTGTGTGAGGTTAGTGGTTGGACTCCATCCTAAGGCTTTTTTCCAACCATAATGATTCTATAAATGCCTCTCAGATTTTCAGTTGTAGATATACTTACCAATGTTTGATTATTGTATATACATTTAGGCATGGTTATTACTGCAGTGTTTCCTGAGTAGCTGGAAGAGGAGACAGATAACTATTTGTCTTGAGCTGTGCGAACAAAACCAATGCTTGCTCAATCTAGGCTGATTGATGGTGGCCAAGCCTTTCTAAACATCTTTTTGTTTTTACTGTAGGAAAAACAAAGAACTAGATTCTTCTCTATCTTTTACTTGTCCATTAATGCTGGAAGTCTCATATCTACTATCATCACTCCAATTCTCAGAGGTAAGGCCACACACTTGTTTATAAGATGGCTAAACAGTAAAGGGTGAGTGTTGGATTGCAGTTCAGTCATGTTTAAATAAGAAGTCTGCTTTTTGACACCTTGTGGAGTTATTTGGCAAATAGTCTTTGAGTTTTTGTGTACATCATCCATCTTCTCACAGGTAAGGTACTGTCAAAAACAAGCCAGTATGAGATCTGAATTGCCTTTAAGATCAGAAGTACTAGATCTAAAGAGATGCACAGAAGCCGTTAATTTATATGCCCAATGTGTGTTTTAATTTCACAGAGGTGCAAATGTGACACCTCTTCCAGTACCTTTGAAACCATCACATGAGAAAGAGTTGTACTGTTTGCTAAAAAGGGAAGGTGTGAGAGAGCCCTCCACTCTGCAAGTGGAGGCTATGCTAAAGTATGGAAGTGTTTCCATGTGCATAGCTACATTTATCCATGTGACAAAGTAAGTCACGTTTGTCATATAGTTAAAGGAGAAAACTATTTTCTGCTTGTAAGGAATAGCGTGATCCTAAACAAAAAGCAAACAATTCACTGACCCATATGTGTATGGATTTTTACAGCAAGCTTACACAGATGGTGCTGTATGGATGTGCTTGGCAGGAGTTTGAGGAAAGCTATTTTTCTCAAAAGAGAGGAAAAAAAAAACATGTGAGCTCTGGAATAACTGTAAAGCACTAGGCTAAAATTCTGGCTTTTGACTTTCTTTGGAATGGATTATGTTAGAAGCATTTTGGATGTTTGCTTAATGCAAGTTCTATCATTTCACAAAATAGGAGCAGATAAGCATAAGGCACAACATGCATTTAATTTTCATGCTGATATAGGGTGAAAAACACCTTGGGAAAATAGACAAATTCAACTGAGAAAAGCGACACCTTTATGTTCAGTAAAGGTTTAATCAAAAGGCTAAAACAACTAAATCAAAACATTAATTAGATTTTTTTAAAAAATCAAACTGTAATTCTCCTGTTAGAATTATGATGAAAAAGGTATTAATTTTATTTAGTCTTTTACTTTTCCTTGTTAATAGCTATGTCCACATGCTGAGCATCATTTCAGAATGCATTACGTGAAGTTTATAAAGTCAAATCTGTGACTGCTGCTGGGAAGAAAACAGAGATTCATTTAATCCACCAACAACCAAAACCATAAAAACTAAAAACCATATCAAACAGAAAACAGCCTGGTACAATGAAGAGCACAATTAGCCTTTTAAGGCCACCTTTCCCCCACCCCTCCCCTATTCCCGGGCTTAGAGCCCTGATCCCAGTGTCTTTAACTTCTTCCCCTCTGCCACCCCCGCACCCCTCCAACCCTACTCGAAGGGAGAATCCAGTCAGTCCTTTTCCTTAGGGCAGGTGGAGTCCTTCCCTGTCCTCCCTGCTCCTGCTCCAGCACAGAATTCCTCACAAACCAGGCAGCCCTGCACAGGCCTCTCTGACATGTGTTCATCCTGAAGGCTGCAGCTCCTCTCTGCCTCTTGTGTGTGTTTCTGGGGCCCACAGGCACTTCAGCACAGCCTGTGCCATGGCCGCCTCCTCACACAGTCTCTTGCCTGTCAGGATGCACTCACATGGAGCTGCTGCTGGCTCTCAGTCCTGCCATTGCCCTCCATGGGTTGCAGGGGCACAGCCTGCATTGTCACCATGGGTTGCAGAGGGGTCTCCAGTCTGTCGCTCCTCCTTCTCTGACTGTAGGGTCCGCATGATCGCCTCCATCTTGCACCACTCCTTCACCTCCTCTTCCATGGCAGATGTCCCTCTAGTGATGGCAGAGGTGCCAGATTAACCAGGCCAAGTCAAAGCTGGGTCCACCTCAGAGCTAGGGGGTGTTTTGAGAACTGCTTACTGGGACAGCACTGCAGCTCCCTCCATCCCTCCCTCCCCTGTTACCTAGCAAAAAGCAGCTCCACACAAACACATGGCAGTGATACATAATTCCCCTTTTCAATAACGAATCATAAGTTGGATACTGATTATCCACTCTGTCAATAACCTCAGCAGAGGTTTTAATTTTTTGTTTTACCTCGGTAGACAGTGAATGCAAGGAATAGAAACCCTACGTAAAACACTGACGGTGCTCCCTGAGACTTTTATCTAATGTGACTTTGTACTTCAGCTCAAGAATGTGGCATTCATAGCAAACAGCGATGCTACCCACTAGCTTTTGGAGTTCCTGCTGCGCTCATGGCTGTCTCCTTGGGTAAGTGAAGCTGCTTCCATCTCGCTGCTTCAGTTCTAGACATGTTTAAATGACAATGATCTCATAACAATAAGCAAGTGGTAGAACTCCTCCAGGTATCAACCTCTAGCAATACCTGATTGTTTTTGCAATTTTTGACTTAATCTCCCTCAAGAAAAAAAGTTAACCTGAAACACTCATTCTTACAGAGGAGACTGATAGTGCTAGGGAGAGGCATTGACTTCTGTACATTGTGTAATTTACTGTCTATATTTCTTGGACTACTGGGGTGTATAGTTAAGATCTTCTGAATGTAGTGTGGGAACTCTGAGAGGAAAAATGTGAGGTTTGGAAATGAATGATCTGTAGTCTGGGCTAACAAACTGTTTAAGATAGTTCTGTGCTGGAGAAATGCCATCTGGTGTCTCAGTATTCCTCAAACACCTGCGTTTTTAGTAGCTGTGCTATGGGTCACTCCCTGAGCCTTTCTGCTGCAGCACAAAGACCAAGAAACCAGAGCAGGGTGGGAGTATCAGCAAGTCCCATAGAAACACTCATGGTCCTGATCCTGATTCTTCATGGCTCTGACTGAGACACCACACAGGGTGGATCTCCAGCTACAAGTACCCCCGTCTTGCCCCAGTGCAGAGGGTGTCTGTGAGGGTTTGCTTGTGTCTTGCCCAGCACATGGAGGGTGAGGCTATGGAGCGTGCCTGGGCGTGGGAGCTGAGGACACCTCAGCCAGTCCTGTGGCTCAGGCAGAGCCTCACGTGTCCCTACATGACATGACCTGCAGCGTCCTGCAATCCTGAAAAGGAGCTCATAAAGCTATCTTCATCGGGTGCAGCAAGCCCAGAGCCAAGGTCCTTCAGTGCCCCCTTTTATTTTTTTTTTTTGGCCCAACCCTCAGTTAAGTTAATGTCCCACTGAGGACCTGCCCTAAGAGTTTCCAGAGTTAGTCCTTTATCTTAAACAGAATCAATCTACTGGTATTTATTTGATTTCTTTTACTGTGTAACGTGCCAATGGGCAATTACATTGCTCCTTAGAAAGCTTATTCCCACACTGATGCAACTTCTTGACTGTTGTTTACAGACCAAACTGCCACTGTTTTCAATTAACCCTGAGTTGCTTTTGGTTTTTGTTTGTGAATTGTAGTTGTGTTTGTAATTGGAAGCAGAATGTACAAGAAAGTGAAACCTCAAGGAAATATAATGATTGAAGTTTGCAAATGCATCGGAGTAAGTACTATTTGTATGTCCCCCAAAACCCTGGCAGCAATTTCAAAACCTGTTCGGTAAACTTGCCTAGATCAGAAATCCATCATCAGGAAAGCTTCTGAAGGTTTTGGGTTTTTTTTAACCTTTTCTTTTCCTTACAGAAGGCTTTTTGCTGACACCTCCACATTTAAACTGCCTTTTTATTTACCTATATTTTGGTTACTATGTGAATTTATACATGAAGGAAACTAAGTCAGATGTCAGCAATGTCTAAAGTTTATTCCAACTTCTGGAAATCATTCCATTCTCATTCATGCACCTCTTTATGCGGCCATGTAGTAAGAGACAAAACTCACCTCAACCCAAGCCAGGAAAAGAGCTACTAGTCTATCTTATCACCAAGAATGTATTGCTTATTAAAAACATATTGTTTCCAATGCAGAGGTATATTGATTTGAATTAATAACACTACATGTCCCAATTTTGCAGTGTCTTTACTTTGAGATCAAGGGATTTTCTCATTTCTGTGTTTCTTGATTCTCTGTGCAAATCTACCAGCTTGTTCTAGCCCAGACCATTGCTTGACTTGTAAACACCATCAAAACCCCATCTCTATAGGTGACTTTGGCTGTTGCTGCCTCTAAGGCCCAGCTCAGCCTTGTATGCTATTTCATGCTAGAAAGTCTTATCAGTTTCTCAGGACTACATCTGTGTATATTCAGCGTCCAAAGTATGAGGAATATCAACAAGATGGAGTATCTACACGATTTCTCAGAGTGAAATGAACTCTGGTAGCCATTTGTCTCTGAAAACTTATGCATAGGACGTTCATCTATTTATTGTTGTACTTCAGTAGGCAGGTCTCCTTCAAGTTTCTAGCAGCAATCCATACCAAGAGACACTACTCTGAGCTGTTTGGTTCACCTAATCCTGGGTGCACACTCCACTGGATATGCAGTGTGAGACCTTAAATGCAACATTTCCCTTAGAGGCTTAGAGCAGTTAACAGAACCCTCTGAATACTAATCAGTGTTATCTCTAATGACAAAACAGCTCAGAGCATTCATGAATATTTGTAATGCCATTAAGCAAAATTCTCTTTCTCTCTCTCCTCAGTTTGCCCTCAAAAACAGGTTTCGGCATCGCAGCAAGCAGTTCCCCAAGAGAGAGCACTGGTTGGACTGGGCGAGTGAGAAGTATGATGTAAGTACTGTACCAGCACTCCTACACTGTGACATTCCCTGACACTCAGCCTCCTTTCTGTCTGCTGCCATCCATTGCCTCAAGTGCTGGGCGAAGAGTTTTGGGCCTCTCAGTCATTTGGAAGCTAATAGTATGGCCAAATCTCAGCACTCCCCTGGGACTGCAGGTCCCCAAGTCCTCTGGGAAAAAGCAGAGCTGTGTGAGTTGGTGCTCTGTTTAATCATAGATTTAATCATCAAGGGAGATGAAGACTAGTTCTCTTGTTGAACAGATACAAGCACCTGCCAGTTTTTGAGTTGGTAAAATAGCGTTATCCTTGTCTATTTTTTCTTTCTCTCGGTAAACCGGCTTTGAACAAACATGTGCTGGTTTGATGCCTGCAGAAGGGAAAAATGGGCATGGTATTGATTGTCATGGTTAATGAGCAGGGCCATAAATCTTGCTTGGGGATCATATTGCAGAATTATGCTTAGGAATCTCAGCCTAAGTAGATAAACACTGCATCAGTACAAACTCCTTATGATGACTCTCAAAGCTTTGTGTCCCACAGTCCCCTAGCTTCCTCTCCACCCTGCTGTATTGTCAGCAGCACAAACCTTGACCTGTCCTCTTTATTCTCCTTTTTGCCTGTGTGCATTTGTCATGTGTAAAGTACATTCCTTAGTCACCTGTTGCTCAAATGCCTCCTTCCTAGGAAAAGTATGCAGCACTAAGTAGCTAATGCTAAATCTGATGGTGCCATCAGGAGGCACAGGTCTCTCACCTTTAACCAGCAGCCCTTCCCACACCCATAAGCCATCCTTGTGCATTTTAACAGAAACGAGCAGAAGTGTCCACAACATGCAAAGTTTAGGATGTGGGTAAACTTTACACAGTGTGTCTCTGTTTGCTGCTCTGCTGCTAACAGCAGCCTGCACTTGGCTGTTTGTTTGTGTTTGTGTTTTTTAATCAAATCCTCTCGTGTAATTCTCGTTTGCTGCAGAAACGACTGATTGCTCAGGCTAAGATGGTGTTGAAAGTGCTTTTTCTTTACATCCCTCTGCCCATGTTCTGGGCACTTTTTGACCAACAGGTAAAGTAGAAATTGTTTAGCTTGTCAATTAGAGCTGTACCCTGTCACTCTATGCACTTTGAGGTCACCAAAAATAAAAAGTGCCTACGGGAGGGTGGAAAATAGTTCTTTGCAAATTCTTCAACCTGATTATAATACAAAGGGGTGGTTACTGATGTTAGTACAGAGTGTTCTGCAGCCAGCAGAAACTCAGTAAATCTGGACGTGCCTGGGACTGATTCAGTGACTCTCCAAATCTTGTATCAGCCAGGACTCAGGATGAAACAGCAATTTAAAGCTTTCTTAGTTCTAACACTTCTTCCAATGCCAGTTGTGAGAAGAAATGTAGGTTCCTAGTGTAAACACTAGGCAGAATCAGGGCTTAAATACCTGGATGCTGGTTTGTTTAATCACTCAGATTTGTTATAAATCTTTCACACCTTCAAGCAGAAGCATAAGCCTATAATTCCCATTCATGTGGTGAACTGAGTGCTCAGGACTCAAAAAAGCCTGCTTTCACAGTTAAGTAACACAGGCTCACAGAATGGTAGGGTTTGGAAGGGGCCTCTAGAGATCATCTAGTCCAACCCTCTGCTAAAGCAGATTCCCCTCAGTCAGGTCACACAGGAATGCAGCCAGGTGAGGTTTGAAGGCTTCCAGAGAAGGAGACTCCCCACGCTCTCTGGGAGTAGCCTGTGCCAGGGCTCCCTCACAGGAAAGTTTCTCCTCATGTTCAAGTGGAATTTCCTGTGTTCCAGCTTGTGCCCATTGCCCCTTGTCCTGTCACTGGGCACCACAGAAAAAAGATCAGCCCCATTCTCTTGACACCACCGTTTAGATACCTATAAATATTGATAAGATTCCCTCTCAGTCTTCTCCAGTCTAAAGAGCCCTAGGTCTTACAGCTTTTCCTCAGAGGTATTCCAATATCCTGGTGACTTTGGTAGCCCTAAGTATTGAAGTATGAATTTAGGAGGAGAGTGTCTGAGAGAACTTGAGACTGAAAGATTTATTCAAGGCAGACTGTAAGAAGTTCTGTCTGGACTACCTAGATCGTGCTGCTTTAGTCTAAGCGCCAGTCAGCTATAATGGTGTGACCTGTTACAAACAGGCAATCCTACCATGAATTTCAGAACTAAAGACTCATTACATGAGTCACTCCTATCTGAGACACTAGTATGTTGGTGAGATGCACCTTCCTGTCTCACCCTGGGCTGAAGGGCAGACAGGCAGCCCCAGTCCTGGCATGGCTGCAGGGCCATGTGAGGGAGGCTGCCCTGTAGCTCAGGCAGGTGGCAACTCTTTACCTATGGAAAACAGTTCAAGGGGAGCTTTATTTATCTTTCTTCTCTTTTGTTAAGGGGTCAAGATGGACGCTGCAAGCCACAACAATGGATGGCGATTTTGTAGGTTGCTTTTTATTGCTTTTTTTTTCCCCCTTCCCTATTAACATTTAACTTCAGATCAGCTTTGACATCATATCAAAACCTATTTATCTTTTCTTCACCAGGGGTCTGTTCAGATTCAGCCAGACCAAATGCAGGTATAGTAATCTTCTGTCTGCTACATCCAAGTGCTTTCCAAACATGATATCTATTTTTTTTTTTCTTTTGATTGCCCTTCTTTAACAAAGGCTTTGAAGGATACTTAACTTTATTTTTCCCCTTGTGTTCATCTTCAACAGACTGTGAATCCAATCCTGATTATTATAATGGTCCCAGTTGTAGACACTGTGGTCTATCCTTTAATCAAGAAATGCGGGATCAATTTTACGTAAGTTGATGTACTCACATGACTCCATCAGAGGCTTATTTTACTGATTTCTTCAAACTGCCTTTCCCACCTCAAAGATGTAAAAGCAAACATTTGTCTGAGGAGGAAATAGCTGTGTATTTTAAATTGGGTAAATGTTTTAAAGAAATGGAAACTTAAAAAATCTAGAACACTGCAAGTGCAAGCATCACAGACTAGAGGAAGAGAATCTAAAACCAAAGTAACTATATCTTCCATTTAGGGGCAGAATCTTTTGACTGCAGGAGGAATGAGGGTTTTTTTTCACTTCCCTTATATCTACCACCTTTTCCTCCCAAAGAACAAGAAATAGAAATACAACATATCATTAGAATGTGTTATTTTTAGGGGCTTAAAGCTACTTGAGACAAAATGTGGTTCTTCTTCAGTCCCAGTGAGGAGTCTGGCTCACTGGATACTTCTGAGTGTAGCTTCAGAGAGCACTGCACATGATTTTCAGTAATGAAGTGGCTGGCAGTTGCAAATTGGAGAGGCAGAAGAGAACGTTGTTCTTAAAACAGTTTTTATAGGGCTAAGATGCATTGTTGGTTTTCTGTCTAGTTATGAAAAATCGAGGGCATGCACTATGCTGGAGGCACTGTCGTTCGTGTGTGGACACTCTGCATCTGATAAGTGATGCCATAAATAAAACATCTACCTTAAATTTACCCTTACAGCTTACCTGAATGGCAGTAGATGTCTCCTAACTCAACATATTTCCCTGAATTATTTCGTTGAGTATTATTTTTATTTAAACACAGCAATGGTCACACAAGTTGTTACCCTTTTAAAAAAGGCAAAACTTTTTTACTCTTATCTTGTAGCTAAAAACTGTTCTGAATTGGGTGGGGTTTATTTATTCCTCCTGCAGATCAGACATTTCCAGAAACCTAACAATTATGTTCAGTCAAGGTTTGAGCCCAGCAGATGCAGAGTAACAGGCTATTGAGGTGCTGCAGGAAAGATACACTCCCTGATAGTGTAACTATGAACTGGGAGGTACCCAGCTTGGCAGAGTACTTTCTGTAGCAACGTTGGCCCTTCAAATGATGATAACATTCTACTTGTTGACACTTGAGTTTCCCACCATGGAAATTGAATTTATACTCATCTGAAGTCACATTTGTGTTTTGTACTAGGCCCCTGAGGAAGATCACTGTTGGCATGTTGCTTGCATCTCTGGCTTTTGTTGCTGCTGCTCTTGTGCAAGTGCAAATAGACGTAAGTTCAGCCATGTGCAAGTATTTACTATTTAGATGTTAATACAGAACAAAGTGTGTTTTGAGGGGAAAATGAGTAAAAACTCCCTAAATTTGGAACCAAGCATATGGGCAAAAAAGGTAGAGGGAGGGAAAATATGTAAGTATATTGCAACGGTGTGATTAGCATAATAAAATTAACTAGCTATGAACAACATCTTGCAAAACATCTTCTGTCATTAACCTAAGTCATGCATTAAAGGCAACCTCAAGTCTTTAAACAGACTATAAACCAGATTTGTTTGGCCTACCAGGGGACTGCTGCTTTTTCTCCAGTGTCTTCTGATGTTTAGACTGGAGGTGAAGCATGACAATCTGAGAAGCACCATTGTAGCATGGGCAAAGATGATACTTGCTTAAGGCAGGATTTATCATACCTAGTTTCCTTGCCCCAAATGCAGACATCATGCCTGAACCAAATTGTTTCCCCTGTTGTGCTGGTAACACCTCTGAGAAATTCTTGCTTGTTTACATGGACTTCAAGGCACGATGCTCATCTCTTAAGTAGCTTTAGTTAGGAATGAGGATTTCTTTCGTCAACACCTGGGTCCAGCAGTGAAACAAGTTTTATATTCTTCTGAGTCTTGAAGTTGGAAGGCCTGGCCTTCAGCCAGGCTGTCTTCCTGAATGCCCTGCTCAGAAGGCCAGAGCCGTGCACACACACATACTGGCATGGAGTAGAAGTGTCACCAAAGCTGGTCACTTCTCAGACTGTTGCAAAAGAATATCCTCGAGAAAGATAACAAAGAGCCTGTTTTTGTTGTGTGATATTCCTGAGTAATTGAAATGGACCAAAGAATGGGAAGGAATGAAAAGTGAGGTAGAACTGAAGTAGACAAAACTCTTGATGCTCTGCAAGAGCAGAGCTGTTTACTGTTAGATCTGGCGGGAAGCGGAGTCTCCAGGTGTTCAGTGTCTCTGAGCTATCACACTGAGCAATGCCCCTCCACGCTTCCGTCCAGTTTAGCAGCACCAGTGCTGGGGGAAAATGAGTAAGAACATGGTAAAAAGACATTTAGGAACCCAGGCAGCCACAGGATGTGGCCAAAGGCCAGTCCTTGAACTGCAGAGTGGCCTTGGCACAGAGGAACCACATCTGTCCATGGGTACATTGTTGTGGATGAGAGACTTCTGTCCTGTGACGGCAGTAAGGCAGCTTGTGAGGCTAGTAACAAACTCAGTTACTGAAGTTGCATCCCTCTGACTATCACAGATCACCAGGCAAATGGTAAGCTTCCTCAGGAGATAATTAAGACCACAGTAATTCTAGTACTTTTTCCATATGACTTAGGGTAGGGCACTGATTGTATTTTTTTTCCTGGCCTACAGAAAACGCTTCCAGTTTTCCCTACGGCTGGGCAATCCCAAATCAAAATAATAAATCTGGGTCATGAGAGTGCAACAGTTAGCTTTGAACCTCAACTTCAGGATGTGACTGTTGGACCTCTGGGGTCGGTAAGTAAAGGGAGATGAGGAATAACAAGTTGAAAAAGAAATGTAACGGAGTAAATCTGAGTGGTTCTTAACCAACAGTTCAAAATTGGTTCTCTAGGGTTTTTTTTGTCTATTCATTTCAAAGATTTGGCTCTGTTTTGTGGAGTGAATTGTTACTGAAAACACTTGGAATGAAGAAATGGTAGCTATTTCAGTATTACAAATAATACTGGTTTTTTTCTGGTAGGAGTGGTTTTTTTTTTTTTCAAGAAACTTCAATAAACTAAATAGTGATTTTTTTTTTTAGCCTAATTGAAAATTTCTCTCCTGCTGAAAAGATGCCATTTCTTAACTGCAAGAACATGTCTTCCTCTAATAAAAGTCTCTAGTAAGACACTGCTCCTTACTGTGATTGATCAAGGAACAAGGAGCTTTTTCTGTGGCTGAATCACATACATAAAGCCTCATATTTTGCTGTCAAAGAACCTTTTCATGTTCTATTACAGCATAATCTTGATGGGCCCTATTGACAGCAAAATGTGGTGAAGGTGACAGATGTCTTTAACAATGGATGTTAGGAAGTGTTTTCTCTAATAGCCTGCAGTCCTGTTTTGACGTAAGAGGACAAACCTTATTCTTTCCTCCTCCAAATTTACCTCCCATGGAAGATGAGCTGTGAGGAGAAGATAAGGGCATCCAATTTGTATGCCGATATGAAAATGGTGTCGTTATGGCGCATACCTGCAAATGAAGGATGTAAAATGCTCCACTCCCTTCTATAGGTATCTTAGAATCCATGTGGTTTTTACTACAAACTGCTGCTTATAATTCTATAAAACAAAATGGTTATCTTAGTAGTACTGTGGTGGTTTAACTCTGGCTGGGTGTCAGGTGTCCATTCTATCACTCCTTCTCCTCAGCTGGACAGGGGAAAAAGAAACATAATGAAAGGCTCACAGGTAGAGATGAGAACAGGGAGATCACTCAGCANTTAATAGCCTGCAGTCCTGTTTCGACGTAAGAGGACAAACCCTATTCTTTCCTCCTTCAAATTTACCTCCCATGGAAGCTGAGCTGTGAGGAGAAGTTAAGGGCATTCAATTTGTATGCCGATATGAAAATGGTGTCGTTATGGCGCATACCTGCAAATGAAGGATGTAAAATGCTCCACTCCCTTCTATAGGTATCTTAGAATCCACGTGGATTTTACTACAAATTGCTGCTTATAATCCTATAAAACAAAATGGTTATTTTAGTAGTACTGTGGTGGTTTAACTCTGGCTGGGTGCCAGGTGCCCATTCTATCACTCCCTCTCCTCAGCTGGACAGGGGAAAAAGAAACATAATGAAAGGCTCACAGGTAGAGATGAGAACAGGGAGATCACTCAGCAGTTACCTTCACAGACAAAACAGACTTAGCTTGAGGAGAACTGGTTTGATTATTTTTTTTATTTTTTTTTAATTAACAGTCAAAACAGAACAGGGAAATGAGAAATAAACCCCAAATGTTAAAATACCTCCCCACACCCCTCCTTCCCAGCTTTCTACCTCCTCCCTACCAGTGGCACAGGGGATGGGGTATAGATGTTGTGGTCAGTTCATCACAAATGGACTTTGCCACTGCTGCTTCTCAAGGGGAGGCCACATCACACTTCCCACTCTTACACTGTCAGATCCCTCCTGCGGGAAATAGTCCTTCATTAACTACTCCAGTGTGACTTCTTCACAAACTGCCCCAGTAAACATCTTATCCATGGGGGAAACAGTCCCTCAGGAATGAACTGCCTCAGTGTGGGTCTCCTACAAGGTCACAAGTCATGACAGCAAAACTGATCTGATGTGGGCTCCTCTCTCCATGGATTCCTCAGTCTTGCCAGGAACTTGTACCAGCATGGGCTTCCCACAGGGTCACAGACTCTCTCAGGCATCCACCTGCTCCAGCGTGGGGTCCTCTCAGGCTGCAGGCGGAGCTCTGCTCTCGTGTGGCCTCCGTGGCTGCAGGGGCAGGGCCTGCCTCACCATGGTCCTCACCACAAGCCACAGGGGAATTTCTAGTGCTTCGGCACCTCCACCTTGGTGCCTGTGGAGATGTTGTTCTCACATTCTTCTGCTACAGTTTTGCCTCTATGCAGCAACCTCTTCCTCTCCTCCACTATATTACTCACAGAGGCATTACCTCCATCACTAATTGGCTCGGCCTTGGTCAGTGGCAGGTCCATTTCAGAGCTGACTGGCACTGGCCCTGTCAGATAAAGGAGAAGCTTCTAGCTTCTTTACTTTAGAGACTGGTAAACTGTACAGAAGTCACCCTGTAGCCCCTTTGCTACCAAAACCTGGCTACACAAACCTACTACAACTACATCAACATATTTATCAGTGTTTGAAGTATTTTACCCTGAAGTATTGAAGTATTTAGATTATTTAAAACATGTCCTGGTATTCGTCACTCCTGTTACACTGCAACCATGAAGATGCAGCTTGCATTTGCATTTCTTAGGAGGTGTTGCTATTTGGAAAATGCTGCATCTTATGCCATTGCTGTCTGTAAATAAAAAGACTTTTATTTGGGGGTGGTAGTGGTAAGCGTGTCTTATCTGGAGTGAAAAATATACAGAAAGAATACAACTGTGCCATAATGCTTGTGGGAAGCTCATGTTACTTTGAAGCTTGTGTAATGAAAGAAAGGAATAAAAAATATTAATCCAATTAAATTAGTGCTGGATGTAGAAAACCTAACAAAAATGAAAAATAGGAGATGCTCGTGATTTCTGGCACTTCAAAATGGACACGTGTAAATTTCTGGCCTCCCAGAGTCTGTAACACTCCCTTAAAGTTGTAGGCGAAAATGCATTTGCGTGGAAATTCACAGTAATTACTATGTCTTTGTAGACGGGCTACATGACATTTGAGACTTCTCAGTTGCAACTAAACATAATTTCTGGAGGTCAGTCTACAACTAAAGATTTTGGCTTCCCAGATGGAAACCGTCACACACTTGAAGTTAAAAATAATGGAACGGCCGTTGTTGCTGAATGGGTAAGCCTGTTTCATTCACTAGATGTACATCAATGTCTTAACAGCCCTCTACATGGAATGTGTGAAGCTGAGAGGATGAGCTCTGAGTAGCTTTTCCATTTGTCTTGTTTTCTGTACTTTAGAGGCTGGTGAAGTGTAGAGAGCAGGGTGGGATGGTGCTTTAAAAAGAAACAGATGCAGGTTAAAAATGGCCAACTTAATATTTAACTGGGCAATTACTCTTTCACTCAAACGTAAATGTGGAGTCATTCTCTTATAGACATATGTCCTAGTAGAGTCCTAACAGGGAAGGTCTGAAGTCTTGCTCTGAAGCCTCTGTTAATTCTCACTGCTATGCAATAGTGCATGTTTAAGCTGTTCGCTGAAGCCAACAAAGTAACTTGATAATGGTCTCTTCCACCAGCTCTCAGACAACGTCACATCAAAACCAGAAGAAGGAAATAATCTCATCAGGTAGAGTTTGTTTTGCTCCTAAATTTGGGCAGTTGTGTGACTCTCTCTTCAATCTGCTTCTTAGCTGGACTCTTCTGACTTTACATAGTTTTCTGTACTGTAGGAACTGTCCCCTTGCTGAACACCTCAGCCGATGTTTAGAGGGTATAGGAACTCCTGGGACACCATTCATCTAAGCTATCTTGCACATCTACTTTGGGTACAATTTAGCTAAAATCAGAACTGTATGTTTTGCTCCACTGTCTAGGCCTTTTTTTTTTTTGTAACAACCAGCACAGATTGCATGTGTGTACCTCCTCCCTAATCTTGGGTGAGAAGTATCCTGTTACGTCTCTGCTTTTCTTCTCCATCATCTATTTGCAGGTGCATTTGTTATTGCTTGTAGTAAAGGCTTGCCTTTAACATTCTCCTAGGCAGGGAGTGAGCTGCCGTGGGTCTAGCTTGCTTTTTGTGTTTGCCACACTTTCAGAGACTTAAAGATTTTCTAGAAATTTTCCAAAAATGAAAGGGGAAGACTTTGTGCTTGTTGGGCTGCCAGGACACAATTAAAAGCAAACTTCTGTTCTTTGACTTATGCATATTTTGTTTAGTATTTCATCACTCTTGCTTTTTAAAGGTTCATAAACAATTTCGCTGAGGATGTCAACGTCACTATGGGTGAAACTTCCCTTGGAAGGCTGTCACCTCTTGCTGCCAGTGATTACGTGCTCTTTGCAGGAGGAAGGTAGGCCTTTTCACTGAGGAGGGTTCTCATTAATATTTATAAGAATATAAGTGGTAGATGTCAGGAGGTTGGGGCGTTACTTTTTTCTATGGTATCTAGCAACAGGACAAGGGGTAATGGGATGAAATTGGAACAAAAAAAGTTCCATTTACACATAAGAAAAAACTACTTTACTGTGAGGGTGAGGGAGCCCTGGCATAGGCTACCCAGAGGGGTTGTGGAATCTCCTTCTCTGGAGGTCTTCAAGATCCACCTGGACATATTTCTTTGTGACCTGATCTAGGTGAACCTGCTTCTGCAGGGGGGGTTGGACTAGATAATCTCTAAAGGTCCCTTCCCACCCCTACCATTCTGTGATATTCCTTTCACCTAATCTAACCAGTTAAAGGCCTACTTGTCCTTGGGAAAAGGACATAGAACTCTTTTATTTTGTATAACTGTGTATATCTATAGTCTGAAATGTGTGCTATGTTTGGGTTTTTTTATCAGAACAGATACTATTACGATTATTGGAAATTCAACCTCTTGTTCAGTTAAGTCAAAGTCACTTGGATTTGGCAGTGCCTATACAATTCTAGTTAACCAGGTGAGTTGCCAATTTTGTTGGATGGACAAGACGGAATTACTTTTCATGTCAGTATTTCCTGCCATTAAAAAAGCAATTGTAGAATTGTACCTCTTGCCCTTAATTGTACATATGATAGAATTCTGGGTATGATAATGACATAAGAATTCATAGTCATCACTAATGGTCTTAAATCTCTAGCCCTGTTAGACACTAAGGATTTGCATCAAGTAAAATATCTACTGCTGTAAAGTACCTGTTACTTTATAACAAGGCATGGAGTGCTTCACATAAAGTATTTCTTATTAACCCAGGACTTTGTAAATATATGAGTAAAGAGATGGTATAGAACTGCTCAGAATGCCTTTAGCATACAGACTCTTTATCACCGTACCTAATGTGCTATTTTAATTTCCAGTGTACTGGAGGCACTCTTAATGTAACATACTCTGAAGATATCCCACCCAATACAGTCCACATGGCTTGGCAGATCCCTCAGTATTTTCTTCTCACATGTGCAGAAGTAGTCTTCTCTGTCACTGGGCTGGAGTTTTCGTACTCACAGGTAGGTTTTGCTCTTCAGAGGTCTCGTGTTAAGAATCCTAATACAAACGCAGGTCTTCTGTGATCTATTGTTTTAAAGTTGTGGTTCTGTATTGCTGCTTTGTTTGAACAATTATGTCCTTCAGAGCTCCCTAGCAGGACTATAACCTGGTACAAGCTGGCCTTCTTTCACCAGCATTCAGTGTTTTCCACGAAGCTATGTTTGAATTATATCATTTAAAGAGTTGAGCATCAGTCCTCCAATCTCCTTCTCACTTGTGGCTTTCCATTCCACAAGTTCCAAAATAAGTGGAACTGTACTGCTGATTAAAGCCAAACTGGAGAGCCCTCAAACAGAACATGAACAAGTACTGACATTTTATCTCCACACCAATTTCTTCCGTACAGTCTTTAGCAGCAATTTATACATTCTCAATTCCTTCATCTTCCAGCTCCACTTTGTTATTGGTTGTGTGCATTTATTCTCTTAATTCTGAGTCTATAAACTGCAGTGATGGGAATGTTGTAAGATGTGGCTTACTAGACTACGGTGCCCTTGATTTCTTTGTTTAATATGTGCCATGTATGACTGACATGTAAAAGATGCCTGTTAGCTACTTTGTACACACCAAGTAGAAAGTGTTTTAGTTAGTACTAGTAGTCTCTTGCATCTCAGAACCTTCTCTAATGCTGCTTAGTTCTCTTACCATTTTTAACTTAGAAAATACGAAACAAAAACCACAACACTAAGCCCAAGAACCTCTCTTTCCTCCCCTAGAGAACCAGTGTTTGTTAAAATGGAAAGTATGCAGTAAACATCAGAAAATAGTGATAGCAGTGTCTGACTAAAACTTAACTGTCTTCCTTCTGTAGGCTCCAACTAATATGAAGGCAGTACTGCAAGCAGGATGGCTGCTGACAGTGGCTGTTGGTAACATAATTGTCCTTATTGTGGCTGGAGCATCCAGACTGAGTGAGCAGGTAAGCACATAAGCCATCAGTGTGCTATTCCATTGCACTAAGAGAAAGAGGCTTTAATCCAGAGGAGAGCCACAGTTGACAATCCTCAACCATAATTCTGGAACATCAGCATTACAAGTATTTAAAAGTGCACATCAAGAGCATGGGGTGGCACATTTTTCTGTTGTCTCCAGTGACAGGACAAGGGGTAATGGACATAAAGTTCCACTTAAACGTAAGAAAAAACTATTTCACTGTGAGGGTGAGGGAGCCCTGGCACAGGCTGCCCAGGGAGGGTGTGGAGTCTCCTTCCTTGGAGGTCTTCAAGACCCACTTGGACATGTTCCTATGTGACCTGATCTAGGTTGACCTGCTTCTGCAGGGAGGTTGGACTAGATGATCTCTAGAAATCCTTTCTAGAGAAACCCCTACCATTTTGTGGTTCTATGATGGTTTTGCATCTATAATAGGAATACAGAAGTCTAGTGTAAGGTACAAGAGTGTATGAGTCATAGAACTACTGTTTGACTGTATAATCTTATCAGAGTGTATAAGGAATAGAGTTATGAATCTTTATAACCTATTTGTATTAGAACTACTGTTGAAGGCTGTGAAGACAGGGTTGTAACTTGTTTCCTGGGGCCTCTTCTAAAGTTACTGATGGACTTTTCCCCCAGCACTTCCCCAACATGTGTATGTACGTGTACACATACAAAAGACTTGAAACAACTTTTAACAAATACTTCCTCAGTCAAGGTTTCTACTTCTTTTATCCGTTCTTACTGTTACCTGTTGTAACTCGTGCTCTGTCAGGCTCCTTTGCTTGGAAGCAGCAGTTTCTAATACCACTACAATAAATTGTTTCTCCTGGTGTGGGAAGGTTGTGAACTTTTGGGCTGAAATTCTAGACTGATGAGATTTAAAACCTACCAAAATTCTGTTCTGTGCTAATGAACCTTCACCTCAGCCTTGCCATATCCCTTCTTCTGGCTCCATTGGTTTTGAACCTCAGTCTTCGGGGCATGTACGTAGACAAGACTTTCTCAGGCAGCTAGTGGCAATCTCTAATGACTCAAAAAAGATATCAGTGTGGGAAGAGCCTGGCTTTTTGAAACAGGTCTGACAGTCCAGGTCTCAGCTTAAGTTAGCTGGAAAGAGCTTTAAACCAAACTGTTGAGGCTTTTCAGGTTGATGTAGCACATGGAAAAGAGAGTTCTCTCAGATTTGCCATCAGTAAAAGCAGGATCAATGACAGTCTGGTTTAAAATGAGATTACTTGAGCCAAAGGAGGAACTGAGCTTCATTTTTCAGTTCTTTGGTCCATTCCCATGCCTCTAGGAAAAGGGTATTGTAGAACTTTTCATTATTCACAGACCATTTGTCTTCTGAAGACAGAACTGCTGAAATGGCCTCAAGTGGAGTTGCTTTAATATGTGTTATATACATCTAATATCTTAGTCCTTCAAGTCATATGATACTTGTTATGTAAACTCAGTTTCACATTCTGAACTAACTTCATTTCTTGCAAACAAATATTGATGGATAAATTATACTCTTTTCTTTACAGTGGGCAGAGTATGTGCTGTTTGCTGCCTTGCTGTTGGCAGTCTGTATCATTTTTGCTGTCATGGCTTATTTTTATACCTATGTTGATCCAAATGAGATTGAAGCCCAAATCGATAAGGAAGAAAAGGAAAAAGTCAAAAAGGATCAAGACAACTATGAGAAGCAAGGTGAAGTCATCTCTCGGATGTAAAAGATGTGTTCAAGGAGTGTCTGTAAATTACGGTATCCCAGTAACTACCCCTGCAGTAAGAGCAATTAGGGTATCAGTAACACCTCTGGATAATGTGTCTCATGGAAGAGGTTAAGAAAAACTGTTATAAACCTAAAATGCAGCCTCTCTTGGGAAGCAAGAGGGAAAAGATTAGTCTCTCTTCTTCTGAACATGGTATCCTGAAGAAACTCCAGCAGAATTTGCACTCTTAATGTACCTCAACTTTAAATACCACAGCCTTAAAATATTGAAGTTGCACTCAGCACTATTAGGCCCTGTGCAAAGATATATTTTTATACTGCATTTCAGTTTTATGTTCTGAAAGAAACAAGCATTGCCAAGGAATTGTAATTGAAGCCAAGCTGTTTGCATGACCCCTCTAGCCTCACTGTTACTTGAAATCAGCAGGTCACGTGTGCCTTAAATTCTGTTGTACTTCCTTACAGATAATGGGAGCAAAGCTCTGCCATTGCTCAGATTAAAATGCTGTCTGTGTCCCACGTGGCAATAACTTAGACATGCACTGCAGTATAATGCCTTCTCTGTCTTTTAACCACCCATTTATCTCCTGTTATGTTTTTAATTAATATATTGATGAGGTGTCCACTCAGCTAAACAGACAATGGCAAATAACATCTGGAATAAGCAACAGCAATAAAACTTGTGTTGTGACAAAACAGTAGTGGTGTAAGAGTTATGACTTAGAGTTGTGTGTAAACAACACTTGACACTACCTCTCTGCTGCCTCTTATGTGTTCCTTCTCTAACTTAATAGACCAGTGTCAGTCTTTTCTACCCTAATACATTTGTAACATCCATAAAACTCCTAGTATAGAAGACTAAATTTTGCTGCTTAACAGGATTTTATAGCCTCGTGGAGCAGGCTACAGAGTGCTGGTGGTCTGCGTGTTTTTTTGGAGAACTCCTGGATTTAGGTCCACATCCTACACTTTATCCAGCAGTTGGCTTAGGCTTAGGTCTCTCTAGTAGCCTGACCAGACTTATAGCTGCTTGGGTACTTGCCTCTCAATACTCTTATCACTCTGGATGCGCTGTAAAAGAGGATAAGTGCTCAGACATGTATATTCAAGGCACAGGCATGTTGCTGGCACTGCAGGTGAATAGGCCTCTCTGACCCTTGGCTGCTGCCACTTAGGCCTCAATTTGTGTTCAGAGAACAGTCCCCCACCCTTGAAAGCAGTTAGAAATGGAGTTTGATAAGTCCAAGGGCACTTTTCCCCTGTATCCCATTAACAGCTCCCCAGCTCATGGGCCTTGAGGGTCTCCTGGGACAGCCCTAAGAGGAGCTGGCTCCCTGCTACCCTCAGAACAACTAAGAGGGTTTTGCATCAGCTTTACTTGTGGCAGACTAGTCAGCAAAAGTCTTCCTTCGCCAGGTAAGTTAAGCAAAATAAATTGTCTCTCAACTCCATCCTTATAGAATAGAATCTTCTGACTGCACTTTTACCCACACCAGGTAAAATGTTTGTGTAGCATTTAACTTTTTTTTTTTCCTTTGAAATCCAGCTCACGTGACTACTTTTTATACCATAAGCTGGTGGAAGATAGCCCTTTAGCAAAGCTACTAACTTGTCTACCACAAGGATGGATGTGTTTCATGGTTAGAAAGCCACAAACACTGTAAAGTTAGACAGGAAAGCTTTCCACCAGGGGTAAAAAAACTTCCTTCATCTCTACTGCAAGGTAGTATGGAGACAGTTGTAGGTGACAAGATTTTATCATCTTGTCAAGAGGGATTGATGTAATGGAAGTTAAAATATTCCTGTACTTTCTCATCCTTTCTTTTTTTTTTTTTTTTGGAGAGGTGTGGAGGAAATTGGGGAGCTTCATACAGACATCTGGGCAGCTCTTGGCAGCATTGCTGTGACTGTGTCTAGAAGCCCTGTGCAGGGAATTGGTCTTTGGTTGGGAGTCAAGTGTTTTCAGTCTTCAAAACTAAAAGAGCTACGGTGTCATGGTTCAAGCCCAGCTGGGAATGAAGCACCATACAGCCACTTGCTCAACCCCCACACAATCCTTCAATTTCTATAAGATGGTAAGGCAAGATGGAAGGAGAAAAGATAACCAAGAGCCTTGAGGATGGAGACAAGGATGAGAGAGCTCACTGCCAATTGTGGTTCCAGACAAAACAGACTGGACTTATGGAAGAAAACAAGAATGATTTAAACCACTACCAACTAGAAAGCAAAACAGGAGTAAGGTGATGAGAAATACACAACCAGCCCTTTAATGCCTCTTTCCCTCACACCTACCCTTTTCCCAGGTTCAGCTCCCTGCTCCTGATATCTCTACCTCCTCCCCCTCTGCAGTGCAGGGTACAGAGAATGGGGGATGTCGTCACTTACGGATGGTTTTGGCCACTTCTTCCTCCTTCTCAGAGGAAGACTCCTCCCATTCTCCCCCCTCCCCCCGTAGGTCCCTCCCACAGGATAGAGTCCCTAATGAACCTCTCTGGTGTGAGTCCTTCCCTGGGGCTGCAGCTCCTCACAAACTCCTCCAGCACAGGTCTCCTCCACGGCAGCACAACTCCAGGTACATTCTGCTCCAACACTGACTCCCTGCAGAGTTCCAGCCCCTCTGGGCACATCACCCCTCTCTGCCCTGGGGTCCTCCACGAGGTGCTGGCAGATCTCAGCTGCGCCATTGCCCTCCGTGGGTGTCAGGGGGACAGCTGCTGTCTCACAAAGGGGTGCATGGTGGGGGGGTGGTCTCTGCTCCAACACACCTCCTCCTCTCTTCCCTCACTGACTTTGGGGCCTGCAGGGTCACTTCTCTCTCACTCTACTCCTTCCACCACCTCCCAGGGAAGAACAACCCTTCGCTTCCTCTTAAAAAGTGATAACAGAGGTGGGTCTGACTCAGAGCCAGGAAAAGTTTTGGGCAACTTCTTAAAAAAGCCACTATTACAGTCCCTTCCCCATTACCAGAAATGGCTCCACACAAACCCAGCCCATGAATTTAACCTCTAAAGCTGACTGTTTAGTTTTGCATGCTGCTGTCTAGACTACCAGAGCAGTATCAATTGAATTAACAGTTGATCATTCTAATTCTGGTTTATATTTAAAACAAACAAAAATCTTGAAAAAAAAATGCAAGAATGGTGAGTTATGAAAGCCTGCTTGAGCAATCAAATCTGCACTCTTATCTGGCCAGGTAGATAAAGGAAAGTGTATGGCCCTCTGCTTACTAATATTGCAACTATAATGTACATGTTTCATGTTTTTCCTTTTTAGCTACCTAATGACACTAGTCTTAAAACTCTTCAAAGTCAGACTCTGAACTACACAAATCCAGTCCCTGCTTTTTCCTGTTCTTGAAAATGGGCCTAGAACCAGCACAGTCTGTTCTAAGGCTTCTCTATAGTTTTAGGCAAATGTCTATACAAAGTTGTAGGGTTTTTTTTTAAAATCCCTGGAACTAGATTCCTGGAGGTAATTGCAAGCCACTTCTATATAATGTTACTCTAAAAAATTACTTTTACATTTTTTATTCATACCTTGCTTTAGCATATCACTGACTGTCTTGCAGAGGTTAGAATATTGATAATAACATAACTGGATCATGCCTTAAAGAGTAAAAGAGCTACAGATTATCAAAGGGACAGTAACAACTCCTGAAATCACCCTACTCTACCAAGTGGTTGTTCAGGACAATCAAGGATGCCCCATTTCCTGCCTAATGCAATCATTGATGTTCCTTCCAGAGATACCACCGGAGGACAGGATTTTGTGAAGTTTAGCACAGTACAAAGGTAACATAAGAGCCCATAATCCAATAAATTCTCCATTATTGCTGTTAAGTGTTATCACTTTCTCATGCTCGTTCTTAATCTAATGCATAAGATACCTAATGCCCGAGAGGTGGATAACAACTCTATGTCCCAGGGACTTTAACAGCTGATCTGACTGCCAATGGAGGAAAGGAGAAGATGAGCAAAACAAGACCTGTGTTTTCCAGAGAGTAGCTACCTGAATCCATTCAAATCACAACCACTTTTTAAGAGGCTTATGTGAAGATCACTGGCTTATCCACTGCTGGCATCTACCCCATCACTTGGAAGCTCTCAGCAGCATCCTGGTGCAATGACTCTACAGGAGGGTGAAGGAGAGCAGTTAGGGAAAAAAAGGGGTAAGGCGTGAGAATCAGTTTGTCATGTTTTTGGACAGGATAGGCTGTGGCATGTGCTTGATAAGTGTAGAGAGTTCAGTGGAGAGATGGGAGAAGGTCTCTTGTAGCAGGGCCTAAGCTGGGCAAAAGGTGGGGCACAGGCAGCGCACAGCATGGGTGGAGCTCATGCTGCAGCAGGTACAGTTCTTCCTTGTCTAGCCTCCACAACTGCTTTCTTGGGTAGCAGCTGGGCTGGACATAGCCAAGACTTTTGTGCTTTTGTAAAAGGCCATTTCTGAATGAGATACAGAGCCCAAAGCCTTTTGGCAACAGAAGAGCCCATAGAAACTACATACGTTATTATTTTCTTTGTACTATCGTACCAAACATGGATTTGACGATCTTAAGCAGTGTTGCAGCTGTCACTGACAGCGTACTAAAGGGATCTTAATTATTGCAGAAGCTGCTCAGATAGGTTTGCCTTTGCCAATAGATGAAAGAAAAAGCTGACTTTTCCTGAAAAGCCAAAATGGCTGTGAGACCTTCTGAAACACTCATAAGGAGATTATCTATCTGTGGTGAAAGTGGGTCTGTCTGCCTAACACTGTTGCTGTATTTCGGGAGTGAGGGTGAAATAAAAAGTGAAGCTGTAGAAGCTGTATAGCTAAATAAAAAATGAACAGAAATGAGCAAGAGCTAGGCATGTAATACAGCAAGGCACTTTCACTGCACTTCATCTCAAGCTGGTACTGCAGCCCCTCGTTTGACCTGCTTCTGCTGCTTGTGGTAAATAAAACCATCATGAAATTAAGGTGAAATCTTAGCCATCAGTTTACGTGAAATTTTGTTTGTCCTCCTCCTGTAAGGTTCAGCTGACCGCAATGTATGTCCCTGTCAGAGCTTTTTTCCATCAAAGCCCATATAGGGCTTTTTTTACTCCGAACTGAGTATCCAGTCCTTAAAGCTGGGACAAATACTTTATTGAAATCTGATAAACTTTTTTTTTTTAAATAAAAAATCAATGTTCCTGGAGCCATGCCATGCCTCCTTGGTAATAAAAATTGGAAATGTCTTCTACTTGGATGGGAGTTCTATTTTCTAAAGGTCTTATTTAAAAAAAAAAAAATAATTCAAGTAAAGGTTAATTCAATTGGTTCAGCTCTTTCAGGCCAACATTTTACTTCAACAGAGTGGCTAAGATCAGTTCCATAACCGCCTAACTGAATTAATGATATTGAATGCATTTTTACTGATATCTGATCCTAAAAACAAGAACGCAGGGGGGCAACACAACTGCATGAGTTTACTAAAGTTAGAGATATGAATGTCCCATGCTGGCTGAGTGCTTAACCTAAGGGAATGTGGGAAGGGAGTGGGACTGCACTTGGGAAACTAAGCGTGAAAACGACAGGGGCTAAAAGGACCTTCACATCCTCTGTATTTGAACCCTGGAGTTCTGTTGTTCTGCAGGAATACAAGACTAGTGGTCACGCTATTCTCTGTCACAGCAGGTCAAGAAGTTACTGTCGCGGACAATCTCTTCCCTGTTTGGTAGCAGGCTGCGGTCATTCACCATCACATTACTGACTGAGCTATGTAAACCCATGCTGGGGTTTGGGGTTTTTTTTCCTGTTTGTTTGGGTTGGGGGTTTTTTGTTTCGTTTTGGCTTTTTATTTCATGCATTCATTGTGTAAGAAATAGTGATGCTGTTTTTGCAGGAATGGAATCCAAGCAATTAACACAAAGAACTTGTGTCGCTATCTGTGTCTTTATAATGTTAACTAACTGGCTGANGCAAGTGTGACTCATCATTTCTCCACTACATCAGTGTCAGAGCAGACGGCTGCCTGAGTAACACAGTACACAGCTGGTGAACTTGCTTGCTCTCCTAATTCGCTGCCATCCCAATCGTGAGAGGCAGCTCCAAGGTGCTGCTCTGTGTCACCTGTTTCCAGCTCAGGGAGCCTGGCAGAACCAGGAGGAACCAAAGAAGCCACCTCCGATCTGAGTTGAGGCAGCTTGCAGAACGTGAGGGATTTATTCGCTTTGCCCAGTTCCGTCTTTTTTTACAATGAAGCGCCAGCCTGTGACTACAGATTCTAGGCAATATTAACAGGAATAAAACGTTACGATGCTCTCCTCTTAACTTTCTTTAACCTTTTTTCTTCATCTCCAGGATGGACGCTCGGGCAAAAAGCCTCCCTCAAGCTCAGCCCGCGCCCCTCAGCTAATCCCACGCCATCCCCGGGACCCGGGGGGGGGTCGTTTCTTACCGCCAGGTGGCAGAAAAACACATCGCAGAGGCGGGAAAACGTGATGCGAGATGCGGCGGAGCAGGGCGTGGGGGNGAGAGAAGGCTCCGAGAAAACCCTCTGGGATCCGCGCCTGAGTGATTTTTTTTTTTTTTCACTGGCCGTTATCACAAGCTTCAGGTGTCGAGTAGTTCAGTACCGTTTTGGTCTGAAGACCTCAGGGCTGCAGTGTGCTTAGGAAAATGGAAACATCTTGGGTGGATTTAAATCCGCAAGAGGCGGTCGCCGGCAGAGCCGCTGGAAGACGATTCTTCTTAAAACGTTGAAAAACTTGTTAAAGCCGACAAAATCCTACTTAGCATTATAAAAATAAACTTTGATAATGAAGAATAGTAAATAATAGGGATAAAGCTAAAAGATCCTATGCTAAAAAAAAAAAAAAAAAGANCGCGTTTTAAAAATAGACTTTGATACTGAAGAATAGTAAAGAATAGGAATAAAGCTAAAAGATCCTACGCTGAAAAAAAAAAAAAAGATGATAAAATCGCTAGGTACAGCTTCACGTCGTGCTCAGTACAACTTAAACTGCAGGATTTAAACCCCGGGCATGAAAGCCTGCCCTAAGAAGCAAAGCCGTAAGCAGGTTTGGGGGAGTTTTTGTAACTCAGCAAAACGTCAGTCAGACAAAGCAAAATTGGCTCCTCTGGGCATAGCAGACTCATCCCCAGAGAAAACAGCACCATGTTAAATACAACCATGAACAGACGCTCCAGAAGAAGATTATTTTTAAGTAGATACAGAATCTGAACTGATTCTACAGTTGGGCTTGATACACTAGGAGTGCACCGATTTCAGGTTCCTGCCTCCTGAGTGACTTTCCAAGCCAATAATCTGTTGTGCAACCACTCTGCCCAGCCCCTGTCTTTAAATAAAACAAACAACAAAAAAAGCCACAACCACATTTTGGTAGGGGCCCTAGCTCTCTAAGATGGCACTTGGTGAGAACATACCAGTCCATTAAGGAAGCTTGTTGGAAGAGCATCTCATTCCTCAATGACATTCAGATTTAGACCTCTCCAAAACACTGCTCTTTTCATACTGGCGTCTTTTCAAGGATATGAGGATGCAGATTTTTGAGCTATCCTGGAAACTTTAGTGTCAAACTGAGAAATGCTTAGGAAAGAACTATGGATATAGGGTTGTTACAGTCCCTGAGAAAGCAATGAGGAACCTCCATAACCTGTGGGGCTATGGACGCTGCTGCTGCAGGGGCTGAGAGGATTGTAAGCGGGGTCTGGATGACCCTTCAGGCAACTGGTCTTGATTAGGTCTTCAAAGCAGAAAAGATTTGCAGTGAGTTGCGACTTGGATGGGAGAACTTTTGCTGTCAGGACTGCTAGGAGGAATGATTTGGATTATCTTGGCATTGCATGGTGAAATAGTTTGAGATAGGATGATGAGGAGGAGTTTGAGATGCCAGGTGACAAAGCTTTGTACTGAGAGGAGTCAGGAGAGTCACTGAATGGCAGCTCTGAAGGCACTTCTAAGTCTTCAGGTTGAGGCCAAGGACCTGTGTGCAAGGACTGCTGCACCCTGATCCCTCTCCCCAGAGCTGCTCCTCCCTGCTCCACTGTGCTTGCCCTATAGAAACCAGATTGCTGTAGGGGCAAGGTGTGGTTTCCAGCTCAGATCAAGTTAATATGAAATGTGCCAATGCTGAAGAAGAAGGTTGTCACTGGGAAGGGCAGTCTTTGAGCAGTTAAACTCCCTAAGGGTGCTGCACCCTCATCTTCACATGGACTTCTTGGAAGCTTGGAATTTAATTTTAAAGGTGAACTGAAATGCTTTAATCCAGGCGAGTGATGCTTTGGCACTGGGAAGCTCCTCCAGGGAAGGGCAGGGAAGGTCATGGTTTGCACCAAGCGAGTTTGGGAGGAAGGTGCAGTTAGGGAACACTAGGTACAAGAAGCAGAATGAACAGAACTGAGAGTAAATGTGTAAGATGAGACACATTAAAATATGAAACTAGACCCCGATCCAGGAAGGACAGACTGTCTAGATTAATTTTGCACACTGAGTGTAGCAGAAATTCGCATTTAGCCCAACTAAGTCTGTATACAATGTGTCTAGCAGGGTCGTGTCTGTGTTTCTCGCTGTTTTCAGAAGACAGAGTCACTAGAGAGAATTCTTGGTAGCAGATTTGTGGGCTTACCTGCGTGTTTCTTGCTTAAGCCTCTCAAAAGCATAAATGTAGATTTGTGGCCTTCTGCAGTTCTCTCTGATCACTTCTACAAGCAGCTACATTGCTGAGGCAAATCCCTCTGCTAACAGGAGACAGCAGGATGGGGAGTCCATACAGCTCTGCTACTCCATTGCATGTTAATATGAGCCCGACGCTCATAACTTCCCCTATAAATTTACTTCTGAGCAAGGAAGAACACCAGTGCTAACGTGGAGCAGCAAAACCTGTTCTCCTTTGCAAGTAAAGCATCAGGTACACACTATATCAGCTGGATGAAATATGCTCAGTCCAAAATCCCCAGCAAGCCTGCTCTCATGAGGAAGGTGGAAGGAAAACTGAACTGGCAACTATAGATGCCAAAAGAGCACGAGGCTTTGGGATTGTGCCAAAGGTCTGGTACAAGTGGGAGGTTGCAGCAGATTTTTGTGAATGAAGGGAGGTCTGCAGGAGGAGGTGGAAGATGCTTGGAACATGTTAGAGCACCATGAGCACTACAAGAACTTACTGGGTAACTACTTTTAGAAGGCTGTGGGATGGGAATACGGAGAGAGTGGGAAGGCACATGCACAGGATCAGCATTTTTGTGGGGGTACAGTTATTATAGGCTGCGACTGTCCCACACACATACTTAGTGAGGATGATGGTAGGTTCAAATGTTAGAAAACAGCTTGTAACCTGTCATTTATTTCCCTATTAGAAACCCTCCTGAAATAACAAACCCACAGTTCTGGAACTATGTGTGATGTCAGGCTTTTTGCTCTTGAGAGTTAAATTTTGGGGTTTTGGAAGGCTGCAGGCTGGTGTTCCTAAGTACTGAGGGTCTCTGATTACCTAGCAAAGAGGTTCAGTGAGAGCAAAATCATTCCTCCACTGTTTCTGTTTATGCTCTGCAAATACCAAGCACTCCAGACACACAGCTCTGGGCTTAACCTATGGGCAGGAATGTTCATTGCTGCAAGGTGAGAAGGTGGATTTTGTGATTTGAAAGTACTGAAGACACCATCTCACGCCACACAGGACATTCTGGATTGAGTTTCACCTTCTACCTCACCTGAGCTAACTGCGGGCTACCAGTGAATGGAATGTGCTGGCCTCCCTTCCACACACACACACACACACACACGCACGCACTCACACACAGAGTCCCTGCTGCATGACACCCAGGCTCTGCTGCTACAGGAGACTAATCCAGCAGGATGTGGATGCATTTCCCATGGGATCAGCAAACTGATCCAAATCACCGCGCAGGCATGTGATTGCTAATGCAAGTACAGGAGCCAGAGCTTGGGAGAAAGGAAGAGCAGGATCAGCACTTTGGCAGCAGACCACAGTGAAATTGGATTAAGTAAGTGCAACATGAAGCTGGACCTTCACACCATCACATTGCAATGGTTGTTATTTGTTACCAACATCCTAGATTGACAACTGAAACTTGTGAGAGTCCATACATTTTTGTGTTCAATGGATGAATGCAATACACTTCTCCCAACATAAGATTTTACAGGTAGTTTCTGGTACATCGTGAGATAAATGAAAGGTAATGGGATAATGCTTGAATTAAAATAGTGAGATAGTGCAGCTGATTGTAAGGCCACTGCTCATCAGCTATCCGTGGGATATAATGTAACTTTTTGTTCTGGTACAACTGTAGCCTGCAAGCAAATATTTCAGATCTGTGATGACATGATCTGTCTGGGGACACAGAATGTCTCATCACAACTACAGGGTCATCCTTAATGGATCCATTTAGTCTGGAGATTTTGCTGGTCTGCTGTGTACATAGACATTAATCTGAGCTGATGTCTCCGTTATAAAATGTGAAATATGAGAAGAAGAAGAAGGAGAAAGTACGTTTTCTTCTGTTCATATATGTTTGCTTTGTGTGACAAGGGGCTGAGAGAAAGGTTTATAAAAAGCAAGATTTAATGAAATGATGCTCTTTGGGGGCAGAGGTACAGAGCAGTATAATCAATCTCACGTTTCTTAATGAGCTCTAGGTCCCCATCTAATTTTGATTGCCTAGAATACTAAAATACTGTCAGGCACTTACATTCTGCTCATTATTAATAAAGAGCATACCACACTCGAGACGTTTCTTCCATTTCCTGCCTCATCCAGGCTTAGCCATTATGATGGGATGGATATTCACCATGAGAAAGTGAATTTTCTCCTATTAATAAGAATCTTAAAAACACCCAGTTTTCTACGACCAATGGGAAGTACATCACTGCAAGCACTGAAATGCATTTAGAACAGCGCGTTTTATACAAACATAGCAAAACACTGGTTTTTGTATTGGAGACAAAATTTAGCAGCCATTTTTCTCCCCCATCAGCATTCACGACACCTAAAGCAGAAAGTCATAGTTTGAACTTCAAACTCCGCTTCAGTAACAGGCAAAATAATTTTCTGAAAAGGTAGCTTGTTGAAGCTGATCTTAGGTGCACAGATGAGTCCAGCTGTAGAAGGCAATCTGTCTTATTTTGGAACTACATAAGCTTCCTCTGCTGGCATAAATATACGGCTGCAGGATCCATAGGATCATAGAATGGTAGGGTTGGAAGGGACCTCTAGAGATCATCCGGTCCAACCCCCCCCTGCAGAAGCAGGTCCATCTAGATCAGGTCACGTAGGAACATGTCCAGGCGGGTCTTGAAGACCTCCAAGGAAGGAGATTCCACACCCTCCCTGGGCAGCCTGTGCCAGGGCTCCCTCACCTGAACAGTGAAATAGTTTTTTCTTATGTTTAAATGGAACTTTTTATGTTGCAGCTTCATGCCATTACCCTTTGTCCTGTTGCTAGCTACCATATTAAAAAGGCATGCCCCAACCTCCTGACATCCACCATTTATATACTTATAAATATTAATGAGATCCTCTCAGTCTCCTCTTCTCCAGACTAAACAGCCCCAGTTCCTGCAGCCTTTCCTTGTATGAAAGGTGTTCCAGTCCCCTGATCATCTTGGTGCTGGACTCTCTCCAGAAGTTCTCTGTCCCTCTTGAGCTGGGAAGCCCAGAACTAGACACAGGACTCCAGATGAGGCCTCACCAGAACAGAGTAGAGGGGGGAGGAGAACCTCTCTCAATCTGCTGGACAGGTTCTTTTTGATACATCCCAAAATGGGATATTGTGTCCAGTTCTGGGCTTCTCAGTTCAAGGACAGGAGCTGCTAGAGAGAGTTCAGTACAGGGCCGCCAAGATAATGGAGTGGAGCATCTACCCTGTGATGAAAGGCTGAGGGAGCTGGGGCTCTCTAGATGGGAGAACAGGAGACTGAGGGGTGACCTCATTAATGTTGACAAATATGTAAAGGGTGGGTGTCAGGAGGATGGAGCCAGGCTGTTCTCAATAATGGTCAATGATCAGACAAGGGGCAATGGGTATAAGCTGGAACATAAGAGGTTACAAAGAAACACAAAGAAGAATTTTTTCACTGTGAAGATGATGGAGTACTGGAACAGGCTGCCTATATTGGTTGTTCTATCTCCTTCTCTGGAGACATTCGAAACCCACCTGGATGAGTTCCTGTGTCCTGCTCTGTTGAGGGAGTTGGACTAGACGATCGTTTGAAGCCCCTTCCAAACCTTGAGATTCTCTGATTTTGTGGAAATGCCATTGGCCTTCTTGGCCAGGAGAGAACATTGCTGGCTCATGTTTAGCTTATTGTCAACCAAGACTCCCAGGTCTTTCTCCACAGAAATGCTCTCCAGCAGATAAATCCCTGTTACCCATGGCATGTGGAGAGGAAGCAAGGCTCCTTCATAAACTTTGTAGAAGGCACCCCCTTTCCACCAAAATAACATGAAACTTTCAAATTTTGGTGGAAATGTTAAAAAAACCCCAATGTTTCATAGGAGATATGATCCCCACATAGTTTAACAGGACACTAGAAACTAAACTTGTAGAGCAAACAGAATTAAAGGCAGGAAAAATGTCAGTCCTGGACAACACAAGGATATTTTTCATTATTTCTCCTTCAGCAGAGTAGAAGAATGTCAGAATATGGCTGTTGTAAATATCCTTAAGAGGCTTGACAGAAAAGAAGCTTTCTGGGCAAACTCTATAAACACGAAATAGCTAAATCAGTGAGTGAAAACCCACAGATATAATTATAGTTCATTTCTGCACACTGAGTCATTCTGACTAGGGGTTCTCATTTCAGAACAATGCCCAGTCCTTTCCGCTTTCCTTTCTGAGAGGTCTGAGCAAACAGACTTATTCTTCCATGGATGAGCCAAGGAATTGGACAAGGGTAGGAAATAATTTGGTGGGTTTTTAAAAGAATATATATTTAGTGCTAAAAAGTGTTTCCAAAGGACCATTAAAAAGTGTAAGTTCCTGTTTCTCAAGGCAGTTTTGGTTCAGGACCTCATAAATGGTCTCAAGTCATAAACGGTTAGGCCATTTAAAATCTTGATCGTAACATTCTTGATGGAGAGTGTTGTGAGACAGCTGAACAGCTGGCAAGTCATTTATGAAGTGCAAGAAGAAAGATACAGAGGGCTGCCAGAGGAAAAAGTTTCTTATGCTTTACACAACTATAGGGGAGAGATGAGGAGGAGCCTGATGTAAGGACTCTTACCTAGTCCATCTCCCAGGAGGCTTGAGGCTGCTCAGAGTGAACTCCACAGGCTGTTCCAGCAGAAGATGACTCCCTGGACCTGTGGGGTTCAGCTGCCCACATATACACAGCTCACTAACAGACCACAACCTCAGTCTTGCAGCTTACAAGTTTTTATACAGTGCTCCCTACCAACCCTTTGTCACTGAATAAAATCCCTTTGGTCATGTCCCATTTAACCAAGGGCAAATTAGAACCTGAATAAAAATCTTCATTGCCAGACGCACAGCATTTCTACTTGTTCTCCAATTCAGAAACGACTCAAGGATTTTGCTTCTGACCTGCGGGTAAATAAGCCTTCAGCATGCAAATATATTATCCAAACTTTAAAACCTCTTTCTAAATGGTAATGGTGTGCCAGTTCTGCTAGAATTATGATCTCAATCCTGTAACATGAGGGCTTAATCCCATCCTCATCTATGTCAAAAGAGCAGATTCTGATAGCTTATTTCTTCTAATTCAGATAAATTCTGTTCTTGATGTCAGTATAAAAACCACATGAAAAGGGATGGGACCCATTTGGCTGTATGAGTAGGCTTATTTTATTATTTCACTGTTCAGGCACTGTACCTGAAGCTTAAAGCCTAACTTTCTCTCTTTGATTTTTCACTACTCCTTAGTGCATTCTCCAGAACCCTCTTTTTTTTTTCTCTTGTAGTACTCTATCAAAACTTAATACTTTTAAAAATTAGTCTTAGTAAAGACTATAGAGTGGCACTGGGAAGCTAGGAACAAGTTGTTTCTCACTCATTTCTGTTGTACAAGCTGTAATTTGTGTGAATTTGTCAATTTTTAAAACGAAAAAAATGTATTTTTTTACTTTGGTCCTCCCCTACATCTCATGGCAATGAACCCCTTTACTCATGTTGTCATCTGCTTGTCTCTGTTTTAAAAGTTTCTCTCTGATAACTCTTGTTCTAACATAACATAACATAACATCACATAACATAACATAACCTAAACAGGCTTCCCAGGGCAGTGGTTGAGTCACCATCCCTGGAGGTATCTGAAGGGCATGTAGATGTAGTGCTTAGAGACATGGTGGTTGTATTAGGTGAATGGTTGGACTTGATCATCTTAAAGGTCTCTTCAAACCTAAACGATTCGATGATTCTATAAGAAAAGTGTACAGTCACTCCCTGGCCACCTTCCTCAGGCCATTCGAGAGCTTACAGAATTCTACTATCCTCATTAAAAGTCTCTTGCACAAACCAAGGAGTCAAAATGTATTTTGTAGAATAATCGATCATGGTTGTCTTCCCTTTCTGGTACCTTTTTCTATGCTACAGTATCATTTTTGAAATGGAAGATACGGTCTAGAGCAGTGGTGTGGATTTATAGTGAGATATAACAATACTGTCTCCCTTATTCTTTATTCCTGTTCTAATAACTCCCAACGTAGCTTTACTTTCTGACTGACTTGAAATCAGTGAAGGACAAGATTTCCTTCTTGATTGGCAGCAACTCGACTATGTCAAGAGTTAAACTCTTCTCCTGTATATGTTCTCCCTGTATAATTTTCAACACTGAACTCCCATCTGTGGGTATGTCACTCAGCAGTCACTCACTCTGAGAGTCTTCTGCAACTCCTTACACTTCCTTTTAGTTTTTACCTCATGATACTTGGCAATGTGAGACTGTCACTTTCCTTCAGTCTCATTTTCTAGGCCATTTGTAGATAGGCTGAGCAAGATTGGTCCCAGATGGATTCCTGTGACAGTCTACTGGTAACACTCTCCACTGGGAAACACTTTTATTTTTACTTTCCTCTCTCTCATCAGTTACAGACCCATTTGAGGACCTCCCCTTTTATCCCCAGGACCTCTTAAATTCTTTAAGGTCCATTTGTGAAGAAGCTTGTTAAAGCCGCTTTGCGTTATACAATGCAGGCAAATGGCCTGCATTTAAAATGCAAGTACTCAAAACAGAGCCTTCCTGACAAACTACTGAGAACTTTGAGTACATAGGCAATTAACAGTGTAATTAAAAAAAGACTAGGACCCAACACAAGCAGTTAAGAGAAGAAATTACATGGTTTTTTTATACAGGTCATTAGAACAGTTTACTAAGAAATTGATCGGTCAAGAAATTGCAGAAGGAGGAAAGACAAAAGTTAGTGGTAGATAAAGATGACAAGTGAGGAAAAAAAAATCCAGCAACAAGCTGAGCAGTGAACAGTATGGCACTGTGATTTGCTTAAATGTGATGGATTGACCATGGCTCGATGTCAGGTGCCCACTAAGCTGTTCTATCACTCCCCATCCTCAACCCCATGAGGAGAAAAATACAACAAAAGACTTGTGAGTCAAGATAAAGACAGGGAGATTGCTCAGCAATTACAGTCACGGGCAAAACAGATATGACTTAGGGAAATTAATGTAATTTATTACCAGTCAAATCAGAGTGGGGTAATGAAAAATAAGACCAACTCTGAAAATGCCTTTCCCCCACTGTCTCTTTTTCTCAGGCTCAGCCTCACTTCTCATTTCTCTACCTCCTCTCCCTAAGCAGTGCAGAGGGATGGGGAATGGGGGTTGCAGTCAGTTTTTCACACATGGTCTCTGTTGCTCCTTTGTGCTCACTCTTCCTTTGGTCCAGTGTGGTGTCCTGTCCATGGGACACAGTCCTCCAAGAAACGTCTCCAACATGAGTCCTTCCCACAGGCTACAGTTCCTTACAAACTGCTCCAGTGTGGATCCTCCACAGCATCACAATCCCTGACAGCAAACCTGCTCCACTCTAGGCTCCTTTCCACAGGGTCACAGGTAACCTGCTCCAGCACAGGGTTCTCATGGGGTCACAGCCTTCTTCAGGATCCAACTGCTCCAAAGTAGGGTCCTCCCTGGGCTGCAGGTGGATCTCTGCTCCCCCATGGCCCCCATGGCTACAGGGACAGTGCCTGCCTCTACGCCGTTTCCATCCATCACCCTTTCCATGTTTCACTGTACTCAAGCACTGAAGTATTTGGTCTCATTTCTCAGGAAAACAAGCAGAGTGTGTGTCCACACACGTGCCCACATAAGGCTATTAGCTCATTTTATTTGAGGTTGACTGAAGGGTAGAAATCTTTGAGACGTTTATGTCTCTATAAGTTTCGGGAAAACAAGATTGTGCAGCATGATCTCAGCTCACTCTAGACAGCATAGAATATCAAAACTATAGGGAAAACTTTGGTTTACACCTCACCATGTGTCAATAAGATCATCATATATTTTAATGTGTTTCATGCAGTTGATTTGGCCAAACTCTCTCTACTAGTAGAACTGCCTCACGAAAAGTAATTTATGCTGCAGTAGATGCTCACCCCTTTCTTGAATTCCATCGAAAAGATGTTGAATCACCACCCTGTGGATCCCCGACCCACTGGCTGACAGGTTTAAATAATTTTAATATTGGTGAAACCAGATGGGGCTTTTTTTTTTGGGGGGGGGGGCAAGTGGGGGAAGCAGAGAATCTCAGCGCATTCCATAGCGCATTGGAAATGGTGTGATGGAGCTCTCGAATCACAGCTTCAAAGAGGCCAAACGTGGGGGATAAAACATTGCCAGGTTCTTCAGGGTTTTGCACGGGTCCAGGGGTTTCCTCTTGTGTGTGGGAGACCTGAGTGCTGAAGAGCTCGCCTTCCATTTAGGAAGCACTGCGAAAACATGAGGTTCATTTCGGATTAGTGCTTCTGCAGCTTCTGACAGGAAGTCAAGTGCTTCCTGAAACCGAACACCTCGGCAGCGAGATAGCGTTACCCTGACCTTTCTTCAAGCGTCCGAGCGAAGGGGAGGCAGGAAAAGGACATGCCACAAAACGTCTAAGGTTTCCGCCGTCTTCATCTATCCCTTCACCTCGGTTTCCTTATTTTAAGAGCGCAGCCTCCGAGCCTGATGCTCACCTCGCTTCACCTGCTCTGCCTCACCGGCAGCCGGGACCAGCGCTTCCCCACGCTCAGGCTGCGCGGAGAGGAGAAGCCAGGCAAGCTTTTAAAGCTAGCTGTGTGGGCTGTCTCTGCCGAAGCCCCACCGGGTCCCGCTGCCTCCCAGCCCAAGGACGATGCAAGCCCGACGCCCGAGAGCCGGTCCCGGCGCGTCTCCGTACGCCGCGGTACGTACACTCAGGCACGGGCAGCGGCGGGGCAGCGCTTCCAGGTAGCCGGGGACGGCAGAGGAGAGGAGAGCAGAGCAGAGCAGAGGGGCGAGCGTGGGCTGCCGTTGCCGCCGTCTCATCCCCCCACAACGTTCTCCCTTGTGTCCCGTCCCCCCGCCGCCGTTCCCCCTCGTCCCCGTCCCCTCCTCCGGTGTGTCACCGCGCCACCGCACCGCCAAATGCCGCCGGGGCGGGAGGAGGAGGAGGAGGGGCAGGAGGAGGGGAGGGGAAGGAGGAGGAGGATGATGATGATGATGAGGAGGAGACCGCCGCCGTTGAATCCGTGACCGCGGCCTGAAGAGCCCGAGCTTGGGACGGTTCCTTTCCCACCGCCAGCGCACAGGCGTTGCTAGCTCGGGGGGAAGGGCGAGGAGGAGGAGGAGGAGGAGGAGGAGTGNAGTGCGGGGAAGGGGGCTCCCGGGGGTGGAGGGAAAGGAACGCCGCTGCGCTCTGACTCGGCGCCCGGGGGCTGGGGGCGAGCCAGCGGGGATCTCGTAACCCGTGGAAACGAAACGTGCTGTCAGCGCTTCGCGTAATGCCTAACGAGGTCCCTCCGCCCGGCGAATCCCTCTCGCCTTCCTCCCTCTCAGCCTCTGTTTTGCCGCAAGCGTGCGGAGCGGTGCGCGGTTTTGCGTTTCCCCCCCCCCCCCCCCCCCCCCCCCCCCCCACCTTCCCCCGCCGCCTCATCCTTCGCCCGGGGGTTTCGGGGGGGGGGGTGGCGGTGTG